>CM052144.1:5916987-6013636 GCA_028454255.1 Halictus ligatus | reverse complement strand
CCGACGAACCCTTCCCCCGATATCAAAAACATCCCTGTTCGATCGCCCCTTGTGCATCCGCCCCTGGCAGCCGCCACACCGTCCATCGTACGCTGGTCGGACTCGCGTGTGTTGGCGGGCGAGCTATCGAAGTGTGTCGGTGTGGGTGGACGGGTGGTTGGCTGCGTTTATGAGGGTGCGGGGCCCGAAATTGAAAAGCACCCCAGCGAGAGCTAGCGAGGGTGGTCGTGCAGCAGTCATTGACAAGCGAAAGACCGTATCAGAGGGTAATCCTATTGGTGGACGGCAGCGTCGCGATGTCTCGGCGTCATTGGTCCGCCATGGAGGTTCGGGGCGTGGCCTCGAGCACCCCGGCCGGCTGGGTGGGGGTTCGGATGCCTGTCTGCATCCCTGGCAACGATTACCGGAAAACCACAGGGTCGTTCGGCGACAGGAATCCAGTATGGCGGACCTGGCAATCCCTCCGGCTGAATTTACCACTACCACCGCCAGACTGCTGCCACCCCCGCAGCTATTACCTAGGCCACTGCAACTTCACCGCTAAACCTCGCCGCCGGTGGATTTCGCTCGATTTGTCCAGGGGAACACTTCAGGAATCGAAAGTTCGATCGAACGATTAATTGCTCCGTTAACTAGTCTTTTCAAATCCTGACTCTTTGACGGGGCGCGCCCAAGACGCCTCCGCCTTCTGTCGCATTACGATCAAACATCCACCGAACACGTTCCCTTTACAACGTTCTACATTTTACAACGAACCTACCGAAAAAAACATTTGGACTACTTACATCAACATGTTTTCTATTCTCTCTAGTCTTTTACAAGTAGCAGAGAAATATAAAATTCGAGTCCTCCCTATGAAATAGGTATGCACATCTTTTCCAGCAATCGATGGAACCTCGCGTCCTCGATCGGTTAATCCAAGGCTAGCAATAAACTAAAGCCGTTGGCAGTGCTCCGGCGGAACGTGGCCCCGTTGCGCCGCGGCTGCATCTGACTCCGGCATCCCCCGAGCATTTCCAGCCTCGAATTCTCCGGTGGTAGGGGGTTGGAAACGGGGAAAGAAACGCGTCGAGCATCGGGGGCCAACGGCGAGAGGAAGAGAGAAGGAGGGCGAGTTTCACCGGCACGTAACCAACGATCAACAATTGCACGACGTTCAGTGGGCGAAGGTAGGCGTCGTCTCGTGGCGACGCCGCGAGAGGGTGGGGGGTTGAAGCGTCGTCGACCAGGCGTCAGCCGGCGCGCGGAGGGGTGCGCGCACGCGCCGGGACGCGCTACGTCGGCGAAGCGCCGCATCAAACGTGCCGGCTATAGGTTAAATCCTCCCGCTCGTCGTTTTTGTTGTTTTTCCGGCGTTGCCTCCTGATCCCGCCTTCAAAAGTGCCAACGGACCAATCGGTGGCTGGTTGCCCGCGGGACGCCCGGCGTCGAGACACCGCTGCTGCGACCGCCGACGACGCCGACCCACCGCGACACGGGACGATCGCGTCGGAGCTAATGTCGATCTCTCGCCGAGACACCGAGACTCCGAGACGTCATCCATCGTTGTTGGCCGCCCCGACGCGATCGCAGCTCTTCGGGGGCTCCGGGTACCGTGCGACAGTCTCCGTGAAGCTGGCCGACGGTCGATCCGCCGGACGTTTCGGTCACCAGGTCGTCGACCGTCGCGAAAACTGAAGAACGAACGAATTTTCCAGAGAGCCAAGTGTCAGGGCCGCTCAGTGATTCGGTGTGCGCGAGTGAGATAGACACAAGTGAGCTTTTTCCCCCGGGGCTTTGCAACCAGGTGAGACACCTTCACAGTGATTTATCAATCGTTTAGAGTAGAGTACACGAGAGGTTCGCCAAGCTCTTGCTGGTCGTACCGTTAAAGTCCCGGTTGCTTGTGAGCACGGTACGTATGACAGTGAACCGAGAGAGTATCCTCTTCGGGTAGAAGTTGTAGAGGCGAGGATTTGGTTAGCTTGAATGGTAATTGTCTCTTGACGAGCAGTAACGATTGCGGGTAAACCATGTTCACAGTACGTTGATCCCGTAACAGGGAATGCGTATTGACACGCCATGAACGGAGCAACGTCGATCACCACCTCCGAGGAGCACCAACATCAACACCAGCAAGCACAGAATGACGCGCCGTCTGAACATCCGAGAAGCCCTAAAAGCCCGATGAGCATCCGTCATGGTAAGCTCGAGTTCATTACCGGTGATCTTTGCTTTTCACATTTCACCGAAGCTTTTTGGAGACTGTAACGACGATGATTCGGTTCGATTGTGTAGAATCAAGGGCGAATAGGGGTTAACAAAGCGTCAGGTGCGCGGGAGTCCAGAATATATTCGAATTATCATGTAAACACACATCATGTAATCATACATTTTCTTCTAATATTTCACTGTTTGTGTTTTAAATCGAGACGTAATTATACTTGATTAATCTTTGAGCTTTTACGGATACTAGTACCTACAATACCGTTGCATAGTTTTATGATGATCGGACTCTACGATCTGTTGATTTATTCTTGTTGTAAATCTGGAAAATATGTAACTGAAACTTCACTAAATTTTTAACATGCATATTTTATGTTCACCTAAAACAATATTCATTTAGGCATAGTTAGTCTTACGAACATACAAATTTGTATGAACACTTTTATCGTCATGAGATAGGATAAAGAATGTAATAATTATGTAATGTAATAATCTTTTGGAGAATACGAGTGTATGATTCTTAGTGCTAAAAATGTTAAAATAGTTTAATTACAGTCGTTTAAAAGAGTGTATTGTGTTATATCGATAATGTAAAGAAATTAAGACCTAAAGAAAATATGGCAAAAGATTGTTTAGGGGTTAGTTTAGGGGTTAGTTCGTGCAAATGCACTTCCGTCGCATTTCTACGCCGGTTGTAGTACCAGACCGCGAAGTAGAAAAGGTGGGCACTACGCAGACAACGAAATTACACTGTTAGAGCAATCAGATATACTATAAGTTAGAGAAATCAGCAGTGCATGACTTTCGTGGGAATTAAATGAAGATAAAATGAATGAATTCGTCGAATTTGCAGAATCTGACAATATCAATGAACTTAACTTTGGTAAATGATGCTTGTTTCGATCGGTGAAGTTAAATTTGATCCGAGCTATAGAATTCCGAAGTTGTCATTTAAAATGGACCATTTATTCACGCAAACATAATTGTATCAGTACCGCGTTACAAAAATGAGAAATTAAATTGTGTGCCTGCGAATAAATTTCAGTGCAATGGGAATAAGACATTAATAATAGGTGCAGTAATAATGTTCTAGTCTATGCGAAAGAAAATATGCGGCAGTCTTGTAAATTTCTACAATTTCAACCATTCGATCACAAGAAATTTGCAACTTGTAACTTCTTTGAATACATTTTAGTCCTGAAAAATTTCACATATGAGCCGTTCAAAGCAGGAATGATGCAAATCAAAACACAGTTGATCATTATAAGAAAGAATCCAGTAAGAGTTCCATAAAACACGACAATATTAACGAATATTACATCTTCTACAAGCCACGATAAAGTCGTAATAAAATTATTTTATTCAACGGCGTTTAACCCTTGCGATATGGTGTTAACCCCACGCCCTAAAATATACAATAACTTCCTTTAAATAAACTTCTATTTCGGTTTTCGTCGTGTACACAAATTCTGTCCTTTCTCAGGAAACGACACGAAGTACAAAAATAGTTCTGACCACCGAAACCGTAAAACGAATCGTAGCGCAAGGGGTTGAACCGGCGAAACATTGACTCGCACCACTTCTACTTCGGACGGTTCATATAACGAGACATTACTGTAATCAAAACTCGCGACAATGGAACGCTTTAGCGATCGAGAACTAGCGGGGACAGATGTCCAAAAACCAGGTCGATACGAGACGCAATCCCAGACAGGATCGGAATCACCTAATGCGGTAACAATTAGCCGACGGTGGGCGGAGAGAGAGAGAGAGAGGGAGAGAGAGCGCGGGGAGTTAGGGTGACCAAAGTGGTCGCCGGTAGTTACGAAATCGGTTTTTTTTTCGCGCTTTCCGGCCTGCATCCCCCTATGCCGGTACGTCATTGCAACCCCACTATAGTTCCTCGATGATCCCATAATACGGGGGCGCAGGTGGCGCCTCGCCATCCGCCAGCATTGATATGCTAATGAAATTTGACGCCCCTGCTTTCGCGCCCGTTATTTATACACACTCGCGCCCGAGCTGTACCTGTACATACGTGCACGTACACGCGTGCATGTGTGCGCCAGGCTTGCACGCGACCATACGGCCGCGCAATTTTTCTCTTCTCGTTTAACCCCTGGCAGTCGCGGCATTTCGCGAGCTTCCGCCGAGATTTGATTACCCTAATGGCGTAACGTTGTCGCGTACGTGGCCCGGCGCGCCGCGTCGCCGCGACCATAAACTTCGCCGGATTTATGGCCGGCCATGTCGAGCGGACCCCGCGCTTTTTCCAAATCACTCCCTCGAATTTTGTCAACAAACTCCGCGACGCCGCGTCTGTGAAAATTCACCGCGAGCCGATGTTGCATTCGATGTGAAAACGAACGTCCTAGGAGCGATCAGCGTTATTAATACTAACTGCGGATCCTCATGCAAAATGTAAAACTTCGTCCGTCTGTTACAAGGAGCAAATTTCAATTTTCTTTCCTCCTTGAATAATTTTAATTGGAATAAAATTAGTGGTTCGTGAATTATTTGTAAGATACAGGAGACACATGAACACCTGTTACCTTTCTTTGATCATATTTTAACGGGCTGAAAATTATAAAATCAGATTTCCTAAATGTTTTTACTGTTTGTCATTTGATGATACATTTTTGGAACGAATACTTGAAAGCTGCACAGTCGAGTTAAAATCGTAAGAACCGTGATTAATAAGACTTGGCATCTAATCGTAATATTCCATTCGTGTTTTGTTATACTCAAGTGGAATTTTTAGTACGTCGACGCCATCTTGGCGAATGAATTTCACATGTCGCAATTTGTGTCTCTCTGTACCCGTTCACTGGGATTAGGGTGTTAACGAGATCGAAAGACCGACAAGCTTAGGACGTTACGTGAGTTGCATTAATAAGATCGCCTCTGGTTCATCCCCCTACGGCCGTAACGACGAAACGATGCGATTGAAGTCTTTCCAGCGTGGATGATACGTGTGGATCACTCAGTTTTCAACGTGCCTCACAGGCTCGATCGTTTATTATGATTCGAGATACTCATCTCTTGATTCGATACGATCGGGACATCTAAATTTTAAATTGAGCTGGATTAGACGTGCGAAAATTTGATTAATTGAGTCACAGTTTTGTATGCAGTCGACAATGTCACTGTATTAAATATTCCTGCGTGTGCACTGTATCGGTAGAGCTTTTATGCAAAACGAAAATTGTTTGTATTAATTAAACAAGGTACATGAGGTTCATTCACATTCAATTCGACATTCAATTCGTTTTTCATTCGTTTTATCGAGCTGTGCAACTATTTTGTTATAAATACATCAAATCTGCAGTCCACTCGTCGCTAAATCGATACAATCTTTCGCAAAACTATTATTTTCAGAGCTCAGATGAAATGATCATTTACAATTTATTCTCCTACAAAAATATATTTCTAACGAATACTTCTACGCTTTGCATACAATCTAATATTTTCCACACTGTAAATGTACCATAAATTTACGACAAAATTGTGAACAACTAAGCAGAAATTAATTTTGTTTATCACAGATTTTCGTATACAACAAATATTGGATCTGTTTTATCGGAAACAAAATCTTTTCATTGCTACTCAACTGATTTATTCTGTTACGAATTTACGAACTTGTACAGATTTTCGAAGAAAGGTGTTCATCTCGAAAATTCGTAATCTGGTTCTAAATGATATTATTATACAGATCGTACCGTCTCGTCGGGCTTATGCTCGTCACAATCGCGTGAAATCCGCAAACCGGCAATTTCTTTTGAGAGGGTGTTCGGGGTCGTCGGATCGGTTCGGAATAAGTCCGTGGACTAGGACACGGTTAAATTATTTTGCAGTGGGTTAGAAGCGGGACCCTAACTCCGCATCGACCTGTTGTCGATTCGTATGGTAATTCGAGCGGATCCTATCTGACCCCGTGGCATTAACGAGACCGGAACGAGTTTTCGATCGGGTACGAGGCAGTCGACAAATACGATTCGAGGGAGATCTCGCGGCTCGTCGGGGTTGGCAGCCGTGACTAATAAACCCGAGTGGGAGAAGCGAAATCACATTTCGTTGATCACGCAGATGTTCGCCGGTTTCCGATCTCTTTGCACCTCCATCTTCCAATTAATATCGTTAACGGAAGGAGCCTGCCGATGAAATTTATTTTCCAATTAATTACACTCGTCCGATTACTACCACCTATCACAGTCAATATCGCGCAATCGAACCCTTTTCCGGCTCGAGATAACGATCGATCGATCGTGTTGCCCCTGTTACTTTCTCAGCGGACAACCATAACGATCTATCCTTATCGCTGTTCACTGTATTGCTCTTCAATCTCATTTCATTTGTACGATACAGTGAATTCTTGATACAAGTCCCTACCAGCCTAGCGTTTAAATGTCCCGTATGTACGAGGAAAGCCTGTTCTATTAATACTTCGTCATACGTCAGCTCTGTTACTGTCGGTCGTGTAATATTTTTGTCGTAACATTTTTTATAGAGGGTCTTCGCAGCTATAAATAGTTCTATTGATAAAATACACTGGCAAAGTTTCATTACCTTAACTTCGGGACGCTCTGCGTATTGTTGGATCACATTTTCAAAGTTTCTATGATTCAAATTCCATTACCAACCAATTCCATTTATTTCAAATGGGGCGAAATGTGAAAATATATTTTAGTAATCAGCGTACAAATTCGCATAATGAACGGGAGAATTCTTTTTGTAATTCCAAACCTTCGAGAGAAGGTTTTAGGTTTCACGCGAAAACTTGAATTTATGCTTCCTAAAATTGTGAGTAGTGTGAATCAGAATTGACGAGACTTCGCTGAGATTCTTCCGCTGTTCGACGAAGATTTTCTGACAGTCAATATTCGCGCGAAATATCGAGAGTAAATCCTCCAATTAAGGAAAATAATGAAACCGTAATCATTCGGTATTCCCCACGATGGAATCTTCTAACCTCTCTAGGTCCTCTCGTTCCCGTTTCGGGGGTATAAATATTTATGTCGGCTCACTTTTACCTTCTGTGGTTTTTACGAACTCATTTCTCAATGTAAATACTGTTTGCCCTCGCGGTTCACTCGGTAAGCCTTAAGGGATGCGAAAAAGAAATCGCTGCTCCCTTAGGAACGGAGACGCTAGTAACTCAAGCTGTGCCCCCAAAAAATATGTATCGCTCGCACAAATTTATCCTCCGTTCGCTGGAACTCAGTTTCGTTGGAATCCATATTTACGGTTCAACATTCAAACTGTTTCGCAACAATCTCCAGGTTGCAGAAAGTTCACAAATTGTGAAAATATCATTTTAGTCTTCAACTATTTAAATAGCGGATTTTATGCGTTTGCGACGAAAATAGGTGAGCACAATTTAAAAAACTTTTTAGCTTACTAAAATAATTGAAAGAAGAAAGAAATTTTTCTCTCGCTCGTGTGTCTCGCAATCAATGCAAATATTTCTTGTTTTTTTTTTTTGCATAAAGATCCGCAGTTTTAACCAGCCAGCGAACTGTTAAATTTTCTGAATTAAATACTAATCTAAATTTTCCATGGTGATCGGTAACGTTCCCTGTGAGTGTGTAATTATTTTATGCGCGATCGTTGTTGTCCACCGGCCCTACGGAAATCAATCAAGAATATACATACGCTATACACACTGTTAGGGGTTGGTCGTGCGAATGCACGGGAAAGATTCCTGGGATTAACGGATTGAGAACCGCCAGCTGATCGAAAACGATGAATCAAATTCTATCGCCGGAATCGTTGTACTTCGAGAACAGACAAATAAATTGTTTCATGCAGCAACTATATTCTCATGAAAATCGTTTCAATGTCGGGACAATTTCAATCGATGCTTTGAAGTCGTAAGAAATAAAGAAAGTCATGAGAAATAAAAACTTTTAATCTGAATTGGGACAAACTGGGGTGAAATAAAAATTTACCTTCGATTTTGTTTAATATATTGAGGGTAATATAACAGTATCTTTAAATTCTTTTAATGCTGTCACTGTTCTAAATTACAGCTGATAATTTTTCTCATCAAAATCCGAGATTTACTAGTCTTCGATTTACTAATCTTCGATTCTACTAGTCCTTCGTTCTACGTCTTCGTTCATAATTGAAACGTCAGTACAGGAAACTGATAGGTGTGCACTATTATTCAAAATACTCGACCATTTTGAATTTTCACTGTCTAGAGTGAAAGAGAAAACGAAGGAGAACGTGGAAAATAAATTTGCAGTTGCTTTACGTTCACGCAAAAGCTCAAGCTAGGTTTAAAACTAAATATCCAAATATTATTACAAATTCATTAAGTGTCGAACGATTCGGGTAATTGTTCCGACGATCAGCCGTTCGAGGTCAATAGTCAGCCATCTTAATATTATTTTCTAAACGTCTTCTAACATAAATCCAAGAGGAAGCACACTGGAAGTAAGGATTACATAGACCGAGATTCAGTAAACACTGAAGTGAACGAGAGTTCGTTAACAGTTACCGGTTTTTAAGCAGTTTCTTTCCAAGATGGCTGTCGATTACCTAATCGCCGCTACCTAGTGGCGTTTACCCTAGTCGAGTAACGACGATGTCCCTGAACTTTCTGAAATTCTTCCGCGATTCGTTCGGCGGACGTGTCGACCGGGGGAAGCTCACAGAAAAACCATTTGCTTCTAGACTCGGGAGAGAGCAGCGTAATCTCCCCAGGATTACCAGAACGGTACAGTCCTATAGGGGCGACAGGATCGACCTCGAGCCACGATCCTTATGCCTCGAGGTCCGTTCAGGAGTGCTCGGTCCCTCTGTGCAGAGGTATACCGACGGATTTCCCGCTGGCGAGGTCGCCGTATTTAACGGCGCTCGGGAACGGCCATCCTCATTTACTCGGACAGGTCCAGCAGCAGCAACAGCACCAGCAACAACAGCAGCAACAACAGCAGCAACAGCGACCGCAACACGGCAGCAAGCCACCGCGAAGCCTTGGTTTGACGTGCGTGGTCTGCGACGACACCAGCTCCGGGAAACACTACGGCATCCTGGCTTGCAACGGCTGCAGCGGCTTCTTCAAAAGAAGCGTCCGACGGAAGCTGATCTACAGGTGAGCCTTGAGAATAAACTATACTGCTTTCCGTGTCGTCTGATAACGAGTACGACTCCTGAGGAACACTTAAGGCAGAGTCTACAAGGTGACTCAACAGACACTGAACCGTTTAAAGTTAGAACGTGTTTGTACAGGTTCCATTTTAACACATTGTTGACCGGCAATTTTACGCAGGAGCTATCTGATGTCACCAGACATTATTTCGTAATTAAATGTAGAACTAGAACAATCTAAACAAACTTCAGCATCCAGCATCGTAACCGTTATCTTCGTTTTCAGAGTCACTCTCAATAATTACGGTTTTTCGTCGTTTTCGTTCTCAAAAACTATCATTTTCTGAATCATTAACACAGACGTCACTTGGACAGTCAGACAAATTATCTTCGCAAAATTATGCTTCAGAAAGTTCGCAATGGTCCATTTCTAAAAATTTAAGAATAACGATTCATACGTCGCGTCCTAACTGGACAAAATGTAAAACAACTTGATGTTACCGCGTTTGCTTATAGTCTGAGAGTTTCTCAATAATATATTTACAGTTTGAATTGTAAATTTGACGAAGACAAATGGTAAACAGTAACCACAATTTGAAGGTATAATACTTCGTCAATTACATTAGGTTATCGAAAGACGTCGTATGACATTCCCGATCAACAATGTGTTAAAATGGTCTGGTAGCTTTTGGGTCATGTCAAGTGAACGTAAACATACAATAAATGGAAATTTCTAGGAATTATTATTTCTGGAATTATTAGGGTATAAGCAAGTCCCCTTCGTAAAGAGAATCCTTCTCAAGGCAAACTATTAAATGACAAACCAAAGCGAAAATGCATGCGAAAATCGAGGTTATGCAACGAAAGCAGCAACCAAAATCACGCGATCGGTTTTGCCGCATACTCAGCCGCCATATTCCCCTCCTGGAGTTGTCAAAACTTTCAAAAACTCGTGGTGGGGATCGCTGGAATGCACCAGGTTGCAACCAACAAGGTTCTCCTGCGCTAAGGATTCCTTTTCTTTCATCCAACTATCATTCTTATCCCAGGACGAATCTTAATTTCTCTTCGGGGAAAAATCGTAGCGAATCGAGACGAACCTGAAGTAGCTCCTACGATGTTCAGAAAGGTACAATTTCCCTTAGAACTCCCAATGGCGTCCGGGAAATGGCCTTTAAGAGATCCGCGACAGGAAAGAAGATTCTTATTCTTTCGTCCAACTATCATTCTTATCCCAGGACGAATCTTAATTTCTCTTCAGGGAAAAATCGTGGCGAATCGAGACGAACCTGAAGTAGCTCCTACGATGTTCAGAAAGGTACAATTTCCCTTAGAACTCCCAATGGCGTCCGGGAAATGGCCTCTAAGAGATCCGCGACAGGAAAGAAGGCAGGTTGTTGTCGGTTTGCATGCCGGTCACGCGTGCACAGCGTCGCGGCGGCTCCGGCAACATTTATTTTTCAAAGAGCGCGCACGGGGGTTAATAGTTTGTATATCGAGCCGTGTACCTCCTCGACAGGCTTAACGCGCACACCTATGGCGTCTGTTATCGATAGTCACGTACGTAGTCAAAGGGGGATGCACACGCACGCACACGGGCCGAGGAACAGAGCCGGGCGCGTATGTGGCCCGGCGTAAAACGGATCGAGCGTATCAGACAGCGATTCCGGGTTGAGAGGGATCCGATGGAGATGGATGGCCGTTCCCAGGGGATGGTAATAGTATGCCGTGCGCGCACCGAGCCCGTCGGGTTAGGCGGATAGGTCCTCCAGGGTTCAACATTATGCCGTTCCGCATTGTTGCCCGGTATTACGATGAGCCTACTCGACTCGGACCACATGGCGCCACTGGGCTGGCCGGTTTGACATTAAACGCCGTAACAGGCACCGATGACAAATTTCGATCTAATAAGCGCCACCAACCGGCCTGTTTTTCTTTTTTTTTTTTTAACACTAGAACGACCGGAGAAACGACTGGTTCGCAATTTTTTCGTTTACGATTTCTGAAATTGTACAAATGTTTTCGTCGGAAATTTTTTAACGAACCTGAAGCACATATTGTACGAATGTACGAATAGTAAAACAGTACATAAAGTTGTACGAAAAATGGGCACAGTCTTGTCTCTGTTACAAAGCATTATGTGTCAGTCGCATTTATTGCTCGGTCGTTCTACTGTTAACCTACCGTTGGTGAAATGACTGGCTTTTTATTTTAAAGAATTATAGTTTGCTCGAGAAATGCAAACGTCGTGTCGTTGGAGAAATAAGGTGGAAGCACGATAACGTTGAATCGAGTTCGTCTTCTGCGAGCCCCGTTAAAATTGTATTACAATCGCTTCGTTTAACACGCTGACTAACGCGGTGACCGGCGCTATTGATTTTTACTTGAAAACGGTTGTCATCATGTTAGTCGAATATCCGTTCATTCGTTCTGGGATTAACTAAATTGCGGTGTAAGGCGAACGGTTTATTATAAAGTGACTGGTAATTGTTAATCATCGTTCTGATCGTTCGTACGAACGAAATGGGCAAGACTTGTGCACAATTCTATCTGCAGTCGGCGTGTTAATGATGATTAAATCCTTGGACCAGACAAACATTGATTCCCACCACTTTCGAGTGAAATAGCTCGCTTATTGGAATTATAGAGACGCTATCTTTGGAAACGATTCAATCAATTTTCTTATTCCAACTAATAATAGAATGGAAATCGCGTGAAGCGTAAGTAAACTTGTTTTTCCTACTTTTCCGAGGCTGTATGTTCACAGGCCCGTAAAAATATCCCGTAAAATGACAACTGAGACAGATGACAAAAATTTCTTAAGCAATAAATGCTCAAAAAAATTATTGAAAAAGACTGAACATCCGCAGACGAGTACACGGTCTCTTTGAATAATTTTGTTGATCGCGCACACGAGAGTCTACTGTCTCACCGAGTACACGTAAGCTGAAGATAATTGATCCTTTTTATGTTGAAGTTGCGCAAAAATGAATTGCGCACAACTACCGGCGAAGTTTTCTATTTTCTCCGGTTGCGCAGGTTGCGTCTAGTCGCGGAGGGCTCTTTGTTCTGTACCAGCAACTCTGGTGCGGTAAAAAGTGAAGAGCCTTCGCACAGATAACCAATTATTCGTACGGGGGAGAACGGATCGCGACAGATGCGTCCCGACGTGATGCGCCGCGGCGGCGCATCGACCATAATCGTCGGATTACAGTCCAACTTCACGGATCGGTTAGATGCAATTAAATAGATCGAGCATGGTGCAGATTGCGCCGAGAGTTTGCGCCAATTCCCATCGGGCCACACTTGAATTTCGCGCGCAATGAATCGGCTCATCTCGCTATGATGGATAAACAAGCGTCACTCTAACGGGACCGTCGATACTCGCCTACATTTTGGACGATATGGCCTTACATCGGGAGAAAAATATTAGAAATGCTTACTTCGGCATTACTAATCGGAAACTGATCTGAAAGCTCCAACGATGAACTTTGCTTCAGGAAAATTATACGATAATAGACCATTCAGACCATATTTTTAATAGACCATTTAAACCATTCCATTATTAAGCTGTGTACCTTAGTTTAGGTGTGTACCTTACAAGTAGCTTAGCTGTGTACCTTACAAGTAGTTTAGCTGTGTACCTTACAATTAGTTTAACTGTGTACCTTGGAGAAGAAAAATAGTAACACTGCGACAAATCGTGATGGTCAACTACGATTTGTGTACGTTTCAAAACGTTCAAGCTGACGCACAAACGTCCGAACAAATCACTTAAGCCTGCCATAAAAATCGAGCTTCCCATAACTTACTTCTGCACACCAGAAGCTTCCGAGGATCACGCCACCCTAATCAATTTCCCATGCCCCCCTTCTGGCATTAATTTCGCCGGACTTTGTCCTCGACTATCTTGTCGCGTTTCTTCTTACGAACGACGCTCAATTTTGAGAAATTTTCCGCAGAATTTCGTCGCGACAGGTTGATCGCGGGATCGTTAAGTCATTGAATCGTCAGGAGATCGACGGGCGTGATAACAGGCAGCACATGTTTCCGGTAACTCGATGAGCCAAACAATGCCCGGCGTCCGAGGAATAGAGAGATGCGTAAATAAATGTATGATGTGGTTCTGAAGGGTGAACAGGCCGGGGGAGGGCAAGGGCGAGGGCTCCGATGTATCCCTTCGTGTTGCACCGGGACACCCCCGGCCGGGGGCCACCAGCTCCGGCGAGAGGCTCGCTGGGGTGTGAACGCAAATCAATTTGCGAGAGGAACCCTGCTGGCAAGACAGCACGCAGCCACCCTTCGGTGCCCTTCGTGCCCAACCGCCTCGGGACAAGATAGTTCCAGGATGGTGCGGCGCGTCCTTTCATCGCGCGGCTGCATCCTCCTTGCGAGTGACGTTAGTTAAAATCGTGCTAACGGGCCCTCGGGAACCGATCGATCGACCCGACGACGAACTATGCCGATTAGACCTCTTTTTCTTTTCTTTTTTCGAACGGTCAACTCCGCATTTACTCGAGCCTTTCTTCCCCTTTCGTTGCCACCCCCGAGGAGACTGCTTAACCCTAACATTCTTTGATTATTGGGTATTGCCACTTCGAGAGTTATTATGAAGATTCCGTGGATGTATTATGTTATTTCGATTCGACTCTGCCGATTCACCTCTTTCTTTCTTTTTTTCGAACGGTCAACTCTGTATTTACTCGACGATCGAGCCTTTCTTCCCCTTTCGTTGCCACCCCCGAGGAGACTGCTTAACCCTAACGTTCTTTGATTATTGGGCTTTGCCACTTCGAGAGTTATTATGAAGATTCGTGGATGTACGATTGAATCGTTTTGCTATTTCGATTCTACTCTGCCGGTTGTTGTGGTCGCGTGAACTGTTTCTCAGGACGTTTAGCCCCTTAGAGACGACGATGTTATGTCATGTTATTGTGTAATAAGATTTCTTTGTATTTTTCATAGCTGTTTCCAAATTCCGGAAAGTAGGGGACGATTGTGGATCGTACCGAACAATTTTTAGAGTCGGTACTATGTAGAGATGTCGTTTCTAATGTTTATTCCTCTTCGTTATAATTTGCATGAGTTGGAAACAGTACAACCGTATTTTCAAATTCCCTTAACCCCTTTCACTACGATTTATTTTACGTGATCTCCTGAAAAATGGCTGTACATTGAGAACGCCAAAATAGAAATTTATTTCGAATTAAAGGAAATTGATAACGTACGTATCTATTAGACCCTGTTCGAAATCTTCATCACGAGTATGACTCCATGTTGTAATCGTAATTTAAAGCAACAAGAGACAAGAAATTCGCCATTGTGGATACAGTTTATTCGATAATTTCCGCATCAAACGCTCCGCGACAGAATTGCGACGAAGTACGGGGAAAGGGGGTGGTTTAAGCCCTGAGAAAGAGACTGCCGCGGGATTGGATGAAATTAAGAGGGATAAGATGGTACGTGACCTCGAACGGTCGCCACTTTACGTTAGTCAGCCCGAAGGGATAACCGGGTTAGTCCAACAATGAAAGTAATCGAATTTAACGCCAACTCCTGAGTGCGCAGCCAGGATTTCCGGCAAGTGCGTTCGAAATTCGTCGTCTTTCCAGAAGGGACAACAGACGCCAAGTTGCCACGGTCGTCGGTGAAACGTCATCGTCGATGATCGATCGATCTCCTGGAAAAGGAAAACCTTCCTCGACTACGACCGGCCGCGAGATTTCTCTCCTACAAAAATATGCACAACATAACCTCTATTATAAGGGTGTATCACGAAACGTGATCAGTAGAGATTGCTCTGTTATCAGCAATCCGATCGAAAATGATTTTACAGCCTTTGCATGCTTTCAAGAGAGCTTGAACGTGATTATAAAACATCATTTGTCAACTTTTTATGTTTCTCCAAGGTCACCTTGAATTTTTTGCAAATAAACATACAAGTTTTTAAAGCCTATCTGTTAGAGGATTTCAGAACAAACTCCGTAAATATCGGAACATAACCTCTTTTTCATTTTTTCGCCGTAAAAATATCGTCAACATGATGTTTGAACTTCTCCGAGAAATCTGCAGTCTTTCGAATTTTTTCTTTTTGGCATTTTTAATATTTTACAACTGCGATTACCAGTCGAAAAATCGGGAAAGATTGTCAATATATGGAATTCGGTTGCAACAATGTTTTAAACGTTTCTCGAAATTTTAATGTGGAATTAAATAGGGGAAGTTAAGCAAAACTACCCTTCCGGTCAAGATAGAAGCGTAAAATTTTCGGCATAACACATTAATGAGCTATTGAATCAGGCTATACCTTGTCAGGTTTGACTTATTGTTTGGTTGTGTTGGAGCAAAATGAAAGACGACTGATTTCGTTTTCGGAAGCAAATGAATGTTTTGAGGAACTGTTGGTATAGAGATCATTGATTTACCTGTGCGCCGCGAAGGTTCTTTCGTTCCAGAACCTTCTCACATGTTCCGCAATATTTTATGTTCAGATGTCAAGCTGGTACCGGAAGATGTATCGTGGATAAAGCTCACCGAAATCAGTGTCAAGCGTGTCGCCTGAAGAAATGTCTGCAGATGGGGATGAATAAAGACGGTGAGTAAAATATCATTGGAGAATACGGGAGGAATTTGTTGTTTCGCAGAAATTCATTTTGTTTCCCCTTTGTTTCTCGTTTCGTATTCCTTTATAATTTCTTTATACGAAGGAAACAGAAAATTCGTTCTTTCGGGAGCACTAGAGAATGAAGAGTGAAGAGAGTTGGTTCACACATTTGGGATGACTTCTACTTGAACTCGAGTTGCCTTCTTCGAACTAGAAGTGATTCAGAAACTATAACTGCAAGGCTATCTTCGGGATACAGATGTTGAACTGAATTTCTAAAACGATGAAGTTGTTCGAAATGTTCAGACGTGTGATTGTGACATTGATGGATCTCAAATTGTTCAACCGGAATTCAAGTCTAAAATCAGTTGCTCAAGTTCCATAAGATAAAACAGCATCCGATCGTTTTTATATTCAATGTACGATGTTTACATCAATGGAAGAACTTTGTTTTAAATAGAAACAATTTTTTTGTTTTGTTACGTTTTAAAGAACATGTCTTTTCCACTACATGGATTCCGTACGGTGAGCATATTCAACTTCTTTCTAATCAAAAATACAAATTAGTTGTCCCTTAATTTTCTGAACAAGCTTGATTAAAAATACAAAGAGAAACTTTAATTATATCGATTGATTAGCGAATAATAAATCAGTTCGTTTGAGAAATTTTCCAGGTAATTTAAAATCCAAAAAGAGCAGAATGATTTCAATTCATGAAACTGTGCGAACGAATTTTATACGTACAAGAGAATTATTGATTGCATCACTTAACTTTAATTGTATGCAACGAAGGAATATCCTTTCAGCTGCTTAAAAAAACTGAAGCGTTTTAGTTTGATTTTAAAAAAGTTGTGTAAAGAGCGTCCGATTAATTCCGACCACTGTACACCAGTGTACACTGATTCGCATAATTGATCACACACATTTTGAATCAGAATAACTGTCTTATAAACAGACTGTCTTATAAACGGACTGTCTTATAAACAGACTGTCTTATAACTGTCTTATAAACGGACTGTCTTACAAACGGACTGTCTTATAAACAGACTGTCTTATAACTGTCTTATAAACGGACTGTCTTATAAACAGACTGTCTTATAACTGTCTTATAATAGACCAGACGACTTCAATTTCTCTATAAACCTAGACGTATTAGTTTAGCAGTCGACGTGCAGCGAAAAATGTTAGAAAAATTGTATTTGGTCCGAATTATGAAAACAAAAGTAGAAAAAGGTTGCTTTTTAAGACTTTTTCATCTCAAATAAAAAATTTAAAGAACGTGGCATACAGACTCGTATAAATTATACACATTCTGAAACTCGTGTGAGAATTGATTTACGAGTTGTAAATCTCTGATCAGAGGTGGTGAAAATTGCAAATTTCTTACGATTTTCGCCATGTTTGATCGTTAAATAATAACAGCCAGTCAAATTAGTTTGCGAAGCGACTTTCGCTGCAAGATTTCAGCACTAGGCTTGAATTGCCGAGGTTCACAACGTTTCAAACGTAAAAGTCAGTTCTCGTTTGTCGGAGACCGATCGAGATAAACCGGCAACAACTTTCAGATAAATGTAAAATCCTCGGCTCTTCACGCCGCGAGGGAACGTCTCCCGAAGAAAGAAATATCCATTTCATCGTTCGCGGGATGCGACATTCCCGGGGACACCGGTTATCGATACATTAGATTACCGGTTGTCGTAGGTAAACCGGTATTGTGGGAATCAATCAACGCTCTCTCTCTCTCTCTCCCGTTCCCGGTGTCCGGGAATAACGAAATCCGAACGAGGGTCCTTTATGTTCGCGACATAAATAACTGGATAAAAGGCGGAGCGATTGGCGCGGGGTAGAAGTCTGCTTTGGTGGCACCGTTCGATTCAACTCTTAATGCCTCTCAGCCAACGGTTGGCGCACCTGCCACGGCAAAAGAGCATTTTCCCCGTGTCTCTGTTTCCCTTATCTTTCTTCGGCGTCTTCTTCAGCATCTTCCTCTCTTCCTCTTCTTCTTCTTCTTCTTTCTTTCCACCCTCGGCCGCGTCTCGGGGAGCAGCAACTTTCTTATTGCCGAACTTGACGCGTCCTAAGAAGAAATACTTCCAATTGGATCCCGGTTCCCTTGACGACTGGAACGACGATGTTTCCATGGAACGTCTCCTCTTCCCGGGGGAGGGAATTAGATTCTCGAGTGTCGGGAGTTACGTTCCGCGCCGGCAAAATTGAACCAACTTCTTCGCCCCTGCGGTTCGATTGCTTGCGAGCCTGGCTCCCGCGAAAATCCGCTTGATCCAGAAATGGCAGAAAATTCGGGGCGAAAGCGGTGTCCAACTAGACAAATCTTTCGCTGGAAAAATTCGGGGCGAAAGCGGTGTGCAACTAGAACAATTTTTCTATAAAAATTTCTAGCATAGAAATTTCTAGCCTTAGTCTTTCTAAATTTCTTAGCCTTAGTCTTTGTTGCGGTACGCAATTCGCGTTGCAAGATGTTACGGTCTAAGGTAATAGAACCTACCCTGACGTTTGCAGGATGGCAAAATTATTTTATTTCCGAAATCAATTTACGGGTGTAGAAAATTTAACCACCCCTGTCATAAACGTTGCCAGCCGAGTACCGACAAGACCTTTTTTTCCAAACATTTGGCGACCTTTTCCAGTGACCGTACAACAACAGATGAGGGATTTCCTACCCCCGCAAAGCATAGATCCTCCGCCTTCTTATCTTCGGAAAGATAACGCCTTTTGGGACGTTTTTCGTTCTCAGAAAAGAGATTAAAACTGTAGGAAATATGTTAATAGAAAATCCTACGTCCTAGTTGTGACGTAACGGGTCGGATTTCATACCGATTCATACTGAAACGTTTTATTTTACTTCGACAAATCGGCTCTCAAATGACAATTATCTCGGCAACTCTCTCTCTTCCTCTCTCAACCGACAGACTGACTGTCACAACATCTCTCGCATTCGTCCCTTTCATCCAAGTCCCGTTTTCATTGCTTCTCTCTCTCGTACTCTGATGCTCTCTCTATCAGTTTCACATCGACTCGGAAACCAAAACAAACAATCACGTCCGCCCCGCGCCCCTAAACGCTTCACTCGTGTCACCGAGCAACCCAAACACTCTCTTTTCACACTTCTTCGAAACAGACTTCCTTTCGCGCAGGACCCAAACACTTTTCGCTCCTGAATGTCGCGTCCAATGTCACTCTGAACGATCACTCTAATACAGTGTGTCCTTCGTGAGAACTTCTGATCGAAATACGAAGAACGTCTCCATATTTGACAACAGTTTCAGCAGCTTCGATCGACTCGAGAATCGGACGATCGAATTACGAAACAGTTCCGAGATCGGGTTCGTTCCCGGAGTGATCCCGAACGATAAAATCGATCCACGTATCTCGGAGGCCAGCTTCGAGACGCGGCGGCATCGTTAAAGCGGTCGTTGGACGGCGGACATGCCGCGGTTATTACGGGGATTTAATGAAAATCGGTGGCCGGGGTGCGGCGAGGCATGAAGCAACGGCGCGGATTCGGCGTTTTGCCCGCATGCGGTGCGGTTCGCCGCGACGGGCGAAACGACGCTCGGCGTCGTAAACACCGCGGTCGTTAGCGACGGTCGCGTGGCCTCTGCCCAAGCCCCGAAGGGTTAATTGGGGGAAATAAACGTATGCAACGTGGATCTCCGTAACCGTCGATCTCTCTCTCTGTCTCGTTCTTTTTTTCCACCCCCTGACACGCGCACACCGTGACACGAAATCCTCCAGGAGACGGACAGAGTCAGCCTATGTAAATTGTGTCATAGTGGTGGATCCAGAGTGAGAGAGAGAGAGATGGAGGATGTCGGAAGGAGCAAAGTGAAAAAGGGCGGCGGACCTCCCACGGCGAGTTACACGCAAATGAGAGTGAAACGATCTGTAAAAGGGCGTTTATCTCTCATGGTGCGAAACCGGACGGCAGAGACGCGAAAATAATGGGAAGGGTTTCGACCGCCAGCTAGAAGTCTTCATTCGCCCAGCCGGAAGATTTAACCGGTTCACTGTGCTCGACGAGTATACTCGCCAAATCCGAAACTCTGTCGCGGTGCAGTTGACGTTAATGAATTGTTCAATTCTTAGACAATAAAGAAGTAATTCTTTCTCATTTAGCTTTACAAAGGGCTTCGGCTTTTCTAGTAGCCGCATTTCGCCTGCGTCCGACGTGTATACTCGTCGTTGCTCGATTTCAATTCCGCGCCTTGAAGGATTTTTCAAATTACATTCCACAGTTAACTGGTTAAAATGTCCGATCTCAAAATGGAAATACTTTAATGGATAAACAACGCGAGGCGTTTCAATTATCAAAAATCTGCAGGTTCATATCTGAAGGTGCAAAGCTAATCGAACCCCAACTTCTGTTTTTTTTGTCCGTATATCCAAGTTTGCTTTTGAACAAAGTTTATTTCAATATCAGTCATGCCTTCCTATACGAGTGGAGAAATAAACGTATCGTCGGCAGGATTGTCTGATGTGAGGTTAAGATATTGTTGCAAATGAATACAATGTTAGTCGATAGTAGACAGAGCTCAGAAATGGAGATGACAATTAGGTGAATGAGAAACCCCAATAACCAAACAATTCAATTTTTATTTCAATACCAGCTATTCATTCTTATACGAGTGGGAAAATAAAGATATCGTCAGCATTGTCTGATGTGAGGTTAAGATATTGTTATAAATAAACGCACTGTTAGTCGATGATAGACAAAGCTCAGAAATGGAGATGACAATTACGTGAATGAGAAACGCCAATGACCTAACAATTTAATTTTTATTTCAATACCACTCATGCCTTCCTATACGAGTGGGAAAATAAAGATATCGTCAGCAGCATTGTCTGATGTAAGATTAAGATATTGTTGTAAATGACGCACTGTTAGTCGATTTATTTAATTTCAATGTTTGCTTAAAGTCACTGTTCACACTCGAACGCTTCGGAAATTTTTTTGGAAAGCTGGAGAAAATCTCATTAGGGGTGGCTAACCGTTTCTCAACCCTCATTACTCCGAGAATTTTTAATGCCGCCAGCAACCTCGATTTTTAAAGCTGTCGACGTTACACAATATTACAGGTGTTGCAATAATTCTTTGATAATTCAGACTTTTCGATATTTTCTCCAACTGTCTCCAACAACAACAACAACGTGCGAAAACACACCTAAATAAGCTTCTCTAATAAATTTCCAAACATTCCTCGGAGTCACAGCGCGACGTACAGACGTCGCACCCGAGGGATTAAACATCTCGAAACTTTATCAATCTTACCATAATCGATGATACAAATGCTTGGCCCGCAATTTGCGACTAAACCGAACTGATTCCGGTTCGCACGACAGTGGACCGTTTTGCTGTTGGGGATAGCGCGCAGAAGAGAACAGTCATTACAAAAGCGCCCGCCCCCGCAGCTTTATTTCAGCTGGCAACGCGCGAGAAGGGAAGAACGATAATAGAAAATCCATAGCAAGAGGGAGACAATGTAACAATAGTGATTCAAAGGGCGAGGTTCAGCGACGATTACCTGCTGCTAAACCGGACGCTAAGTATTATTAATCTCCCTTTCCTAGAACGCAAATAATTCGACGTCGACACACTTGCCTGATTTTCGAAGACGACGTTACCGAAGAGAAAGAGAGGGAGTTTGAACGCGAGAAGGCAAAGCGTCTCTTGTGAACGGGCCGTGAAATCATCGAATACTCCCTTGCGATCATGGTTGTACGTGCCGGGTCGGTTACTCGGTCGGTATACGCGGCAAAGCAAAGAAATACAAAGTGGACGGGATAAAAAGTATCCAGGGGACTGTGTGAAAATAAGCGGACTGAAGAGTTAAAAAGACAAAAGGGAAAGCGCGCGTATAACACGGGGAAGAAAAATTTCCTGGGGAAGCGGAGAAGAGAGCGGCGGGTACCGTGCATAGGGCGTTTATCTTTCCCGACGGCGCGGCGCTCGGCTCCGCTCGGCTCCGCTCCGCTCGGCGCGGCGCGGCGCGACGCGGCAGGGTAAACGGTAGAAAAAGTGAGAGACCGAGAGCAAAGGAAGGGAAGAAACCGCGCGAAAAAGGGAGACGCCGATGCCAAAGGCTTGACGAAGTAGGAGGATCCCATTAAGCCGCTCAGCAGGCAGCACGACGGTGATACAGTGAGCCGGCACGCTTTTTATTATTACGAAATTACTGTGCGCCCGTACCCGCGCTAAAAGGGAAGCCGGAAAAAAAAAATTCCGTGCTCGCTGTTACACGCCACTGAGTGCCCTAATCGTTTCCCCATTAACATGTGTCTGACGTCATCGAGCCCCTTTGCAAAACCGAGGAATCATCCTCTCGCGTTCTCGCGGCTTAACCCGTCGCGCTACCCTGTTTCGAAGTTTCAATTTGAACGACATTTTTGCATCGAACGAGACGAGACTTTTGTGATCAACGAATTTTGGAATTGAAACATAAAAATGTTCGTTTGCGGGGCGCAGCAGACTTTCTTCTTTTCTTTACAATTTTTATTGAGTTGGCGATAATGTGTCAATGATGTTTCAATTAGATTTAAATTAGATTTAAATTAGATCTACTCGTTTTTCCCATAGACGCACAAAATTTGTCGTCTACTAATGACTTCTACATGACTTTAAAAATATATGTTTCTGATGTTTCTCTGATTGACGTGACAGTAAACATTGCGCGTTCAATTCAAGACAAATTGCAGTACTAATCAGTAGAACGCGAGATAAATAAATCGTGTTCGATCGCTTTAGATTGAAACGTTGAGATTCATGCTCTTCATACACTGAATCGTCGATTCAAACAACTATGATGGAAGTTGTACCGTGTTTGGTGTCATATTAATCCAGAAAATACCACGAAAATGTTACTAAAAATTTCATAAAGAAATACAGCTAAAAACAAGGTTCAATCAATCAATTTATCATTGTTTCTTCGCTATATTTATCAAAACGGCACATGCTTTGAGAATATTCGAGAAAACAGTGGAATACAGATCGGAATTAAAAACTGCATAACAACAAGTTCGAAATTCTAAAGAATGAAAAAGTGGCAACATTCTAAATAAAACAAAGATGAATGAATACATCTTGAGACTTGCACGAAAGTTGATAGAAGCTGGAATTATAGGAAACGTTCATGTCAGCGTTGCGCCGAAGGTGGTATAGCAAATTTAATACACGTATGAATAGTTCTCCTGTTCTGAAACGAGCACGTGCTGCAACGGTAGAGAAAGAAGAGACGCTCGAGGTCCGTGAGTACATAAGGTTATTCGAGGAGACGATACCAGTTCTATTTAGCCGTGCGCCGAATGGGAGGTTTATCGAACAGCAATACATATATATATACAAACAATAAACGCAGCTGATTCCTGCACGTCTGTTAAATTCACGCTTGTCAGACACAGGCCGCCGGCGTGATATAACGCGGCGTTACGTGAATTTGACGAGAGGGTGGCGGCCAATCGTTTTGTTCCCCGATTAATCGAGCCAAGACTCCTCGAACCAAGTCGTTCCACTAATATTTCAATAACCAAGAAACTCCCCCCCCCCCCCCGGGGGGAGGGGGATGGATTTTCTATGCGGTGAACGCATTATCGAAGAATATTCGATGGGAACGGTTGTCGGCAGCCTCTTTCGGCCGATTGCCTCATTTCGCCGACGGTTTCATTGCTCCGAAACCATCCGAAATTTTCATCGTCCCGAAAAGACGAAGTGTAATGTGCAAAATTACTCGATGCTCACTTCTCATTCGTGTTTTCTACATGGATGATCCCAAAAAGTTCGAAAACGCATAATTCACACACAATCCCGCATCGATTTGATTTAAAACCGAGCAACAACAGTGCTATTTCGAACGGGAAAACAATTAATCGTATTTGCAACCCCTAAACACCATTGTCTTTTATAAAATACAGTCCGGTTGTG
This sequence comes from Halictus ligatus, assembly GCA_028454255.1. Lineage (NCBI taxonomy): Eukaryota > Metazoa > Arthropoda > Insecta > Hymenoptera > Halictidae > Halictus > Halictus ligatus. The sequence continues at coordinate 5,989,796 of CM052144.1, read as the reverse complement.
TATAAACACTTCGGTTTGTAATTCACAACTCCCCAAAACAAGGACTTACAATACTGCACTTACAATACTGCTTACAATACTGCACTTTACAATATTGCATAGTGACCAAGTGTTTTAAGCAGTCCAGAAAGTTCCAGATCAAATAAATTTGATTTTGCCAAATTGATCGAGAAATCTAAATAAATTCAGTCTTGTGATTTTCATGAAACAACGTGTATCGCATCTTGTGCTCGGTACACGTAACATACTAAATTCTAGTGCTCGGCAGTGTTAAACGCAACATACTAAATTCAATTAATAAACATCGAATCTCTTTAGTGCGAACCCCTCATAAGATAATCGATGATCACACGATGATGTTAGCATGCGTCAATTCTTTTATAAAATATAAGCGCCATTATCTTTTATAAAATATAGTCCGGTTGTGTATAAACACTTCAGCTTGTAATTAACAACTGCTCAAAACAAGGACTTACAATACTGCACTTTACAATATTGCACTTTACAATATTGCATATTGACCAAGTGTTTTAAGCAGTCCAGAAAGTTCCAGATCAAATAAATTTGATTTTGCCAAATTGATCGAGAAGTCTAAATAAATTCAGTCTTGTGATTTTCATGGAACGACGTGTATCGCATCTTGTGCTCGGCACGCGTAACATACTAAATTCTAGTGCTCGGCAGCGTTAAACGCAACATACTAAATTCGTCGTTAGAACTCGATAAACGAATCGAATCTCTTTAGCGCGAACCCCTCGTAAGATAATCGATGATCACACGATGATGTTAGAACGCGTCAATTCTAAAAGACATTACCAATGGCACGTGCGCGATGCGGCGCGCCAACGGGAACGTTTCGCGTTAATTTACCGGCGTGTAATTAATTCGTGGTTGCAATTAACGCCTGTTATCGACGTTACATCGAAGGTGTGCGCTTCTGTTGCAGCCGTGCAAAATGAACGGCAACCGAGAAACACTGCCACCATCCGACCAGAGGCTCTCGTCGAGATGGACCAGGAGCGTGCGCTACGGGAGGCTGCAGTGGCCGTCGGTGTTTTCGGGTGAGTGACGTATACTCCATTTTCCTCAAAGATTTATCAACTATTCCGATCCGTGAACGTTATTCGCATTAACGCGCTTCATTTGACATTAGGAAAGCTCGATCTTCGTGCAAATTGGACTGCCGATCTTTGTGCAAAATGAAAACTGTGTACGTTAAAACATAGGAACCAAATAGGAATTTATTTCTCTTTTTATTTCTCTTAAATTCTTGTAATCTTTTCATTGTTTGAAATTACCATCCACCCGTTTTTGCTATAAATGCATAAATACGGAATTTGAGTCGCGTCCTCACCATTTTGTTCTGTAAATGATAAGATGTAGGCACTAAAGGGTTAGGAGAGCAAAGGGTTAGTTCTGCTGTGAATTTATTTCTCTTAAATTCTTGTAATCTTTTCATTGTTTGAAATTACCATCCACCCATTTTTGCCATATATGCATAAATCCGTAATTTGGGTCGCGTCCTCGCCATTTTGTTCTGTAAATGATAAAATGTAGGCACTAAAGGGTTAAGAGAGCAGAGGGTTAGTTCTGCTGTTCCACTTGTTACAGTTCTCAAGAATATTCTACGAAATATCACCATTCTTACGGACATTGTGAAAAGTGTCACCATCCTCGCGAATATTCCACAAATGTCACTTCTCGCAGTTAACGAGTAAAATATTTGACATTCGTATTGAAATAAATTATTAAAGAGTCTATTGTGCTCGGTCAGCACTCTTCGTCGTCTTTCTTCTGCTGAGACGTTATTATAACAACCAGAAACGGTGAAAAATCATTCTGCATCAGTGCTGACACTAGAATTCGTGCGTACAGAACTCCGGAAGATGTTACGATTATTTCTGAATTTTTCGCGTCGCCCTTTGCCCCGGGATTAGTCGACTTAAAATAAATCGATCTATATTAGGTCTAATATTAATGCGCGGTGCCAGGATTAGCCGGGAAAGCTTAATGAAAGCTCGTAAAGCATCGAAAACAGCGGTCCCTGTACGAGAACCTTGCTCCAGTTCTAGGAACGGGCGCGTTAGAATGTATTTTCGCGTCGATCCGGCTGTTCCCGTTGCGTGTATTTAGGTGACGCGAAGCCTCGGTGAATTTTAAAGCGATCCAAGGGGTCCGGGGGAAGGGGGGATTAAAGGTAACATTGAGGACTCGCGATCGATAATCGCCGATTGCATCGGGGAGCAACGGCAAGACCAAGAGAACCGACGACGTTGTTGGCACGTTTGATCTTCTGCTGCAGAGCAGCATACTTTTCGCCGTCGTGAGCAGGCTGCGCTCGCGACACGCCACGCCGAGCGTGATCTATCATGAAAAATTACCTTTGACTAGTAGCCCGTAGCTGACCGTTTTTCAGGTAATCGGGTACTCAGGTTGGAACTAATGGAAAATCCATAGACCGCCAAGGGGTGAACGTTAAAAGCGACAGCGAGTGTGCTCCGACGACGCTTTGAGTCGATACTGACGTTCTCTGGAAATTATGTATTCCTCTTTGGACAACGTCAAAACCTACCACAGATTTCTCGCATTTCCTACAATATCATTCGTCGTTGGAATTCAAAACGCGCGACCGTTCCTGCTTCAATGTCGCTCGCTATTCCTCAAACTGTTCTGTGTACACTGAACTGTTCATGTTTTAGCATACTTTTTTTACTCCGCTCGTGCGTATTTTTCAGAAAGAAAGAAATTTGATTGCTTTGTTTGTCAAAAGTTACTACAGACATCTTGAATTGCACCCACAACGAATCCAAAAAAATATGTGAACACTATATTTTCCATTCTCCAGAAGTTTTCCGTACTTGAACTGTGATAATTTAATTCAAAAAATATCACAACAACATACTTTGACTTCTTTTAATGAATAAACACCTACTTTCGTCATCCATCGTTCGTTTTGGTCGAAGATACTTTTGCATAGTACTAGGAATCTGGAGACACCTTTTCTGGTCCAAAAGGTTACAAATTGAAACGTCTGTGAAAACATTAATAATTTTTTCTCGTGACTGAAACCACCGTAGATTTGAAGATTGAAACCTCCCCTTTACAACGAATGCTCATACGTTGGTCTACGATTTTTTCTAGTCGATTTATTCAGCTACGAATGGAAGGTGTCATCTTTGTGATAATGCAAGGTACACGACAAAAATTGTTCCTCATTTTTCTTCTATAAAACTGTCGGAAAAATCGTAGATCATGGTTTTAAGCAATTTTTGTAAAGTAGACGATTCAATCTTCAAATCTGTAATAGATTCATTTGGAAAAACAGATTTGATGCTTTCACAGGCGATAAAATTTGTTTTCGCCTGTTATATCTTGCACAAATATTCTATTTTGTTTTTCTACGTTTGTTCATTCTACAGTAATAGGTTAGGTCTAGTTAACCACAGACATTACGTTATAAAGAAAATATCAGATTGTGACAAACGCCTTTAAAATTCCAAAGTAACAATCAAATTTATTAGCGGACCGTGGATTTTACGCATTTATGACAAAAAAATGGACAAGTAAAATACGGAACAGCGAACACGACAAGAATTTATGAATAATGCTACGTTGCTCTCAATTTATTGAATCTTTTAAGAGACAAAATACACCTTTTTTATGCTACTCTCGTTTTTTGTACACTTTGATGCGAGTCAAATACAAGAACAAACAGAAGCGTCGTACTAAAGAACGTTCGTAATAAAGAACGAATTTCTAGAAATAATAAATGACGTTTATTCAGTATACAATAATGCAGCTAAGAAAATGTGACAATACAAATAGTTTACACCGCAGTTAGATCATTAGGCATTGATTATCGATTTGCACAATGGAGAATCGATCGATTCCTGTTCAGATCGATATTCTCTATTCGCTTCGAGAAAATCGGGAGGCCGATACTCGATCTATCAATTTTCCTCCCCACCTACTTGTTTTTCCTCTTTTCCTATTCGATCGTTACATTTATTCTACGCGTACGACTAATTCGCTCGAATTACTTGTGCTTTGTCCGCACGACTCAACGAAGGTGCGTGTGCGTGTGTGCCTGTGTGTGTATAAGTAAATATTTTTTTCTATAAAACTCAAAGATTCCCTCTCGTTGAACAACACTCGCCGTGTCTAGTCCTCGTTCGGAGAAAACTCTACAACCGTGTCGCCCCGAACGATCCGAGCGAACAGCGCCCTCGCTCTCTTTCTCGGTGACATAAGCTCACCTTCGATTTCGTGGCGCAAGTGTCTGCCGTCCAATGAAGGTGACCTCACGTCCGGGCTGTCCCCAATGTTTCTCTCGAGATACACCGGCGGCAACGTCGATCTCACGTCGCTCTCCGACTTGGCGAACTTCTTCATCGGCTCGGCGTACCCGTTCATCGAGTCGTCGTCCTTGTTCTTCGCATCGGCCGCGAACGCGCGCCTCAGGTTCTCGGACTTGGTCTGACGGATCACGGAGTTGACGCACCTCTTGATGTCGTCGTTCACGAAATCCGCCTCGCTATTGTTCGGGTTCTTCGTCACGCTGTCCAGCACGTTCATCAGCCGCTGGAAGGTGCCGCAGATCTCGTCGATCGACTGCTGCCCGAGCGTCATGGACCCGTTCGTCTCCTGCTCCTTCTCCTTCAGAGCGTGCTCCAGCTGTGCCAGATTCTTCTTCATCTCGTTCAGCTTCGCCTCGGCCTCCTCGCGCCGATCGCGCTCCTCCTCGAGCAGCATCCCGCTCTGTCTGGTCTCCTCCACCAGACGTTCGTGCTCCATCTTCGCCTCGGCCAGCTGAATCTCGATCAGCCGGATCCTGGCCGAGCTGTCCAGCTCGGGATCGGCCGCCATCTGCGTCGCAGCGTCGACCTTCACCGCCCGACACAGATCCATGTTCCCCGAAGACGTTCTGTCGCTCTGCTGGACGCTGCCGTCGTACGTCCGATCGCAGGCGGTGTTCCCGCTCGCCTCGCCCATCACCGACTGAATGTGCGACCGGAGGTCCAAGTGCAGGGACACCTTCTGCTTCGGGTCGGCCTCGACGCTCTGCACGGTTTGCTGTTGCTCTTGCTGCCGCCTCTGAGCGCTCACGCTCTTGTACGGCGGAATGTGTGGTCTCAGCTTCGTCTTCCTCGCGTTGTTCGTCAGGCTGATCGCGTTCCTCGGCGGGACCTGGTACGGTCTCTTGACGTACTCGGTCATGGCGCTGCGGGGTCTCGTCAGGGTTTTGTTCTCGCTCTCGCTCCTCTTCCTGCTGCCCGCCGACACGACCCTTCGATTCTGATCGGACGATCCGAGCCACCTGTATTCGGCCTTCGCGTCCGCGTTGTTCTCGGACAGCCTCTTCATTATGTGCTTCGTCAGATCCTCGTTCAGGTTGACGTTCTGCCGGACGTCGAGCACGACCAACGTGCTGTTGTAGTCGAGCAGATCGAACAGGTCTTTGGCGACCTTGTCCGTCAGCCCGCATCGCTGCATGTCCAACGCCTTCAGCCACAGACTGTCCCTAATCGCCTCGATGATCTCGCTGGCGACCGCGTCGCCCATCTGCGGGTTGTCGTTCAGCGTCAGACGCCGCAGTCCGGGCATCGCTTCTAGGTTAGGCTCCTGGTAACGCAACGATTGCTGCCAGGTGTCGTGGTAGAGCGCCAGCTTCTGGCGGGACAACGCGGCGGCCAGCGCGGGCCCGCATTTGCAGGTTAGGTCGCAGGAGCTCAGGTTCAACGCCCTGATGCTGGGAATGTCGGCGACGGTGCGGCACACCACCTCGCAGGAACCGTCGCCGACGTAACAACGCTGGAACGAGAGATAGCGGAGCGTCTTCGTGTGCGACAAACCGACGCACAGCACCGTCAAGCAGTCCGGCGGAAACGGAATGCCCTCGAGCTCCAAAGATGTCAGCACCGGAGAGTTGCGGACGCATTGGCCGACGCTGTGACACATCCACTCGAGGAGATAACGGGACAAGACGACCGGCGCTTTGCCCATCGTCCTCGCCTTGTCCTCGGAGTTGATCTCCTCCAACGGCTTGCGACACTGGTACCGGCTGCGCACGCTGATCGACCTCAGGCTGCGATCGAGGGCCAGCGAGTTCAGGATCGGGCCCCAATCGTCCATCTTCACGCGATCGGTCGTGAAGTCCAAGTTGTGCGGCAGAGTGACGCAGATCACCGGCAAAGGTCGCAGCCGCTGCTGCTTGCACAACTCCATGTAACAGTTGGCGAAGTTCCTGCTGGTCGGCACCGCCATTCTCGTAGGGGCCACCGAGGCCGCGCTGCTCTTCCTACGATTCTTCCGACATTCCTGTTGGCTGGACATGACGCGACGATTGTTTCAGTTGAAACGTTTTCTTCCCTGGCGAATCTAGATATATTAGGTCTGCCGGGAAGTTCTGTCCGTTTTTGAGTTGTAAGGAAAATAACACCATTTTCGTACATCTGATAATATTTGCAGGGTTATGAATCGGACACTGTATCAGAGTTATTGTTTGGAGTGACTGTGGACGCGACATTGTGGCGCCGACGTGTTTGGGTCCTGCGCGAAAGGAAGTCACCTTGGGCCGAAGCGTGAAAGAAGAGTGTGTTTGGGTTGCTCGGTGGCAACAGTGAAGCGTTTAGGGGCGCCAAGGGCAGGGCGTACGTGATTGTTTGGGTTTTCCCAATGGATGTGAATGGGTGTGAAGTGTTTCAGCGAAATCGGTATGAAATCACTCGACCCGTTACGTCACACCTAGGACGTAGGAGTTCCCTTAACATATTCCTACATATTTATTGTAGAATATACTTTCCATCGTTTCAGGAGGGTGCATGTGCGTAAATGCGACGATAAAGAGAGATAGTCAACCGAGGTCAACTTGTAGCGTCACTTGGTGCGACACTATCGGACAGAACTTTTCCGGTAGACCTAATATATTTTCTAGGGGCTCGCGTTTTGTTCAAAAACGTGGTCTTTCGTGGATGTTACCAATGTTCATTCAAGTATCGTCGACGATACGAGGAAAATGATCGCGTTTAGATCGTGACGTACTAACCTCCCAGCCTGTTGTTTCGCCCTCTCGTTAACCACGATTTTATTGTTCACCGTCATCTGCCACTCTGACATTCACGATGATCCCGCGAAGAAGCCGCCGCTCGGTAATCTCGGAGGATGACTGAATTCGTACGATGACCAGCCCGATTTCGCCTCACTGTTTTCGACCACTTACTTTTAACCCATCTACCTACCCGAAATCAGTGATACGAAATTTCCGTGCGGCGTACGTTCTATATATATACATATATATATATGTATGTGTAGTATGTAAACAAAATTGAGAACAAGTTAAAGTTGCTGCGAGTCGATCGACCCTGGATTCGAATTGCGTTTTGCGCTCGTCCGACAACGAAATTAGAGAGCAGTAGTTTTATCGGGAAATTTTGTAAAGTAAACGGTGTAAAGAAGGTTGCGATCGCAAATATCGTTTGGAAATATCATGTTTCAGGCCACCTGTGTCTTTAGCCATGGCCAGATACACGACACCGCTGCCTTTGCCCACTGTGCCGCCGACCACAAATTCGACGAACCCTCCGGCATCCCCTCGACAGGATAACGCGGATGGTACGCATCGACCTTCCCTTGCTTTGTTAATTAGTCCGCCGAAATCATTTTTGCCGTTCGAGACTTCGCGTGCATTTGCAATTATAATTCCAACTTCCATGCCTGTGCTCGATCGCAATTCATTCTTATTTTACCACGTTCTCAAGTGAATCGAAAACGTTATGTAATTGTCAGACTACGGTTTTTATGAAAATTGTCCGCGTTCGTTGCGAATAGCAGTTGAAATTTTGATAGATTATAGTAGGCCTAGTTTATGCGTACACGTTGAACCACACTGTGCTAGAAAGAAAATATCAGATCGTGACAAATGCATTTTAAATTCCAAAGGAACAATGAAATTTACTAGGTTCGTCCCGCTTTAACGAGGTTTCTCGCAAATTTTGAAAACAGGAAACGCATCCGAGGATAGCATAGACGTGACTAACGAGGAACCGTTGACGCCTCAAAGAAGCGGGTGCACGCAACTTCCGCCTGTGATTCCGTCGATGTACTCGCCCGCCAGCGCGGAAACAGTTTACGAAACCAGCGCGAGACTACTTTTTATGGCTGTCAAATGGGCGAAAAATCTTCCGTCCTTCGCAAGCTTACCCTTTCGAGATCAGGTTTGTTGCCAAATATTTTTATTTATTCCCAAATAAACGCGCACGGTGTGCCCAATTTGAAGCTGACCGCTCGAATGTCTCTGAAATGATCAATGTGATATCGAAAAATGTTTACAAACGAAAGTTATTCTACACTAGCTACCCTAGCTACCATTTTGTAATATTCGAATTGAAATATCACCTACACTAACAGTCCCTCGACATAAGAAGGTTAATCATTTTTTATAGTTAAATACTTGAAAGTGACCTTCATGTGCCGTACAAATTATAACCCCCTCGAAAACTGTATAACTTTTGTTTGAAACATTTTTCGATATCATTGGTACACTCGGACGGCGGACCATTCTTACAATCTTGTATTTATTAATGTTTAGCACTCTTCTCTGTTCTGTTCATCAATTTTTTCAAACATTTCTGTGACTCGGCACTTCTTATAGTCACGCTAGTCTTTCGATTGTCCCTATCGTAACGTGTATTTCATTTAATCCGCAAAAACTGAGCAATTAAATAAACAATTTTGATACTCCGGGTCACAATGGGCCCGGGTTTGATTCTTCCAAGGAAGTATTTACATCGAAGTTCACGGCATCTTTTCACTAGATGCTAGATAACGAAAATACATGTTTGATGGATGGTTATTGAATTACTAAAAAATCTGCAAAGTGTCCAAAATTAAACTGAGCGAAGTAACAACAATCGCGAACGATCCTTGCCGCAGGTGATCCTCCTCGAGGAAGCCTGGTCGGAGCTTTTCCTTCTGAACGCGGTGCAGTGGTGCCTTCCGCTGGAGTCGTCGCCCCTCTTCAACTCCGCGGAGCTGACCGCGTTGACCTTGTCGCCGCAACCGCACCCGCACTCCGGCATCCACATGCAAACCGCGACGGGCAAGCCGAGCCAGGTGGCGGCGGACGTCAGGCATTTGCACGACACTTTGCAGCGATACAAGGCCGTCATGGTCGATCCCGCGGAGTTCGCCTGCATGAAGGCGATCGTCCTCTTCAGACCAGGTTGGTAACATCGTTCCCAACATTTTAAAGCTCTCAAAGTTTCTCGTTTCTTCGGAGGCTCGCGATTCCGACAGCCCCGACCGGTGCAACAATTCGAATTTCCGTTGCAGAGACCCGCGGGCTGAAGGACTCGAGTCAAATCGAGAATCTGCAGGACCAGGCGCAGGTGATGTTAGGCCAACACGCGCGTGCCCAACAGCCGGGGAATCCGGCGCGGTTCGGCCGGTTGTTGCTGTTGCTGCCGCTGTTGAGGACGGTGCCGGCGTCCCGCGTAGAACTGATATATTTTCACAGAACGATCGGCAACACTCCCATGGAGAAAGTCCTGTGCGACATGTACAAAAATTAAGGACCAGATCCTTCCTTCCGACGATCACCGAGAAAACGAGTCGACACCCTTACACCATGTACATAATAATAATACAGAAGCGAGCGAGGCCGCACACTTCCACCGGAGATGTTTAAACTATTTCTGTGATGCATTTAACTGATTCGTGTTTAGACGACGTCGACTGTCCGGAGAGTTGTCGGGACGCTCTTCTTCTTCGTCGGAACTAATTAACGCGCGCGTGACACGGGGAGAAAAGACTTCCTCGGAAAGGGGGTGGGGCCACGCGTGTCGGGCCGGGTATAGTGTTCGTCGCGGGAACACTCTTTCGTCGGGGGAGAGACTAACGAACGATTAGGAAACGAATAAAACTATTGCGCCGAGCAGAAACGTACGAGCCGGATCGATCGTGGTCGATCGTCTCCACGGTTCGAGAAAGGTTTGGCCTAAGGATGAAGCCCCGAGCATGACCCTTCGATTCGCGATCCCGTTAGCGTCGCTCCCCGCTAGATCGGGATCGATCAACGACGGATACTTCGAGAATGGTAACACGCATCGACGCATACAGTATTTAGGTAACAATTCAACGGTATCTAAGGTCGCGGTGTAAGAACGATAGAAATAAATAAATATATATATATATACACACACACACACACATTTATTTATTATAGAAATGTTTATCGAACACTAGGTTCGACGTGTTGACCAACTCGTTTTCGTTTATCGTTTTCGGACAACCTCGAAACGATTTTGTACGAAAGTCTGACGAAATTGTGTTTTAGATTCGAGGGATAGAGGGTAGTTTTTTTGTTCGGTTCGATTCGATCGTTTTTCCGTTCTTGTACTGTTCGATATAAGGATTTCAATGTACGAGTAATAGGTATCAGTTCTACGACAATTGTAAAGACAAATATTCGTCTGTGCTTTTCTTGCATATTTCGTGTTGTGATACTATTTGCTGTAAAAGTCTAGATACCGAGTCACGTGACATGTATTGTAACGATTGCGTAACTACTTGTAATAAAACTATACATGCATAAGTATCCTCGACAGATTGATTTCCTCCCCGTTGCATGCAATCCATTCTATAGTGATTTAATACCGATCGTTGAACCCGCCATTTTTAAACAGAGTCTAGTAAAATTACCGCTTTCATTCGCACCGATAATAGCAATTTCCGTTGCAAAGATTATCCGTGCTCGCAATAGTAAATGAATGAAATCGAAGACAGTTGTTGAATATTGTTAAAAGATGGATTTCGGTGGAAATGGAGATAGGGATTCTTGAGATCTCGATCTCTCGACGATCTCTTGGGTCTTACGTCGTGTCGAGGGCCGGAGGTCACGACCCCGAACTGCCTTAATTTCTGTTTATTTAACGGAGGGTGCTCGGGAGAATCCCGGCGAATCGAAATTTGACTTGCTACACGCCTGTTAGCGTCCCAATGCGTAATGGATTTTCCCCGAGTCACGGTGGTTGTTGCATAAACGTACATATTTATTTATCACCGCATAATCCCTGACTTTCCCTCGGGGGTTTTGCCACATGGCAGTTTGACGGTCCCCAACGGAATTACCCCCCTCGGCCGCTTATAAATTACATCGAGGTTCAAGCAAGGTTTAAGGGCCTGCTTAAGTTGTCAAAGCAATCGGAGAGTTAAACGCCCCGGCATCGGGGGTGGGGGTACGGGGGGCGAGACACCCTTAATACTTTTCGAACCGGAATGCTCCTTCGACTTGGGGCTCTTTGGAAATCACTCCCCGTGATATTCTACGTCCCGTCTGTCCTTGTGCAGTTTTGCAATCATAGAAATACTATCCTCAATTGATATTCGACTGCCTCGTCAACTTTGTAAACCTGATTATTGGAACATCGATAACCGTGAATTTTGTGCATTTGTGATAAGAATAACTAGCTGAAATACTGCGCGGATGCGCGTGAACCGCCTAAACAATTTTATAAATACCACCGTTACGACAATTACAATTGGTTCTTTAAACATTAACGAATGAAACATTTCCCATGAGACTTTCTAATGGAAACACTAACAGACGTTTTACTATGACTTTAATCACCCAATTCGTAATATACAGGAAGAAAAATTATGCTCAAGAACATCTCCAGTTCATTTTCACAAAGAATTTCCGAGTTGGCAAAATAAATTTCATATTATTCTATAAAAGAATCTTCGAAATCTAGTGTTGACGATAAAATCTTTGCTAAAATATTGCTAGTAACATCTGCAACATTTTAACCTGAAAATTTTTCAATCCGAAAGCACCGCAACTGTCAAGAACCAAAATGAATGAATTCCAAAATGAACAGTTATCAAACAATCCACAATCACAGTCACAATCGTGCCGTACAAAAATCCGCACACGCGTAAGCCGACGGAGAGGCGAAACTCCTTTCAAACATAGCTGGGCATTATTCAAAAAAACAGTAAGTTACAAAAAATTATTCCATTATTTATCTGTATGTCCTTATTCGTTAATTGGCATTAGTATCAGGATCCTTTTCCTTTGCAACAACAATGAATGTGTCCGTTTCAAATAATTTTGTTCGAAAATCAGTGTTGAAAGTGAATTGAAAGAAATAAACTCAACTAATTGCTGGTTACATTACATTCGTTAATTCGCGTCTCTACTTATTTCGATTGCGTTGTGATAACGATACACCACAAAAATGTTTAATAATTTTGAATTCTTCTGTTTAATTGTAAAAAGATATTCCCCGAGTTTCGCGGGTATAATATACAGATCATTCTTTCCTTCGACAATTTGAAGTGACGAGTAAGTACAATTCGTTCGTGAATAATTCGCCGAACAAGGAACAATTGAATTGACTCGTTACTCGGAGCAACGTTCGCGCGAGCACTGTTTCCGAACCGATTCCGATTTCCTACGTCACCGCAACCACCGAAAACACGCGTTTGCTTCATGACGCCGCGTCGGGAATCTTCGAATCGAGGATTCTCGCTACGACACGTAACGAATTTCGATATCCTGCGGCTCCGGCACAAAGACAGAAAGGGGTGAGAGAGGCGGAAGGCAGCGGCGGGTTACCGAGAGGGCATTCGTAGGAGAAAGGATGGGTGGTCATAGTATTGACTCGCTTTTGCGGATGCGGGGGCGGAGTTTTCGACATCTCTCTCTCTCTCTCTCTCCCTACCTGTCTCTCTTCATCCCTCTCTCCGTGTTACCATTTCTCTCGCTTCCTTTTTCCTTCTTCCATTCGCTTTCTCCCTATAAATAAACTGCACCCAACCCTTCGATCCCGCGCCCCCTGTCCCTCTCCGACCTCTATCTCCTCTGTCTCGCTCCCTCCCGTTTACCCGATGACAAACTGCGTTCCCCATCTTTCTCCATCTTGGAAGCGTTAACCCTGTTACGTGTCTTCTTCCTCCGTTACACCATTTTCTGCCGTTCTCCTCGAACGATAAATGCATCTTCCTCCCTCGATTCCTCTTTGCCTTCTCTCTATCTTGCTCTCTCTCTCTCTCCCTCTCTCTCTCTCTCTCTGTCGAGCTATCTGCCTGGGATCCCCACCCTTTCCCTAAACCGAGGCGGCCGGGGGTCGAAAGGGGGTGACACGTCGCATAGGGCTGTCAAACCCCCACCCACGCAACGACAAAACTCCTGTTGAAGGGTGACCCAGCAATGGCGGCGGGACTTGTTGTATTTCGCTTTCGAGGTGAGCTCCATTCCCTTCTACCGTCTCGATTCTCGTTTCAACCCCTCCGACGGCGGCTGAGGGGAGGGCAGAATGCGAGGGAGGGCTGGCTGAAATGAAACTGAGTGGATCGGAGAGCGTGCAGCCAGGACGAGCCAGGACAACGACGGGAACAGGATGGAAGGGTCGAAGGGTGCACGTCGGAGCGACGAAGAAGGTCGAAGAGGGTGTTCTTCTTCTTCTTCGTCGAATGAACGAGGAGGGCCGAACACCGGGACAGGGACCGCCGCGCAGAGTCTATATCGCTCGGAAACAGCAACCTCCATTTATTTTATTACATTATCATACCAACTAGGCGTTCGATAAGTGGGGCTTTAAAGCGGCGGTTCTCAAATCGTTTCACATGGAAACGGTGGCCGCCGCGTTCGCCGGCACCCCGTAAGTCGACTTCGAAAAAAGAAAAACCGGATCGGAAGTTAACCCATCGGACCACGAATTTTTCTCGAATTTTCTTCGCAAACGATTCCTTACGTTTTTAGAGTTTCTTTTACTTCGAATGTACCTCGGACGACGGTTCCTTCGGTCGTGTTGGTTCGAAACAATTTTTGCTTATTAGTTCTGTTGAAAATTGCTAAATACGTTCGTAAAAATGCGCTGTCTAATTGCCACAATTTTCTAACAATCCGAAAACTACCGAAATGCTAAGTTTTAGTTTTTCTTTAACCCTCGAACGACGGACCATTCTTCTAATACTGCATGCTTTATTTATTCATTTTTCAGAACACACTTTTGATAGTACTTCTTGTGGACACGTTAGTCTGTCTACTGTTGATAATGCAGCTTTATTTTTTATTTCCCTAATTCGATAAAAAGTGAATGATGATTTCGATACTCTGTGTCTCAGCAAATTTTGTTTTATGAAACGGTGATCATGAAGAGTTTTTAAAGGGTTCCTTGATCGCCTTTCGAATAATCTAGAGGTTCCCGTCCGAAATTGATTTATTCCGATTCCTTCGTGATAATAAAAAGACCAGCTTCATATTCTGCCTTCGCGAAGGAGCAGAAGGGACGAAGTTGAAGTAGGGAAAAACAGGAGGATCGAAGGGATGATTCGTCCGTTGTTTGTGGATATCCGAAATGAAGTGGTCGTCCTGCCCGAAGACGAATACCCGAGTAATCCTTCGATATACGTGAGGAGAAAATCAGATTTCTTGAGTGTCAGAGCCAGCCTAGCGAATTCAGGAGTTCAAGCGGGCCGAATGAAAAATTTGTGGGAACTCCTCTGCATCGCGATTTCTCTGTAAATCGAAATCCACTGACCTTGCCATAAAATATTTACTAGGTAACCGTGAGAATATAATAAACAAACTGATATTGCGATACTTTTAAATTCTTTCTATCCTTTTTATACTTTTAATTCCATCTACTAAATGTTGTTCTAACTGCACGAAATCTTCAGTCTACGTATTGCTATTAATTCTTGTTATAGATTGTACTGCATTATGTTTTGAGCAGATACTTGTGAAAAATGTGGATTTTCAACATTTCTACGAGATTATATTTTCAACATAATTCCGATACGCTTAATAATTCGCTATGTTTAATAAAATGAGATATAATTTGTCGACAAATTGCGAGCGCGCGATTCGCGAATATATTTTCCTCCGCTAATTGTAATTATTTATCCAGCGTTTGTCAAACAAAAGGCTGCACGGATCCTCTGTTTGTTTTCAATCGAATCGTTCGTGACCGATGAATCCGACAAAACTCCGGGATACGTCAGCATAATTGTGTTCGCACGTAATTTAAATTCACGATGATAATCGATGGTCATTAAACGAGCGTCACAACTCTACAGAGAAATAGGTACGTCGCCGCTTTTGGTTTTAATTTAACTTAACGGTTGAACAATTCAAAGTGATTTATGCAAATACGGCCGCCAAGCAAACGTATCAAATCCTTTTCTGATCGCAGTTTAAGTTGCCGCGTTCTGTACATTTTATGCGAATATAACGTGTTCGTAAATATCATCAACGGCCGCTGCCATTTTTGTAAACTTCAAGCAGAGAAACGAATTTAGATAACTGTCCAAATGACTTCACACACTATAATATCAGCGCGAGCTATTTAAGCTTACGAAGTAAGAGATAAAATTATGTAAATCACCACTTAACACTCTACTCGTCGGCAATTTCACTGTCAAATACGAATCAATTTTTTGTTAATGGTCAACAAGTTGTGTAATCGTAGATGTTCGATGCAGAATGAGTCAAGCTCTATTTACATCTTCGCGCAGACTTCCGTTAATGCGAAAAAAAATATTTGTAAGTGAGCGATTCCGGGAAATGAAGCCGCATCGGTCAGAAGGAACTGTCGGACCACATTTACCCCCTTGCCCTCCCTTATTCCTCTCGTTCATTCTGCCTCTCCTGTAAAATCAATAGGTGCGTCGGCGTCCGGCACGATAGAATTCTGCCATATAACCTCGGACGATTTACTAAAAATCGATCAAACTCGACGTGCACCGGACACGGCGAAATAAACCACGAGATTCGGTACAATATAATCTATGAGAATGATAAATCATTTGTACATCATACCAAATCAATTTCCTCCTACGGTCTTAATACATCACTTTTTCAGATTTAAAATAAACAATTGGGTAGTGTGCATACCTACGCAGAATAGACAAAAAAAATATATTATTCTAACATTCCATCCTTTCGCACTAAGGAAATGATCGCCTTTTATAGTGTACCTACTAATGCGATTAGTACAGTCTCGTTTTTGAGAAAATCGAGTTGGAAAATTCGGAATAGGAATCTACATGGTTGCTGCTGAATTACAAATGCTCCAGCACACGAACTTGATGGATTTTCAAAGTCGATTTTCTCGAAAAGATTTTATTCTACACTTTCGACTTATTTTTTGTGTAAAATCGCCCCCATTTTCGGTTGTACCACCGATCATCGTGTAATAAGTATGTTCCGATTATTCCCAATTCCACTCGACTAATATTTACTTCACCGTGCAGCAGCGGTTCGTCAACCGTAAAGCTTGAACGATGCTCGACGACGAGCAGAATGCTCCTTTGTCTCTTTTGCGAATTAATTTCAAGGACGGGGACCTTTGTACCCCGGGAGGGCTCTTACTTGGCATCGAGCAAACCCAATTTACGCTTAAACAAGAAGCATCTTCGCATAACTTAGCCTTGCGTGAAATCCTGCGTCAAAGGGAGGGAAGCTCCTTTTTTAAGCTCCTCGACCTCCTAGGATTTAGACAGTGAACTTCAAAGACTTGAAGGATGGAAGGAAAGAATACGCAGGATTTCAAATTACACGGCAGACCGTGGCTTCGCGTGTATGCGACGAAATCAATTATAACTTCAGCCTTCCTTCGCAGCGTACGTTTGCACAGGATAAAAAGAAAAAGGTATTTAAGCACGCGATAATGTGGAAATAAGTTTTAAAGTTTCTCCCGGTGATTGAAACCTCTATTGACGCAAAGCAGAGTTCATTTTCTTCTAAAATAGTTTTATACGATGTAGCAATTGGGAAACTGAAGAACCATTTTTCCTTTAAAAAATGCTGCAGAATCAAACGTCTCCAAAAAGTCTAAAAATTCGAACCGTAAATACAAAGGAAATGGCAGTGAATATTGGAAACCCAAAAGCGGAAGAGCGCGAATAGTTACCTCGGGAAGCAGTGTCGAAATTAATATTCTTGAACTCAAAATAATCAGAATAATTGAGCACACCAAACTGACATATTTCCCATGACAATCCTGCCTGGCTGAGGTTATTCCCAAAAACAAATTTTCCTTCTTCTTCTTCTTGATTGAAAGTATGTTTGTCCATCAGCCGGGGAGCATAAACGGGCATCGAAATGCTGTTGCCATCTAGCTGCAGAATATGAAGAACACACGAGCCGAAAAACATAAAATACGACAATTTCGAAACGAAAAGAAAGTTCTGAGGGCACGAGGATCGTGAAAAAAACTGCTTCATCGATATGGTATGCGAACAATCCCCAAAAATTGCGTCTCAAATAGATATTTAACAAAATATTTTTCCATATCGGTGTATTAGCACAAATGAAGTATAGGAGTAGACCAATTACCTTATGGGGTTTCGTGTCGCGAGATCTGAAATACCGACATCGCTAAAAAACACACAGCGCCCAGAACCTTCAGAGGCAGCCATCTTGTGACGTCATAATTGCTTCAGAATTCGAATTCTCTACCGAATATTACAAATTACTCCACGATGAGGTAGAAATTCGCAATTTGGGCTCCATACAGACGTAGATTGGACTTTTGGGAAACACGATTGACCACTTCTAAAATGCTCATTGCAATATTGAGGCGGCAGTTTGTCAAAATTTTGGCTTATAGTTAGAAAGACAGATTCTTGCTGAATACTCGATTCTTGCTAACACAAATTCATGACTTATCGGTAACGTCGAGTGCAACGGGGAAATAGTAAAAAGCCCCATGAGCATGTGACAGGAAAATACATGGGTTTGTAACATTACATACGTCTCATGTTGATAATTCTGTGCACAGGTTAATTTTTCTTAATTTTTCTAGAATTGAATTATGCATAAGCAATAGTGAGTCAACACGCCTGCAGGTGTCAGCGAGGGAGTAATTGACAAATGGTGTCAAACGACGTTGAATCGCTTTTGCAATAAATGCAGATTTGACAAACTTGTTCCGGCTTATCCTGAATCGGTACTTTCGAAATCGATTAAAAACTAATCGAAATTCCTGTCGAATATTTTCCTCGTAGACGTGCTACCGTTTGTGTGTCAGTTTCGTGGAGAAATCGATAAATTCGAGTCGACCGTCGAACCTTGCGCGCAGGTTTCTCTATCGTGTATTATTTCTTTCACCGAATATCTTTGCTCGTCAAGATGTCCACATCCGTCACGGCCAAACTTCAAGATGACATGAATAGTATACCGTTGGCAGACGACGACCCACAAGGTGAACGCTTTGCATCCACGTTTTTGACACAGTTCTCCTAATTGCATCGACTCGACTATAACCTGTCTCCTTCCGTCTCCACTCAAATGAAATATTTACATATTTGCCAAGTGTGTCGGCATACACTTTCTAATTCTAATACATATGTCTACATTTGATCGTACGTATGAATTTAAATCTGACTGGATTCAAATTGTTTATGGAAACGATTCTATCCAACTCTTTTGTTGGAAAACAAAGTGGATTTTGAATGTTTTTATTAGATTGGAGTCATGTTTCCTCGAGTAGAGTTGATTAGCTATTGTACGTTACTTAAGTGTTTTCTCATTCAGAAATCATGACATTTATAAGTACTTTTCTGCGCAGTGATTATTCCTGAAGAAGAAATTTTAGACAACAGCTGTCACCTATCTGATGCTTTGGGCAGAGGACGCAGCATGGATTCCATTCCTTCGACATTCACGAACGGCAGCTGTAGTCCCAATAGTACGTTTTAAACATTTCCCTTTGGGCAAAAGCTAATTCATATAATATATACTAACTTTATTATAGGCTTGGATCCCGACATTAGCCCCGATGAGCAAGAGGAAAAGGCTAGACTGATTGCTCAAGTTCTTGAACTCCAGAATACTTTAGATGGTGAGAACTACCTTTAAAATACAGTCAAGCCTTTATAACTTGTGAATTTCTATAATTCTATTTTCTATCTTTACTGTAAAAACACATTTGTACAACTGCTTAGGGAAAGCTAAATTTTCCCTGTTGCTTCTTGTCTCCAGATTTGTCGCAGAGAGTCGACAGTGTAAAGGAAGAAAACCTAAAGCTGAGAAGCGAGAATCAAGTACTTAATCAGTATATCGAAAACTTAATGTCTGCATCCAGTGTTTTTCAGTCCACGAGCCCGAACACCAAGAAAAAGTGAATCTATGTCTTAAACTAGAGAAAAATTCTGAGAAACAGAACAGGGATCTTGAAATAATGTGATCGTCGGCTCTTCGTAAAATGTATGCATACGCTTTCATTTTCTATCACCTTATTAAAAACAAGTTAAAGGGGAAAGAACAACTTTATTGTAGATATAAGAGATTTCAAGATGCCGTATAATAGATGTGCTTGTTCAGGCAATTACTGTTTTGTTAGCGTGTTCATACTTTTTACGAAGACGGCATATATGAGCGAAAATATGCTTGTTTTCTCTGAAGAATTTTGGACCATGTCCATTTGAAAATTCGTGGATCGAACTGTATACATGTTTACTTTTTCCTTCAGTCACTTTGTACGCTTTTTGCTTCAGAAGCAACGTGCTTGTAATTATTATATATTGCCAAAGAATTCCATTTTGCATTTACATACTGCAATTCTATTTATTGATTTATGCTAGGTGTGTAAGAGACATGTAATCGCAATAATTATGAACAAAGTTTATGAAAATTTATAAGCTCAAGAAACGGAATTAATTCTTCCGATGCTAATTTATAGGCTTCAAACAAATTTGTCAGAGGTCATATGCAGCTAGGTCTTATAATAGGCTCTTATCTTTTAGAAATTTGTTTACACGGTAAGTTATATTTTATTCGGTTATTGTTATTATTGATTTGTCGATGTTTATGCAAAGATTGTAATTTTTCGTAAATTATTATATATGAATCGGTAGAAAAAAATTTATTTTACTAGTTAAAATATTCTTTATGGTGAAATGTTTGTTTAATTGATTGTTGAAATCCGTGCTCACGGTATCGGAAAATCTTCCGATTAAACCGACGTAAAAAGGACCTTTTTCCTCTTTTTTTTTCTTTTTCTTTTCGATGGCTGTTGATCCTCAAAATTGTTATGATCACACTAGATCTATTGCCACACTATACCGTTACCTGAAAGTATATGTAGATGTTTTAATCTTAGCATTGAAAGAATTAATTGCGAAGATCGAACGATACTCATGACTCATGAACAATTATTATCTCATTAGCATTTCGCCTCAGACAAATTTAATTTATGATATTTTAAATTGCGTTCGTTGAAGTTGATTGCTGGCAGCATATTTGATATTTACGGAATAAGATGCGAGGGTAATAAGTGTTTGTAGTTACCGTATTTAATCGAACACCGGCGTTTTTTAATTGAGGCTTTCGCTTAAGAGTTTCGATATACCTGTATACAATGTATGTAGGTGTACAAAAGAGATAAATAGTAATTACATATAAATATATTATATTACATATAATTATTATATAATAAAATACAGATTGCCGTTTGTACGAATGCTGCGAACGAAGTGTCGAACTCGGATTACGATCGAGTTAGATCGGTACACTATGTTTGCAGCATGATCGATCAACGACTAATATTATTAAAATTGAAAAAAAAAAAAAGAAAGGAAGAATGTACTGCAATTTGAAACTGCAACTTGCGATGAAGGTTCAGTTGAAGGGCACAAGCAGAATGCACAATCCCAAACTATTCCGTTGTTGAGTAACAGTGTTATAATAAACATTATATTCTATTGGAAGGTAACGAAGTTGTTTATTTATCTTACAGGTACCATAGAAACTCGTATCTAAATTATTATCCCCCGATTCGAATTTCGGTGATCGCCAACAGGAGATTTACATGATTGATGCATTACGCGTTCAACATATATTTGGGATTTTAACTTTCAATGGACGGTTCTTATACATTTTTGTGCGTGGATTATGAATCTGTCGATTTATCTATAGTTTACGTCCAGCTTTCGACAAAAGCTTTCAAAAATAGTTAACCCCAAATATATAGAGTATATCTATTACTTTTCAAGCATAATACATCCCCAAAATTGTAAATTCGAGTTCAGTACACAAAAATCTATAAGAAACGCTTATTCACATTGAATATCATTCTCGGATCAAGTGATCTTTTTGTCATCGATGAAGACAGTGCAAGGAAGCAATTTTTACAATCGCATGAATTGTTATAAATATATATTTATCATTGTATAAGACACGTTTAGAAATGTATGAGTAGTTGGATGTCGAAGAAATTAAAAGTTTGTTGAACAATGTCGTTCTGTACATGAATTTTAGACATGCGTGTGTATCGATGGTCCACAACAGAGCTAGCTCTTCGATAGTACAGATTTTCGTGTTTCTCAATCCGCATAATTTTCGCGACTCAATAAAACGACCGACTTACGATGTACTTTAGTTTACTTTTGCGTGGAAGCTAATCCTGGCGTATAGCTAAAAATTGTATCGCCTTTTGACCCCAACGTGTTTTTGGTCCCGGTTTTGCCCTTCCGTTTTTCTTTATGCCTATCCACCATCCGTGGTTCGCATATTTTCGCGAACGAAATGCGTCATACGAACCGACGTTCCATTGTTCCCATTCCGTGTTGTCCTTGTTCACGTTCGGCTATAAAAACGTAATAATAAATAATCAGTATGCTTACCGTTTCAAACACGCAAAATCAGCAGTCTAATCATGACTCATCCAATTTTCTTGCGCCACCATTTTTATTAGTTCGGAAGTGTTTGTCGACGGTTAAGTAAACATGTTTACACTTTTTTTCTTTCACTGAAAACCGACGATCTTACCTCCCCGTACAGACGACCCTTTTTGTTGAAGGCCAGGTAAAAACCAGTTTCAATGTTCTGCATTCGAATTATACCAAACGCTACTGGTGTAATGTGAAATAAGGCTGAAAAAGTGATGAAGGTGTCTCGTATACAGTTCGCGGAGTATATTTGGTATCCTTTGTAAATGATTAATAATTACCATGCGGTTCGGTGGTACCACTCAAACCCAGAACACGGCCGGAATTTGAAACAGCAAGATGATAGCCGGTCCGACAGAAGAATTTGATTACCAGACAATTGTAGACTGGATTTTCCGCGAGTTTCCTCGGATCCCATATTACGCATGGCGGGGGTTTAACTGATCCAGTGGTCACAAAGCGCGGTTTTCTGAAAGAACGAACGTTTCACGGTGTTAATTCGAACATAGCACGAAGGCTAAATTAGTCGCTTCAGTGACAATGTGTGTCGCGCAGTTCATTAGCTGATTTTCTTACACGGCTCTCTTATAAGAAATTGTACGCGAGGATATAACAATTTTAACCCTTTCGCCATGGGTCAAGTATTTTCAGGGTGAAAATTCCTGTTTCTATGAAATCAGTTTAGAGTTGTTAAAATGATCTATTTTCTAGGAAATTCATTTCTTCGTCGGTTAATGTGCCCGACGTGTATTTTTATATATTTAGTGGCAGATGTATTTATTAGCGAGGGTGTCAGTTAGTAGTTTCACGATTAGTGGAATAAACGTAACGAAGATAAAACTTAATGCGAACGGACACACGAAGATGGTGCGCTATTTATAACGTATCATTGCGTTTGGAAAAATGGGCCGATCGACTTTTCAGGTCACCGAGCTTCGTGAATGAAGCGTGCCCGTCGCAGTGTAGATGTTTTCCAACCCTGTTAATTTTAAACAGACGCTCGAAGGGGAAGAATGACGATGCCGATAGGCTCCAGCCAAGAAGCGGCACGTCAACTGATAATCATCGAAGCTAATGGTACCGATAACGAGACACGAATACATTAATATTCCTTGCACGTTTAGACCCGTGTCTGAGTACTGCCTCGAATTAAAAACAGCACCGATAGCAATCCATGTTGCCCACTTTGGAAAATTAAAAATTATTCCCTTATTTCTCCGCGTAGAATAAAAATGGTAATCTGCATGTAAATTACATTACGCAATTTACACGATTCGTCGAAATATAAAATTTCGTTTCATTTTGTCGCGAATATCAAACAAATTAGGCGCGGTAGATTTAATGTATTTACATTCGAAACGAATTTTACAGGAGTGATCCAGTTTCAAATTTGGAAGATTGAATCCGAACGAACGGTTCGTAAATGGCCTCCATTTTACCATTTTTGGCCGCAGAAGATATGGTGACGGAGCAAAACTTTGCAAGATGTTTAAAATTCAACATTTGTAGGATTACGTCTTCGCATTGCGCAAACACGCCTTCGTTAATTACACGTGGCACGATCTATTTGTTAGAACTCGAGCACGGTCATAAACGTCGATCCCAATTTTGCGGCGCATGTCGTGCGTGCGATATACCTAATGCAATTCCCGCGAAATTGCAGTTCTGTCGGTTGCCACGGTTCTCGAATGTCGGTAATGATATAACACGAACGGTACCTACTACACCTAGTGACCCAGCAACGATACAACGCTGAAAGTTAATCAAGTCAAGTGACCAATCTGTTCAAATCATACCGAGTATCGAAGGGTAACTACGCGTTCATCGTCAATGTCATTTTCGAGGGTCGTATCGCTGCACTCATTCCTGCACCTTCGACTACAGTAATACCTTTCGTGATTTTCATAAGAGCAAGTTCTAAACCTTCTGCTTGTAGAACGAATCCAAGAATTGTCAATATTCGAGTCATGATAATTTCGCTAAAAAAAATCGCTAGGGGAGGGAGCACGAATTCAGGGGAAAAAGTTACCCTCTCTCATGACGCGTCACGCGACCGGGCCGCGGTAGAAAGGGGAATTAGAGTGGGGAAACGTGTGTTGATCTTGCAACTATTTTTGCATAGTACTCGTAGGAAGTAGATACGGTAGGTCATGACCAGACGCATCAGCCGATCCCTATCTAACGGCACGCGCGTTTGCTGAATTTTCAAACTCGATTTACTCGAAGAAGCGTCGAATTAAATAATGTTATTCGACCATTGCAAACCACCACGATTTCGGGAACAACCCGTAAAAAGTGAAGTGCTTGGAAAATTGCAGGACGAACGTTACCGTTCTACGTCGTTATTCGCTTTCCTGTAGGAGTCGATTTACTTTATCGTACGTTCATAGAAAATTTAAAACTGTTAAGTTAGCAGCGCGCGGGATGTAGAGTTAATCGATTCGCGTGATTAATGAACGCCCGTTGTAGTACGCGTTACAGGGAAATTACGTCGGCGGACTTACCGGCACATTGTGCTTGCGAGAAACTTTTACCGTAAAATATGCATCGCCTTTTCATCAACGTCAGCAAGTCGTACATCATTGGGAATATTGATGCCGATAACGAAACAAATTTGTCTTTTAGTTATCATCGTTCTGTTTTGACACGAAAGTCGTAATTCTTTCACACATAGTGCACAGTGAAAATTAATAGAACTATTCTTTCGCTAAGGATTTTACGCGTCTATAGCAAATATGTCAGTACTTATGTTTATAGCAAATGTTGATGAAAATCTAAACACTTAACATAGATTATTGTTCGACTTCTGTATTTATAAATTGAACTGTAGAAACATCAATTGAGGTACTAATTAATTATAAAATAAGTGATAAAAGCCCAGAAAAATTATTTGGGATGTTATCTTGGATCGTATGAATTAGTCATTCTAACAATTTGTTTCTCTCCCTGATCAATAAGGTCAATCTGGCTTTAATTGCGATAGAATTTTAATTGGTAAATCTACGATAGATTGTTCGAACTATCAGTTGAAACTTCTCAAGCTGCATCCGGGCGTGATCGATACTTGAACAAGATTACAAAGATTGAGCTTCGTCGATAGTTCGTAATTACTGGCAAATACCCATTCTCGTCGAATTTCACTGTAGTCGTGTGCCGCCTCGTCTCCCGTTTGCCTCTGCGATCCCCATTGATCTCCTTTTCGTTCTTCGTCCCTTTCTCCTCGCCGATCGATAGATCGGAATCGTAGCTGTCGTCGCTGCAACTGTCATCGATGTCGCTGCATTCTTCGTCGCATGTCGGCGCCTCCAAGTTTTCGTGGATCCAGCGAAGACTCATTCTCCTATGTTAATTACTCTGGATAGCTGCAATTAAAGTGTACGAAACGTTAATCGAAATCGTTATTCAATCATCCATACTTCACGAATAGAAGTCGAGGATTAAATCTCGAAACAGTGGAAAGTGGGATCAATATGATATGTTCATGATAATTTCGTTCTGTTGATGAAAGATGTTATCATTTAAAAAAAAAACTGCTCTAAACCATAGAGATTCATTATTTTGAGAGTAATCAGAGCTACAGTGGGTCCAAAAAGTATCTGAACATATTTCTGATTCTCCAGAAATTGACGATATTTAACCTACTGTAATTTAAAACATTGGTACAGATTTAATCGTATAGATTTCATTTTTAGAATTTTTAGAATTTTATGTTTTATCGTCGTAGATTGTAATAGAGTTTCTTCAAAAAACGTGACTATAACAGTACATACGTGGATTCCTATTCGACTGATTTTTATCGCGGAAGCGTTTCTTTTTGTCAGGTTGCCCACAGAAGAAGCGACTAACGGTGGTCTCGGTCTGTTAATGTTCAATTACATGATCGAGGAAACAATGACACAGCTACAAGCGCCGATTCGTGTAACATTAATACGCGAGTTCCGACTTTAATTATAGGGCAACGTCCCACAAATAATATCGGAGTTCTATTTACATACTCGATACGATATTAATATAGATCAAAGGAGGTCTATTTACATTTTTAATCTAACGTTAGATTACACGGGGTCCGGTCGCCCAACTATTCGACGCAACTATCAATGTTTGCGGTACTATTAAATTAAGTAGCGTACCATCCGACAGTGTCTCGTTGAAATGTTTTAAATTTAATTTGACTTGAATCGAGTTTGCTTGGCGCTACTATTAAATTAGATAGCGTATCGTCGCGTTCCAAAGAAGTGTTTAACTAACATTTTTGTTTTTGTCATTTAGTTCGAATCATAAACACTATTCAGTCTATTTGAAAGCGTACAGTATTACCAAATCCAACACAGTTAACCGGATTTCCAATTTACTTTCCAATTTACGGTAGAAAGTCCGCCTTTGTTCTTCTCTAACAGCAATTAAACTCAGCTGCTCAACGTTTTATTATATAATTCCTGTAATCACCGTCTAACACATACATTCCCGAGACAAAGAATCTTTCTGTGTCGAAGCCTCCAAGTAAATAATAATACTAGTAATACCAATAATACTTTCGCTATGAATTCTACTATGAATCTCAATTTGGCATCAATTAAAACGCCAAGTTATGCTCGCTCGCAACGCCAAATCAATGGAAAGTTTCTACAACGTGCACTGTCGATTTCAACATAACGGTGTCACAATGGAGAACAGTTAAAAAGTACAATTTGTAACGGTTATCACAGTGCATCTTAAAACAGAAAATTAATCAGTCATGGACAAGAAAATTGCTGTGCATTACCCCCAGTAAAATAAGCATAATTTTTTAAAAATTTCTTTATGTAGTTAGAGTTCCGGCACAAAACCACACAATTTTGGAAACAATTTTCTCTACAACCCCTGGCTGTCAAAATATCAAGAATTCACCGTATCCATCTGCACAGTTGTCAATAATAACATAAATATCAAACAATTTCCTGAGGACTGTATCAAGCTACCTCAACACTAATCATATTTTAAAACCACTGAAATTACAAAGGTGCTTCCGTTAGAAATTGTTGGATAAATTTCTCGACTCGGGCGCGTATTGTTGCAATAAAATTACGAGAGATCTGCATAAATTTTTGCGTCGTACTTTTTGTGAAACCGAAGCATTCTTCGAGAGCAAACTGAATCGGACGTTCGGAGGAAAATTGCCAGCGCAAAACCGCGGGTAATTGAAAGCAGGATTTTCTCCGGTGTTTGCAACACTTACCGGCAAATGATTGAAACGAGACGTTGTCCAGGCGGGAATGGAACTGACAGCGAAATCCCGGCGAAA
This sequence comes from Halictus ligatus, assembly GCA_028454255.1. Classification (NCBI taxonomy): domain Eukaryota; kingdom Metazoa; phylum Arthropoda; class Insecta; order Hymenoptera; family Halictidae; genus Halictus; species Halictus ligatus. The sequence continues at coordinate 5,962,840 of CM052144.1, read as the reverse complement.
AAGCACGACGGTTTCCCAGGTTTCGCAACACTTTGCTGGCACGTCGTCTATTGAACAGGTCGAGTTCCGTTTCACGGGGTCCGCGAGCACATTGTTCGCCGCTACGATTCACTACCGTCGATGGATCTGCACACCTCCGACCCACCTAGGTGCTCCACGTTTATCACACGACTGAGCCGGCTCCGCCGAGAGGAGGTTCGTCGGATAATACTGGATATGACGCCGGTCTATTGGTGGACGGCGTAGTCAGCAGGCGGTCAGCAATCCGAGGTGTAGACTAAATTAAAAATGGGACACGCGGCGAAACCCGAAGAACGGGAAAGAAAGATCTTTTGTTTGCCGGCGCGCTCGCGCGAATTTTTCTAACTACGCCTTGTCGACGGTAAACGCCGCGAGAGAAAGAGAGAGAGAGAGAGAGAGAGGGACGTGTTGACGTTTCGCGGTTCGTTAGTTCCTCTCTGTTGGCTTTTCCGGGTGTCCGCTCGCATTCGACAGAACGAGAGACCTTTTTGTTTGGATCTACCGACGAACTCTCCGCGCGAAACCTTGCCTTCGCGTTGTAATTAAATCGAATCTGTATTTTTTTTTTACAGGTGACCGGAGCACGCTCGATTTTCTAGGGAAATCATCAGATGTTTGCTTCAGTTAAGGTGATCGAGATCATTATTTGTGTATTCGAGAATCTCAGATTTTACGTTTGCTTTGGCTTTACCTTTTGACCCTTTGCACTCGGAGCCATTTTAACTCGAAAACGAAACGTTTCTTCCGACCTAGAATATTTCCCTTCTATTTCCCTTCTTTTTTCATGTTGTACGTACGAAAATGGTGCAATTTACTCGTACAGTACTGAGATGTTTAGTAATTTATTGAATAAATACTAATTTAGTAATGTAGAAAATATTTCGAATAATGATACAGCAATTTTTAACGGCGCCTTGCAGCCGCCATTCGAGTATGAGGGTGGCGAGTTGATTTATCGTTCGTGATCACCATATTGCGGATTTTATGCATTCACGAGAAAAATGAGCAGTTCTAATTTCGAACGGTAACAACAGCAGAGAAATTGAAAGATACTGTTGTATTATTTCGAATCTGTTAAATCTCAAATCTGATACAATCAGAAAGAAATTAAAATTTTTATTTCACCGCAGTTTGTTGCAGTATAGTTTTACAGAAACGTTCAACTTTGCAAAAAGTCAAGATTCTTGAAGAAAGCGTGTTTGCTAGAACCGAACCGTCGAGTGCCGTTTATTTCGGTACCAGAAACATTCGAAACTTGTATATTTGGAAGGAACGATTCGACAGGAAAATATTTACATTTTGAAAAAAGCCGGCAATCAAGAGCAACAGAGCTAAGTGACTTTTAAAAAGCCAGAGAGTGTGTTTCGTTCAGTGCTGGGCAAAATAGTGTTTCAAATAGAAACTGGTAAATAGTTTATTTTACTTTTAAACCATACATATACAGCTAATAGTATTTAAGGGTATTTTAAAACAGTAAAAACACTAGAGAAATTGTTACACTATTTTCAGCCTATTAAACATACTAAGAAAGAGTACAAGTTTCTATTTCACTCCAGTCCAGCAATGAACTTGTTGACTGATAAATGTATATGTAAAAAGAATATAATATGGGATTCTATGAATATAATATAGGAAATTATGGACGATGCGCCTAGTTAACAGGACCCTTACCAAGTCTAGCATACTCGGAGACTCGTTAACCGCTATGGGACACGCTATGTTCCTCGACAAGCAACAACTGTTGTGGTTAGCGTACTCGCGTCGTCTCAAACCACCACTACTTTTCACTGCAAAACTTCTAACTGGATTATAGACGAGTAGAGTCCAGACCACGTCGTCTGGAGTGATTATAATGACAGTAGAACAACCAGTATCTGCGGATACATTATCCGATTAGACTAATATCTGAACACCCCACGATTTTAATTCAAACAGAGTATCGTGTGCACTGTTGATTCGACCAAATGTATAATTTTCGTAATTGTAATCCACGTTGGACCTCATCGTTACATCATTTTCGACTGATTAAAATGATTCGAAGAGGAAGTGCATTTTCGTGTAACCTCTGACTTGAACAATACCTCATGTTGTATGCGACGAGTATTTTTAGAAAGTATTAGAAAAGACAGAAAGAAAGAGAGAAAAGTATTTTTCTCCTCGAATGGAGAATTGTAATTGATAGAAAGTTTTGCAATTAGGCGTAGTCGCGGCACTAAATTCGCTGGACATTCGCTCGTTTCGAGGAAACGGAAAGTTACAATAAAACTATACTTTACTTACGCAATCGGAATATTTCCCATTCCCGCGAACCAGTTGCTTCAAACGCAATGGCAACATTGCGCTAATCTTCAGTCGGGGAAAACAGGAAGTCGACTGAAAACTTGAAATTCAAAGAATTTACAACGCGACATTACCCGAGAAATGTGTATGTATGTACGTAAGTAGAAAATAAGAAATAAGTCAGAATATTTTCGTGTAAAAATAAATACGAAAGATATTCAATATTAGAAGTAGATTGCGGATTTATATGGAAAATAAAAATTGTATTAACCGCAAGCCGTAGGTGCTACGCGATTATTCATTGTTCGTGCATGTTATTTATTTAATGAAAAGAGCGTTTCTCGAAGGATACAATTTATATTCAATTTCATCTTCGTGTGTGTGGGTAACGTATTGTCTGTCTATTTAACAAATTAATAATTCACGCTCGGGAACGACCTAAACGAGTAGAAGTGCTACGCTCTAGTTCAGGGTCCGTGTTCGTATTGTGCTCAACGGAGTGAGGACACACATACATGCGTGCGTATGTAACGGTGTCGAACGAATATGGAAAGAGAGATTTTTGCTTACAGCACAGCGGGAGAAATGTTTGAATACAGATGGGTGCATTAAGGATATTTGAATCGCTTGAAGTGTAATGCGCTTTTTTAACGATGAGAATAATATTCATCATTGCGGCTCAAGTTATCAGTCAGATGATCAGAACAGATGCGGTTCGTTAACACTAAACTATTCTAGAACTATAAGTGACTCGAGTACGTTGCCTTGTACGAACGACAAAATTCTGTTTATTTAGATCTCACGCGGTTTTCGGTATAAAGTATACTTGAACTTAAAATCAATTTTTGTGAATTTCAGCAGAGAATGCACTTTCACGCGCATATGTTCAACAGTGCAGAATTTTTAGTCGAAGCCATTTGTCGTTTTACTAAGCAAACCATAAAAATTCTATAAAGAGCGACCACCCTAATGCGACCCACTCGAGTCGACCTAATTTCATCACGCGCAGCCCTCCGGCTTGTAAAAATAGTAGGTGAAAATGATCGACTAATATCCAAAAAACGAACGAAAATAAAAAGCTCGTCCGTGTATGTAGAAACCCAATTTTAAAACGATTGCACAATCATGTTGACGACGTTCGAATGAAAACGAACATTTTCAGACGACTTGGCTCTCGGCTTTTTGTGCTTATGAGAAAATATGAACATTGATTAGAAATTGTGTGTCTGTGCAGCTACATGCGCAGCTATTATGACAGGTCATGCGAATCTACCGCATTCCTGACAAAACGGATGCGTTTTATTACTAACCGAAGGTCAGTTCTGTTCAGGTTTCCAGGCTGTCCTATTTGTGTACCCTGTAATGCAATAGTAGCGACCATTATAGTACGAATGTCGATGAGTTTCACCGTATCAATGGTGCTGGTACATTTAACAACCATTGTTAGATACCATGAAAAAATTCCATAAACACGCGTGACCTTATTCGGGATCATAAATCGCGCATGTGCACGGAGTTTGCATAGAAATGAAACGTCGCGAAGTTTAGCAGGAGAAATCATTCGATTTTCTAATGTGCTGTCTAATCGAACGAGTTTTTAACAAAATTTTGTTTAAAAAGTTTCAACTGTCGACTTTAAGGGATGTCCATCAACAGGGGTAGTTTTCAATTATAGATTATTAATATTTCTTGAAGACTAATTTTCATACAAATTTTACGGGTACATTGTCGATATATTTTCTTGTTCTGAACAAGTCCACGTCATTTTAAGTATTTTATTTAAACTGTATTTCAAAAGACAGTTCCATAACTGGACACTAATTACATGGGAAATAACTATGTAAGTGTTGTCTACCGAAGTAAAAAGATTAATACTATCAGATACAATACATATTTAAACTGGCAATTAACCCTTTGCACTCGGCGCTATTTTCATTCCAGAACTAAATTTTTCTTTCATGTTAGAACATTTTCATTTTCTTCATACGAAACTGTAATTTGTAATTTCTTTGAAATAATGCCATAAAAATTTCTATAGTGGTGCTTCAGAGTCACCACTCGAGCGCTGAGGGTTAAAAAATGGCGAGTCATTTGATGATAAGAAACATATTACCCGTTTAGCGTAATTTCTCTAATAATTCATAGTCGAAAATTTTCTGTGAAGGTTAATTCTATGAATTCTGTACAAATGAAGATATTGAAGCTTCAAAATGTTGTCTGCGCGCTTGGCAACGCGGGGATCAAATTAACCGGGATCCGGAGGTGTGGAAAATAAATTAGAATGAATCGAGGAATCAGTTTCCGCGGCAGCTGCGAGTATTGAACGAGCTCTTGTAACCGAGTCCGCCGCTGTAACATGACTCGCAAAACACGAGGTCCGCAGCACGAAGATCGCGGAAACTGGTGACAGGGATTCGCGCAGTTTCGCGTTGCACCCTCTCGGCTCGTGTGCGCCTCTGTTCTCCGCGAGCCGGTGCTCATCTATTAATAGAGGGACGCTGCTCGAATTACTGAAACTGATAAAGCGGGACGAGAAGTGGTCGGTAATTCAATTCCGCTCGACGGACCGCCCGGCTACCGATTCCGTCTCCCTTCGACGCCGGTTTTTCACGATTATGCAACGCGACCTAGAATTAATTGCTTTCAAGGAAGTAGGGTGCGGCGAAACGGATCCGGCCGCCGTGTTTGCCCGGCATTACGCTCTATTTGTTTACACTATCGCGACGGAGAGTCGAACGACGCCTCGGACTCCCGACTCAATTTTCTTGCTTCGAAAAGCTTTCCCTCGACCGAAAGTTTGCGAAAGTTCGCGAAACTGCTTCGTATCTCTGCATCCCCTGATCGATCCTTTGGTTTCATCGAGTTCGGTTAAACAGTTCATTTTTAAACATGTCGAGAACAAGAAATAATTTCTTGTGACTCAGTTAACACTAGAACTACCGAGCCCTGACAGCAATATTGAATTTGCTCAGGTTTCGTACGATTTTTAAAAGAAGAGATATATCAAAAACATTTCTCGTGGAAACGTTTTCACAGTTTCAGTAATCCTGCAAAAAGAAATCAGTCATTTTGATTGGTTCGGAAGTTCTAGTGTTAAAGTGTTGATCAATTGGACACTTAAGTTTATCTTTGAATTCTGTGAAATACATTTTTGCAGATATAATGTTTCTCCTTATATCGACAAATAAACTGCGTTTCTTCAGGCGAGGCGAAAATCTGTATCGATTGCAAAACTAGTAGAATGTTGTTTTCCCTTTTAATAATTGTGATAAGGTGATTGCAAAATAACAGTGTCCTCGAATTCTTCGGATCAGTTTTTCCTATTTCATCCACATATATTCATAAATAAATGGATAAAATTCTCAGCGAATTGATATATTTAATTTCACCACAGTTCTCGTAGCTTTAATGTTTCTTTTTAGATCGACAAGTAAACTGCGTTTCTTCAGGCGAGGCGAAAATCTGTATCGATTGCAAAAATAGTAGAATGTTGTTTTCCCTTTTAATAATTGTGATAAGACGATTGCAAAATAACAGTGTCCTCGAATTCATCGGATCAGTTTTTCCTATTTCATCCGCATATATTCATAAATAAATGGATAAAATTCTCAGCGAATTGATATAATTAATTTCACCATAGTTCTCGTAGCTTTAATATCCTCCGTATAATTATGAAGATGAGTATGGAAATTACTCCTGGCCCATGGTTGTCCAGCTGTGAATAAGAACACCGGTGTTGGTGGAAAGAAGCAGGGGCATGGTCGCTATAATAAACATTTATTCTCGATAATATAAAATTACATGCTGTAATAACACGAGACCGTATCATACAATATTTCACAATAGTTAAGTAACTTCCGACGCGAGCAACACGCGTCGGTCATTCGAGCCACGGGATAGAAGAAGATATTCGCGTCCTGGTTATGCGGCTACAGTTAATCACTGTGCTTCGCGCGATAGTCAGCTAGAAATCTAAACGATCTTCGCAGAGAAAGAAAAAGATCGTTCGGTCTGATTGATAAAGGAGTCTACTAATTGCCAAGCGTTCGTGTAGAAGCTTCTCGAGGAGGGGAGAACGGTCGTAGCAAGATGGACGACACAAGGAGTGGGGATGAGCTTCGAGGATGGTTTTGTAATTATAGCTGTCACGCGTCGGGGATCTCTCATAAATACCACGGGATAACTATGATACAAGAATGTACAGTGAACTCGTGCCCGGTATATTACTCTAAATCGTTTTTCAACGGTCAGCGATGGCTGCCTTGTGATTCGTCGCTCCATCGGATTCCCTATCTTTACGCTAATTACATAAATACACGTTTATTTACACGTTCGGCGCTACGTCGCTACGTTTAGTCGATGAAAACAAACCGGTGTGTTACATTGAAATCACGAGACTCGGAAACGGAGACACGTTGCGTCCTCGTTTCTCCCGTTCGTTCCGCCCGTCAGTTGTTTATTTACAGAATGGGAGAGAAGTTGTTGGTGTCGCGGTCGCGCGCTACCGACAGTTAAATAACTATAACTTAGAAAATATAGCCCGAAGATGCTATATTCAAGTTAGTCAGCGTAGTCCTACTCCCGGGTCTCACACGCAACTGAACTTGACACCTGGAACAGTTAGAGGTTGTTCGTGTTAATATTGTTAATCCGAACCGTTCGACAGTGAATATTGGATTGCCCTTAAATAAACTCGAATATCGAATTTTTAAATTGTCTTCCAAGCCAATGGTTTTTCGACATAAGGTTAATCATTCTTTATTCGATTAAAAAATTTAAAGTGACCTTCATGTGCCCTCTACTCCTCCACCTACAAACAAACCGTTATCACAGAATTATCTCCCCCTCGTAACCATGCAAATTTTGTTTGAAACGTTTTCCAATATCGTTGACAATTTCAGGAATATTCCAGTGATTCGCTTTAAATGGGACACCCTGTATATTTAACATTAGTCTGTACTGGGAACTGCGGATATTTATGCATGTTAAAAATTGTCCATGTCAATTGCAGGGAATTTAAAAGAATCAGAAGTGAGGTAATAACATTCTGAAATTGTTCTTAAAATTTCAAATTTACTAATTCTAGGTGTCCTGATTTTGATTAATTCTATAACGAACGATCTTGTAACACATTGAATGTAATTGTAGAATGTAATAGAAGTTATTTCGAAGCCGGAATTTATTTTTCGACAACTAGAGAAAACTTAATTTTCAAAAGTTTGTAAAAAGCATAGAATAGCATCAGATAAGTAAGAACGTTCGAATAACGGTTAGTTGTAGTTAATAGTTCTAATATTGAAGTTCGATCAGGCATAAGAAACACTGGGTTAATTACATTTGCTAAAAGCTAGTCCAACAAAGTAATTCGTACTATTACCCGTAACAAGTAAATACAATTTTTGTAATACAATCGTGGATACGTAGTACTACATTAATAAATATTATGTCAAAGCCTTGCCGCGTTATATAAAGAAGAATAGAGTATTATAAAAAATATTTTCGGAACTATTAGCTTCGAAACAACGACAATTTAACAGATGCTCTTTGCACTGTTCACCCCAACAACGTTAACTAAAATTCTTTGTATTTCAGCTTAATATGATTAGTGTTATCGATTTATTACTTATATTTACATATTGGCTGTACCCCTCAGCCGTTCAGAAAACCACAACTTTTTATTTACGAGTCAATGTTATGTACTAAAAGCGTAGGCTAAGTGTAGATACCGTCGTCACTGGAGTAACAGTTATGGCAGTGGAGCTTGTGATTTCGAACGCGCACATCTGTTCCCATTAGTCCGTCACCGAGTCGCACATGACACACACAGCATTTGAAACACTCCATGTGATAAAACAGCCGTAAACTTTCGATGATCATTGCCGCGCCTCGACCTACGAACAGAAAAGCAAAAATTCCGAATGTCACATAATTTCGTTCGGTCATGATCAATATCATTGCTTAACAGTCCATTGGTTTCGTACCCAATTCGTCCCCGCAATGCGAGCACTTCTTCTTCCCGCTGACGCTCAACATTTTCTCTTGACTTTCGGGATTGATCGGCGGCGGTTGCGCTGGTTTCTGTTGCTGAAGAACATGCTGCGGAGATTGATGCTGCAACGCGGTTAAATGCTCGTGACTCGAGCTGTGTTCTAGCCTGCAAGTAAACACAAAACGATGCGTCAAAATTGCTACAAAATTGCACGAAATAATTTAATGAACTTCGCTTGGTTTTTACTTGAATCTAGCGAGCACTTATTGAAAAAAAATTACACGTGTATGTATTGATAAAGAATGTTTTCTACCAGAATATTTCCCCCTCTATGCAAGTTTTATTGTGTATAATTTTTTCCCGCTATTACAATTAACGGAAATATTCAAGGCGGAGATTTTTGCAACTCGTTTCGAGAGTGTTGCTGAATAGCACAAAAAGAAAATGCTGTTTTGTGTGGTACGATGGTTTTGTGGTATTGAGTTTCGTGATTTACCTTCTTCTTGGTGGTAGAGGCTTTTCTTGCACTCTGTTCTGCACTCTCTGCGTGAGAGTTTGTATAATGGAGTCCGGTAATGGTTTACTGTCCGTCCTCGTCGGAGCCATAGCATACGGAACGGACGTTCCTGTTACGTGCATCTGAGATTTCCGCGCTGGCGATCGCTGATTTTTCTCGCTAATCCTCCTCTGTTCCGCTTCCTGCAACATAACATCACATTGCGTCTGCAATACACTTTATTATTTGTTGCGGGTTATTCACCTGCGCGGGTCGAAACTGTCATTTGCTTGAGACGCTAAGTAACCCGAGACGAATAGAGTTTCAGACTTCTCTTTTGCAACCGTACGAAACTTGACAGTCTATTAAATCTAACAGCTCCGACCAGTAGCCATTCTTTTTGGCGAATTCATGTGAATTGAAACAGTGATTCAAAATTAGCTTCGAGTAATTCAGTAATTTGTAAATCCCTTCAGACAATAACGAACAACTCTGTGAAGGTCATTTTTGTATCGTAGTTACTTCCCAATTGTATTTGTTTTCAATTATATTTTACGCTCGAGGTGACATGTCGCTGCACAGCAGGCTGTCAGTAATAAAAATATACAATTTCATTCGAGAAACATCGATAACCTTGAAATCTTGGAAAATGTAATCGTTCCAGCAAATTTAAGATTTGCCTCCCTTATTGCCTCTAAACTAATGGTTTTTCGATGTAAGAGGGTCAATAATTTTTTATGGAGAATAATGAACTACATCGTTGGTGTATTAAAAAATATATGGTTCCATTAGAAAAATTGAAAGTGACCTTCACACGACCTCTACTCCTTCACCTATAGAGAAGCTCATTAACCTAGAATTACGTCCCCTTCGAAATCATATAACTTTTGTTATATGATTCAATATTTTCTGTAGATCTGGAAAATGCAAGAATGTTGGAGGACCACTCGGCATCGTGCGTTTCAACTTTTCAATTTTTACGTTATCGAATAAATTACTTCGTGGAATTTTTTCGGCTATTTCCTTGGCAGTCGATGAGTTTAATTCAGTTTTTTCGACGTTTCGCTGGACTCACCTGTATCAACCAATGCTGGTAATTCAAATCGTGGGCGCCTCGCGGCACGTCGCTCTTTCTTCTTTGAACCCACTGGTCGCTTTGAACGATCCTCGGCCGAGGAACTGCACTAAGTGCCTGCAACGTTTGTCTGCTCATCTGTTGACCAGCGTGGCTCGAAAGCGTCGTCACCGATGCACTGTGCCGCAGAGACGCGTCCACTTGTTGCGGAATCGAATCCGCGGACGGTATTCTGCTGTTCCTGTTCATGTTCACAAATCACCGTTGATCATTATCGGATCCAAAAAAAAAAAAAAAGAAAAGAAAACTCCACTTGGCGTTGACGGCAAAACGCTCAAACTACAGTGACATTCTCTTCAGTTGTCCACATTGCAGCCGTTTAACATGCGTTTAGTCTGCGAAAATCATTATCCAATGTGTGCAATGTTACTCTACACATGTCCTAAAAGCCTAGCCGATAAAAGTCCTAGAACTATCCCCACCGCCGTGGGATATACGAATATACATATGAGCCGAGGCCTCGAAAGTTAGGCGTGGATCAAACAATAGTTCCTGGCCGATACATGTCTCTGGCTAGACCAGCGTTTTGGACATGAATCGAGTAAACGCTGTACTTATATTTCGACGGCTGATTTGACGAATTTATGCGAGTAAGAGAATTATTAGCAAAAGATAGAAATTTCCGTTTAACTTTCGTTTCTCGTAAGCGACGCGTAAACGTTTTATTTAGTTAATTAATTCGTGTCAAATATATTGTATTTTAGTCGATGCATTCAACTTCTAACGATTCAATCGTAGCCTTAGTTAACGTATATGTAAATACTAAACACGATCGTGATTTTAAACAGTTAATAAATTGTAGATGTCTGAACGAATTTTTCAGATAAATAGGTAACCGGTTGCTGGGTACGGTTCGCGATCAGTATTTTCATTATTTTCGCGTTGATCTCTGAAGAACTGCAGTGCCGGAGCGAGGAATGCACAGTAAGAATGACCAAATTGCGACTGAAGACCGCAGCCATTGAAAGACCACGTCACCTAGAGCCAGAAAATGTTTCGCCAAGCGCAACAAAGCGGAAAGCTGTAGCAGGAAATTGAGCGACGCGATCAATGGCGGTGCGTGTGTTCTACTTCTAATTTGCATTTCCTGCCGTGATTCGATTGTCTAAGCGCTGACATAACCGTGTCCTCTTTCGGCGTTTCCTTTCCCTCGAGACTCGAGTTCCATTTAGACCTCGAAATTATTGGCCGGCCAACAAACGCGCATTTTACTTTCTTATCGTTTGCACTATCCAGAAACACATAATTGTTCATTCTCTCTGTGGCAATATTTTTTTCGTATTCCATAGGAGGACATGCAGGATTGTTGAAACGTAACTAACAACTGAGCGTTAAACATAATCATTCTACGTAATTTACAGTGGCGTCGATTACACGAAAAAAGCAAGACTATCGAGAAACTTGCGATTAATGTGAAAATGTAACTTTTGAATTGAAATTATTGCCTCTAAACTAATGGTTTTTCGATATAAGAGGGTCAACAATTTTTTATGGGGAATAATGAACTACATCGATTGGTGTATTGAAAAATTGAAAGTGACCTTCGCACGACCTCTACTCCGTTACTTATAGAGAAGCCCATTAACCTAGAATTACGTCCCCTTCGAAATCGTATAACTTTTGTTGTATGATCCACAAGTTAATAATAATTTGTTATAAGGTTCGGTAATGGATATATTACAACGTGATTACCTGATGGTGACGTCTCTTTGCCTGTGCTCGATCAAACGCAATGGCTTCGCCGGTGGTATCGGCGGCGGCGGTGGTCTTCTTCTTTGGGCGTCTTGCAGCTGAAGATTCGGCATCGACGACCTGTAATTCACCGGCGGCTGATTCTTGTATTGCTGGATATTATTCGCGGAGGTGTGCGCAACGTCCTGCAAAGATTTCCATTGTTCCTGCAATTGTTCGGCCAGCTTCAGCTGCTTCTGTTCGCGGTACGCCAAATTATTGCGTTGTCGTTTCAATTCCTCCTGCTCCAATTGAAGTAATTCTCTTTCCACTCTGAGCACTTCCTGCTCGGAACAATATATATATAGAGATTTTATTACTATACGTCCGTTTCGCAAGGGATTATTATAGTTATGTACACTTCACGATGTATCGTTCTTTCCCGAGGAACGGTTCGTTCGAGATTGAAACGTCTGGATTCTCAGAGACTCGGTAAACTGCTTTTGTTAGAAGCAAGCGTCGAACAACGAGACAAAAACGGTTTAAAATGATGTTTCCCTTACCCCAGAAGCAAATTCGTCTTCTTCGTCGTTCAACCCAGCACCAACCAATGATGTGTTCTGCGAATAATTATCAACGATTCGCCCGTTAACTTTGTACTGTGCAACGAATCTCCTTTTACAGCATGCAGATTCAATATGGCTTGTTAGCGTGACTAGAATTACATGCAAGCACTTCTCTCTCCGCGAAACAGAAATTCTAATTGAACTTTTTCATGAGTCCTGGTCGCATTTCTAACCATTACATTGTAGCTTTGTAAAGCTAAATTACAAATCCAAGTAAAACATTTTTCGAAAATTTTAAGCTCTCGAGTGATTAGGCTACTTTAGCGAAAGCTACAATAGATTTTATTATGGACTTCTCATCAACGAATGAGTCTTAATAAGAGAGTCTATAATTATAATTATTTGATCACCCCGCAGGTAAAATCACAGACAAGTTCATTGTCATCGTAGAATTGCGATGAGAAATTGTATCATAATTATAATTGACTGTATCTCTGTGATGTAATGTGAAAAGTGATTAAGAATAAACTTGATTCTTGTAGAATAATTAATGCAAGGATACGGGCTTTCTAATGTTGTGACTATTTCTCAAATTTTTGTCTTTATCGCAGACATTCTAAGAAAGATTTTACACGTGAGAAGATGCAAGATAAATAATATCGCAAATATTAATAATTTCTACACTGTGCATTCATTGCAATTTTCAAGTCTTAAGAAAAAAAAAACGTTTACACACTCGATCTGCATAATCCCTGATAACGTAAAGGGTGACTTACACACTGTATAATCTAAATTAGTGAACAAGTGGACTGAAAAATATGTGCAATGCTGTACATTTAGCACAAAACAATCTGAACATTTTCGACCAAGTACAGTATTCTCCCGTTCTATTTATTCGTTCAATAAAGAAACATGTGTCTGACGTTGTGCCATCGTTTTAATTTGTTAAGTGTCAATAGTTCACGTACACATCGACTAATTGAAACTAAAACGTAGACGTGTACAAACTTATGCTACTCGTTATACTTGCTACTACTTATTGAAGTTAGAGGGGACAATTCCGCGACGTTTATCATCCAGGCATTGGCGCCATATATATATAGAGAAATCACTGTATGTACTCTCCGTGCCCCATAAGAATTTCATTGGATCATTCCGCACGCATTTTCTGTCCTAATTACTGGCTAACATGTGTGACATGTCAAACCCCCTTTGACCCCTATGCCCCACAGTGGGCAATTTGGACAAAACCGGATTCAAAATCAAGGAACTTTCGATAGGAACGAGGTAGAGCGATGAAATTTTTTTTATATTAAAGCTCAAACTTTGTAGAATATCGGAAAAATAGGGAGACTGTGGTACGAGCGTTTTTTAACCTTGAGAAAATTCGCGAAACGTGCAGAAATTCAAGAAAATTTTGGTTTTTCCAACATTAACATGCTGTACATCGTTTCGCATAGATTTTTTCACGGTGATTGTCAAATCTGGTCTGAAAATTAGTCTACGACCTCAGGATTGTGCAAAAAGTAGATTTTTGTGACAACAACTAATGAAAGTTCCTTGATTTTGAATCGGATTTTCTTCAAATTGCCCAGTGTGTGCGGTGCCGTTCCGCGAGACTTCTTGTGTGTCACGAAGAGTACAAAAGGGACGACAAAATGGGGGAATGGCGTCGTAGAGGGGGATGGGGAGTCAGAGCGGCAGACAAATGTTGACGAACAATGAATCTTCGCCGCTTGTTTCACGCACAAAAGGGAGAATACGGTACCCGAAGAGGAACGAGTCGCAAGCAAGCAATCGACAAAAGAAGCGTAACTGACCTCCTGCTCGCGGATTTGGCTCTCCATGGCCCTGATGCGTTTCTCCTCTTTCCGTCGTGCATCGGCCGCCCGTCTCTCCTCCTCGATTTCATTCTGGATCCTGAGCTGTTCCGCCTGCGCCCTCATCTCCTCCTCCTGCCTCTTCTCCTCGGCGCGTTTCGCCTCGGTCTCGGCACGCGCCGCTTCCTGCTGCCTCGCGGTCTCCTCCTGCTGCTTTCGCAACGCCTCCTCCTGCTTGCGAATGTTGTCCTCGTTCTTTCGCATGGTCTCCTCCTGTCGCCGGAGGACCGCTTCCTGGGCACGTTCCCGCTCCAGCTGCATCTTCTCCTCCTCTAGCTTGCGCAGCTTGTGCGCCAATTTCTCTCCCAAGTCACTGTTTCGTGATGAATGTCTCGATTACTCGACTTAACGGGCTTACTGTATGTCTGTCTGTCTGTCTGTCTGTTTGTTTGTTCTCTATGTACAGAGGCCAGCATGCCGATGAATGGAAATGTAGCCGCGACCGATACCAGAGTAGTGAACGCAATAGTGAGTAGCGACAGTGATAGTAGAAGCGGTAGGAAAGGACCATCAGTGTTTTCTTTTAAGTAAAAGTGTATTTATTTTATTCATAACCGTTGTTTTTTTTTTGTTTGTACATTGATCTCGCCATACAGGTTGAATATAACTTTATATAGATATATTTATATACATACAAAACACGCTTAGAGATAGTAGATGCGTGCCGTCGGAATAGTGGGACGCGTCAATCTAGAATCTGATAGGCTCTACCGACCCGAGAATCGAACGCAGACGCACAGTAGTATCGAAAAATACAGCTTTGGACGCGTCGTTGCCACTTCCCGTGACACGATCGTAACCGGAACACAATCGAACAACTGTTATCGAGGCTTATCAGCTTCCGAAAGACAGAAGAATAAAGAAACAAGAAAACCGTCACCCTCGTCCCCTCGTGCCACCACGATATTACAAACAGAGAAACGCGTCTTCGTCAACGAACGCTCGACAGCTGGTGTTTACGCACCGTGTGAACAAATGTGAGCTAAACACACAGACACACCTTCGATACACCGTACGAATAAGAAACCAGAAAAAGCCCAAACAACGAATATCTCGAGAGAACACCGCATCGCACTAATCCCCGAAGAAGAAGAAATTGTGTACCAGTCGAGCCGAGCCGAGCCGAGCCGAACCGAACCGATTAGACAGGACCCTTAGACCCTCCATTGATCAGTGAAATTGTCACGGTGAATTCCTACCTGTTCATCTCGCAATTGTTCCCGTACCGCCACTGCTCCTCTTTCTCGAGGACCTCGATGATCTCCCGCTCTTTCTTCGAGATCTCGTCCTCCTCGGACGAGGTCACGCTCGCCCCGAACGGCTCGCTGCTTTGCCGACTGTGCTGGGACATGTCCGGGCTGACCGGTTGCTTGGCCCAGTCCTCCGCGTGACCCAACTCGACCCCGGAGTCTCTCTCGTGGCTCGAGTCCTGCTCGTAGTTGCTGTCGGTGTCGTACGAGCGACGATGAAGCTGTTCGATGCGTCTCTCCTCGGCGAGGATCGCCGCCATGTCCGGCGGCTTCGTCAGGGTCAGCTCCCGCTCCAGATCGTCGTCGTTCACCTGGAACGCGAGGATCGATTGCTGGAAAATTGCGAGTACAATTCGGTTCGTCGACTGCGAAGAATCGACTGTCTACCCGATTGTTGTCCAAAACTCGGGACTAGCCTGGGACAATTTTCGTTTAGAAGTTACTATTCTCTGATCCGATATCATTTTCCGCATGAAAATGCCACGAATATGTTGGCGAAAGTCCTAATAAGAAAATAATGAAAAATCAAGCAGTTCTGTTATTGTTTTGTAGTGTATAGTGTCGTCGTTCACCTGGAACGCGAGGATCGATTGCTGGAAAATTGCGAGTACAATTCGGTTCGTCGACTGCGAAGAATCGACTGTCTACCCGATTGTTGTCCAAAACTCGGGACTAGCCTGGGACAATTTTCGTCCAGAAGTTACTATTCTCTGATCCGAATATCATATTCGATATTTTATTCGCCATTTTCAGCGTGAAAATGCCACGAATATGTTGGCGAAAGTCCTAATAAGAAAATAATGAAAAATCAAGCAGTTCTGTTATTGTTTTGTAGTGTATAGTGTCGTCGTTCACCTGGAACACCAGGATCGATTACTTGAAAATTGCGAGTACAATTCGGTTTGTCGACTGCGAAGAATCGATGGTCGTGGGAAAAATACAATGTCTACTCGATTCTTGTCCAAAACTCGGGACTAGCCTGGGACAATTTTCGTCTAGAAGTTACTATTCTCTGATCCGAATATCATATTCGATATTTTATTCGCCATTTTCAGCGTGAAAATGCCACGAATATGTTGGCCAAAGTCCTAATAAGAAAATAATGAAAAATCAAGCAGTTCTGTCATTGTTTTGTAGTGTATAGTTTTGTTTCTTTAATGGACTGAGATGTGTACAGTAAAAATGACGGGTTTTAATATTTTTGATTTACGATTATTGAGATTGCAAAGATGCATCCATGAGGAATTGTTCAACTTCATTCCTTTGGGTATATTTGGAAAAAGAATGTTAGAAATTTGGATAGAATCTTATTATTATAAGGTAATGTGAAATAGTCGGTTTTAATAGTAGTTTCCGGTTGTCGAGGTATCCTAGCCAACTGACCCAGTTGTGAATTTCATTCTGTCATTCATTCGAACGTGCGCGACTGTTATTGTGCGTTACGTAAATCCATTCACGGGCTCCAATTAATATCATTAAACGATGTTACGGCGGCGATACCATCTTTCGCAACACTAAACGCGGGTGTACCAACGCGGAGTACATTGCTGCGTGGCTTCCGGAAACAAGTGAAAGTTTGTCGAAGTGGTGGAAACGCGTGAGAAGAAACGACAAGCGAAGAGACACACGCGGAAAAGAATGCGCCGACTTTTACGGCGGAAAAGTTCGAACATGAATTGCGCGCGCAACTAGAACCGTGCATTTGCTTGCTCGAAATATTTGGTTCATCGTTTTTTTACCTTCCATAATTGTAACAGATTCAAACAATTTCACCGAGGTATTGAACAATCTATAAAAAGTGTCAGAACAATCAAGAAATGGTGTATTAAGAAATGGTCGATGAGAATTCTGGACATGACATTATTTTAGGCTTATTTATTTTAGGTTTTATCAGGTTAATAAATTATTTTAAGTGTCGCTAAGTTATTATATTATTTCAGATTATTTTCTCGACACTTGATCTATTTACGACGAACCAAACAGTCTCTAGAAACAATGGAACATTTTTTTCAATGACTCAATTCATCAAGTTAAGTTTTATTGAGCTTTAAGAGAAAGGTGTTCTGTGAACTTAGGATTAATACATGACATATTAATATATAATTGAAAATATCGAGTTTCTTTAACTCCTATGGAAAATTCGGATTATTTATCCTTAAAGTATATGCTTGGAGGTAAAGTGCGTACAAAATTTTAGAAATGTCACACGCGATAATCCGAGTGAACGTTGCACCGTTTGAAGGTTACGCTTTTTGGACTCACCCCTTCGATTCCGAGGAAATCGGAACGCCTCGTGCGCAATTCTTTCTTGATCCTGCGGGTAGAGTTTAATCTCTTCAGGGGCTCTATCGGGAGACTCTCTTCGTCACTGACGTCTACAGGTGGCGGCGGTGGTTTCTCCTTCGGAGGTTCTACACTGGTAGGTGGTCCAAGGGGAAATGCCAGACCGGTAACAATCTCTTCGTCGCTGGAGAGGTTCAGCGGCAAGATCTGTAATAGAAGAAAATCAATTAGCTCGAATTCTAATACTCTACCAAATAGAGAGAGAGAGAGATAGAGAGAGGGGGATAAAAAGGGGGATGAAGAGAGAGAGATAAAGAGTGGGAGGGAGAGAGAACGGAAAGTAACGATTTTTGAACGACGAAATTTGAGCAGATCACTTTTTTAATTAGGCAGCAATTGAGATATCAATCTACTGACAATAAGAGTTATATTTTTATTTTATATACTAGATTTTTAGAATCAAGGATTTGGTGGCAAGAGTTCTTCCGAATTTTGAACGAGGCAAAAATAATGTTGCAGTCTGTCGATAGGTGAAAAACATTTTCCAAAAAAGCAGTCCGATTTCCTACGACATGCGTATAAATCGGCCTTTGTTTAAAGTCTGAAGGTTTCCACCCGGCAGATCTTATTAAATTCATTAAATTGCTTTTCATGCAAACCTTATTAACTGCAGAACAATGCTTTGTGCACTTTCACTAGACGAAGTTCTCAAAGGAAGTTTAATTAGTAGAAATCAGATACCTGTAGCCTGCCTGATTGTTAAAGAAAACAAAAACGTTCCGTGTTCGATGTCACGACTGTATTTTACAAAAGTACAAACGGGACAGGATTGTGTATACAGTGTTGCGCAACCAAGTTTCTTTACATGTAAATGGCAAAAGACTAGTCGAAAAGTCGTTTGTTAGTTCATATTGGGCTGTTGTTGTGCAACCCACTTTTATACGCTCGCTATCACAGTTTTGAACACCACGCCGATGAACGGATCTATTTGGAAAAAAGTCGGGTACACAGACGATACCAGTCAAACAAAAGATAAAGACAGACAGAGTCGGACGAATCAGTTATTGAAAAATGTTCGCGGAGGTGTCGTGACGACTAATTACTGGCGCCAATAACAGTGCAAACGTTAACTGTGCTCTCGACAGCGATCGAAAACAAAACGACGAAATCTGTGTCGTTAAAACTCAGGAAATCGTGAATTGTTATCGTATTTCAGAATTAGAAGTCATTCGTAACCAGCTTTAGATTTCTTTAATACAATTATTGAAATTCCAAAAATGCTTCGATCCCTAATCTCTGAATAAACTGCCTTTATTCATGGCGTTTACAAAAATTGCAGAGAATTAAAATTTCCGTCGATCTTGCAACACAGAGTAGTCATTTTTAGTATTGGCTTTCAGAGCAACGCCATTTTCTCATTTTTGAGCGATTCATCCTATCCGTTCTGAGAGTTACGATCAGCGTACATGCAAGTACTCACTTAATTACTCATTAAAGCAATTTCCATCATACGCGTAGACAATGTCAAACCCGAAGTGACAAAAGGTTCAAACTATTTCTCGGATCCAATGAAGGGATCGACGTAGATCCCGGAGAGATAAATTGAAAGATGCATTAAAGAAAGACAGAGGGTTGCCATGAAAGAAACGTCGATAGTTAAAATAGAGAAAGGGGGTTTGAAAGAATCAAAATGAAGGATTACCTGCTTCGAGATGGGGGACATCGGGCTGAGGATGCTGATCGCGTCCAGCGTGCCGCCGATTTCTTGGTTGGCGAAGGTCAAGGTCGTCGGTCGTTCGGCCGCGGGGATGACGTTCGCGGCCTCGGTGGTCTCAGGTGCATCGTGCGCGTCGATTGACTCCTCGATCGACTTTCGCGGCGGTGGCTCGAAAGCCTCGGCGATCTTCCCGTTCATCGCCGCTTCCTTTTCCTCGTGCTCTTCGTGTTCGACTGGCGTGGACGGGCTCGGCTGGCAAATCGTCGCTGCCTCCTCTTCGTCCGCTTTCTCGATAACGATCGGTTCCTGCGGAGACCAGCGCTGCGTTATTGCTTCTGCCATGCCGCACGGAACTGGGCTTGCGGCTAGGCACACCGCCACGAATTTTGCAACGCCACATTCTATGCAAATCGACAGAGTCGCGCTTTGCCACGTCTGTGGCCAGGGTTTCTCAAACTTGACCGGGGCCACGGCCGTGGTCGACCTTCGACTGATTTGCGACCCTTCGCGACCGACAACACCGTCCCGAAACCGATAGGTTCAAAAACTGCGCGACTTTTGCAGCGGAAAACTGACATTGTCCCCCGAATAATTATTCAGTGAGAAAGCTGTAGCAATTTTTACTATTTATTTACGAGCACTAGTTGCAGAAACAAATTGAAAGGTTAAATAGAATCGCTCGAAAGAAATAGATAACAAAAAGTGAGAATTCGAAGCAACTACCCGATGAAAATGAAACGATGATTGAGAGTAAAGAAATTTTACAGCCGGCAGCTGCTGAAGCTTCTCTAATTGTTTTGAGCAACGCGTTTTCCCGGCTCTGCGCGTTATAAAAATGATTCGACATGATGGAGCTGGGCTTTGATGAACTGCCAACTAGCGCAGGCAATATTGCTCTTCTTTTCTTTTCCCTTATTCGATAATTACACGATCCGTGCTCGAGTAATTTACAGTGTACCTGCGGTCGGCGTATGAATTGCTTCAAGTTGACTATACTTGTAAATATTTGAGACCGAAACAACTGGTAACTGTTTCTGATTTTCTCTGAAAATGTCTGCATTGATATCTGAATTGTTCACATTTCTGAAAATTGATAATCAAGCATTTCATCCACCAGAATTTTCGTATCACGTATGCGGACTTATGAATTGCCAATAAAAAGAGAAAATGAACAAACCGGGAAAATTGTTATTAATCGAAACGTTATATATTCGATATTGTCGGTCGCAAGGAGTCGGTTACTTATACTTTTACTATGTTTGAAGCATGCAAAGCAGTCGCTTGAATTAATATTTTGAAATTAGGCTGCGATCAGGCTTGAGACACATTTTCACATTTGTTAGGCAAAATCGGCGGTGTGGCAATAAATTAATTTTTGCGAGAACTTTTGAAGCTTCTACGAGTTAGGTGAGACTGTATTGTTTAAAACAGTTGAAGGTAGGCTGTCTTTTTTTGTCCAGAAATATTCATGCCACGGTTACAATTATTTAATTGTAATTTAGGTTAAATCTGCTTAATAAATAGTGCTTTGGTGTATTGCTATGGGTACACATCGGAACGCTGAACAACACTAAATTTTTGGAAATCGGTTCGTCCATGACAACACCTTTTTCCGAGCAACGTGACGATCGCGCACTCTCATGCATTGCGGACAACAACAAAAGCGTTTTTGTGCGGCAAAACAATAATAACGCATTCCCATGCACACTTCATTATCCCCCCACCCCCGTGAACGATAGTACTCTGTCGGAGCAGAAAATAACGATTGAAATCACCATACATTAAATTAGGGAGATGCGAAGGGAGAGATAACTGTAACGGAACGAAGCTTGAGAAACACTGGATTTCGAATAACAACTTGAGTGGCAACTGCGGTTTCGGATGGAAGATTATTTTGCATTCTACCGGGACTCTTTCAGCTTGTCCATTGTTTTTTTTTTTTTAATGTTCACCATGTTTTCGATAGACATCGATGCACCGGCGTTCATGCATGACCGTCGCCATAAGTGTTTTTGCACAATCTGTGCGGGAATGGAACACACGAAACGAAACGTTTGTTCGTAACACTGACAAACTTTGACCGAAAAAACGTGAACTGTTACGACGTTAAAACGAACAAATTTTTTAAGTAAATAAATCGTATATTAGTGTATCTATAATGTGATCTAATTAGTTTGAATCTCGATCGGAACTGGCACAAAGGAGAGCAGAAATTTGTTGAGATAACATTAATCTCTTCAAGATGCCGCGAATAGATCGCTGTATTAAGTAGGTAATTGAGATTTAATCTACCTGAGAGGCAAATTGCAACGTAGATATTTTTTCAACGATCGAACAATTACAAGCACTTTGAAGTATACTCACAAACTGTTTTTCTTAACGGGGGATATGAAATTGTATTATTTGAAACCGCACTTATAGGAATCGTGGAATTTTCGAATTTAAATACTTTTTGGAACCACGAAAATGAAATGTAAATTTGATACTTGCACTCAAACTTCACAGCAACGCCCAACACTGACAGTTCGGTTAATGAATAATCGTATTAACTGTAACTACTATTTGCCAAAAAATAAAATATGCACCAGAGAAACGAAGCACTTGCACTTCGTGTCGCAAGCTTTCGTACAAATGTGATCTCATGTGCTATTACCGTCTACTGACGAAAGTGCGAGCAAACAGAGATAAGATCTTTTGGTAATAATGATAGCGTTTATCTAGATCCACGGGTGCGTCGGGAACTGTATTGGCAAACTGCTCCAGTTTCGCTTGTACGTACAATTTCGTAATTAATGGAACTGTGAGCGATCATCTGCTTAAATCTCACGCGTAACACGTAAATATACATAGAAACGAACCAACCGAGAAGTCTCGCGTTAATTAAACGCTTTATAATACGTATAACTTAGAAAATCAAGAAATTCGTTTTCATTTGGCCCGTACGGGCGCGAAGCCACGCCCCTCTGAGCATGAAGCCACGCCCCTGCGGGCAGTGCTGCGTGTATTTGTCGCATGTATTGTCACAGCTACGCGCCTACCACGTCAGAACAAAAAACTGAATAAACGTAGATTATCTGTGGATGTTTGTACAAATTCGAATTTTCATAGATTCTCTTGGATTTTCATAGATTTAACCCCCGGAGAAATAACGCGTAACACGTAGATAATACGAAATCAAATCGAATTTTGTAAACAGCACGATAATCTTCCATTTTAATTATTTTTTAATTGGTCTGAGGATTTTCTAGTTTCTAATAGTTTCTAAGTAATTCGAATGGTTTTTATGAATTACGGCTTCTGTCGCAGTAGAGATAAAGATCCGTGGAAAGTTGCCCGTCGCACAGAACTTGAAAGTAAAAAAGAAGAAAGTGAACTTTCGAGTTTCGTCGGTACACGTGCTTCTTGAATCACTATTGTTAATCCCGATTTCTAACAAGATCGAAGGCGAGGGCGAAGTTTGCACGAAGATCCAGAAACGAAAACGGAATTATGTGATTTGCTTGGTTTACGTTTAGCGGTGCCCGCAAAAACCTACAATCAATAAAATGTTAATTCCACCGAGTCTCGTTTATAAATAAGACAATCGTAAAATCAACAAACGGAATAAATTTCCGACAGCTTGATAGTATCATCTGAATTATTGGATTTTTCTAATCGTCTGCTCGATGAGTCTGAAGTTGTAAAGATATTGAAAGTTTTCTTTATGTTCAAGAGATTGCTATAGCTCTATCGCAAGAAACGTCTCACATCTTTTTATAACATTGTTCGATAGACAATTCCTCCAATCGATATTATTGTTGAGTGCAAAGATCGAAGATTACATTAAGTATTTCGAGATTCGTTGATATTAACTCAACATGGAGAACATAGTACACTGTAGTTGCAAAACAGAGTTTATAACATTCACATTTCCTATAAAAATAATAGCACCTGCAACACTAAAGTTCTTGGGATGAAAATAATTTTTGAACAACAAGGAAAACAACGCTTGCAAACCACGTTCGCGGACCATCTTGACAAATTGATAATGGCGGAAGCAAATATTTAGTCTCGCTCTGTGGGAAATGTGTAATGTTGGGAAATGCGAGGAAAAAATTGAATTGCAAAATCATCAAACATCCCGAACAGAAAAGAGAACATCGCGATCCGAAAAGTTTCGCGGAGGAAGTAATAAGGACCGCGACGACATTTTTATCGCGGCGCGATGTGTCGGGTTACGTTTATGTCACCGGAAGTTGCCGAGCCGTCATCAGGCTTGTCTCTTCACGTGTCTACACGACGTGCGTTAATAACAGTTGTGCGCTTAATTACCATACAACAATGTGCGGGTGAAAATAACACGACTAACGACTTCTTAAGTAACCGGTTGGCCGTGTGTCGCGCTGTGTGTGAATTGCACCAAACTCTACGGAACGTACGAACACTATTTTATATGACGACTTTCCAATTTCAAAAGAGAATCATTCGACCGTTGCGTAAATTCTGTCGCTTACGTTTCAGCCAGAATTCTATCTCGGAAATAAACATTTATTGCGTACATACGTGTTCCACAATCGCTCTGAGGCTTTTCTTTTCCCTTTAAACATTCACGCGAAATAAATCGGTCACAACATCGTGCAATCGTGACAATCTTTGTTTGTCACAAGTCAGAAACTATCTGGCAATCAGTTTCAACTGTTTCAAATTGAATAAATCGAGCATACATAGTAACGTCTCGATCTAAGACCAATCCTCGGGTCCGTGCGGTGACATAGATCGTGTAGGGCTACTGCAGGGGACTTTACTGTACTTTTGTTTCACTGTAATTGAGAGGGTTAGAGTATCAAAGATTGTTTTAACTCCTCCGTCGAATACGAATAGTGTTAATTGTTTTAAACTTAAAAAATTCATGATACAGAACGTAGAATGCATACATAGTTTGCAGTTAGTCTCGGGACGAAATTGTGGATAACACGTAAGCGACACAATTTCTAAATTAATTGAATATTATGTACAGTGAATCCCAGAAAGTATTTGAACAGCGAAGGATCAAAATCTTCAGAAACACAAAATCTGTGCAATTATAAACAGACGGGGAGCAGGTTTTCGGTACTAAGTGGGTTCTGCTGCCATGCACAAATAAAAATCCTGGATCGAGGGCGAATTCCGCCGACGATAAGCTAACAATCGTTGGGAATTAGGGATTATCTCTAATTCGAGCAGTTGAAAGCGCCGGCTTACCTCCTTGAGAGCTTAGTTTGCTTGAGTTTGCACGATGATGGTTGCCGACGTAGCTACCTCAAACAAGCTGTATGTATAGTACGATCGTGTAAACGCTACGTCATCTCCGCGGGGAGTTATACTTGCCGGGAGAATAGAAAAACGAATGTTTCTTGTTCTACTCAGACACAGTGGCTCTGAACAGTATTTCAACTCTCTGACTTTCGAAAAATCGCCCGTATTCGAACGGTCATATTTTCCGAAAATGTGTGGGCGTAGGTACAACGACAAACGCTACGAGGTTTTTGCTTGCTTTGTACAATTTTGTTTTTTTCTTTCGAATCTACCATAGATTCTCCGATTCTCTCTAATAAACCTTGATCTCAGAACAAAAATACAGTACAAATTGGAAAACCGTGCTTCAAGGTGTCGCGCTAAAATATTTGTACAAACGGTGGGCCATTTACGGCCATTTTTTCCCAACGAATTATTGCATAAAAATGGCTGTTATACTCGAAATCCTACACGGTCGAGAACGGTCGTTTCACTGCAAGAAGCGACGATGGATGAGCTACGGGTCGTCGACTGTTCGATATTAATTGCACTCCTGGTTAATAATCAAAAGGGAGGTCACACGGGGTGGCAGGACTTGAACATTCGATTAATAAACTCTCGCAACGATCAACGTTAAGTTTCTCGGTCAAACCATACGGTTCTTACCTCGTCGACGCGACGCACGGATCACGAAACGACCACGAGAACTCGAGACAATGCAGCGAGCGATCGTAACAATTCAGGGCACCTCCATCGCGACGGACTAGATACGAGTTCTTTAATGATTAATCGTCGTCCCGATCGACCTATGATCCACAGGTCACGGGGACAACGCGTCGGCCGTGTTCGCTGCTGTTTGACGAACTGTGTCGTGCTTCGAGCTGCTGTTTGAAGACGCATCGTCGAAACGATAAGAGGATTTTCGTGTTTGCCCGTCGATCGCCGAGAAATCGATTAGAGGCTATCGATAAACGAACGGTCCGATTTCCAGGAATCGTTCGAAACTTGTTTCGTCGACTTTCGATTAAAAACAAATCATACATCCTTGGCGATATTTATATTTTTCGCGTGGCTGTTAAAATAAAATTAAATATTATACTCCGAAATAGTACTCTAATGCCCTGGAAAGTTACCCTTTCGTACAACTCTTGGAAAATGAACGAATTCGTCGGCTCGATGGAAGAGAAATCATTGAAATACAGTTTGAAAATTTATACTATTTCCCCTTTATTTATGATCAGACGTTTCGAATATAGTCAGCAGATTTTCCATTCTTGTTTCGAACAATTCACGACGACGACGACGACGAAGACAGTGGTAAAATCGTTGCGTTGAGAATTGAAAATTTCGGCAGAAACGTTCGACGGCGCAGTTCCGTGCGCGTATGCGATTTTAACCTAACGTTCGATTGCACGTACACCGGCTACGTGTCCGGCGGGTCCGAAATCGAGATTGCACGAAAATGAGTCGCGCACGATGTTTTTCGTTTCGCATGCGGTTCGCCCGAATAGAAAATGGCCGATCTGTTCGATACTTTCAGCAAATCGCCGAACCCGTTTCGCTGTAGCCCCGAAATCCCTTCGTCGGCGAGAACCTGGATTCCATTAGCGGTCACGATGGCGACGCGACACGATAAACTTCTCTGCCCGGTGAATTTTATATGTTCCATTAATCGCATAACTACCGAGTCGCGTCAAGATCGGTTACGAGTTCATCTAGAATGAAGTTTTCAGCTTCGAGTATTCCTGACTGCGATGGCACCATCGGATTCCCTTCTTTATGGCCGTTATCTTGTTCGGTTTTCTTTTTTATTTTTGCACATTCCTCTTATCACAATGTCGTCCGCGATTTTTACGTTAGGCAGTGATCGATCGCTTGCGCAGCATGTCACACGGTTCCCTCGACTCGAATGCAGACAACAATTTTTCGATCGGAATCGACAGTTTAAAATGGTAACGCCACCCGGAATAATTAGACAAAGTATAATAATAATTTAGTTCGTGCTTTTTGGTACTTCGAGTTCAAAATGTCAGCGGTTGTTAAAACGCTTCGTTATCGATTCTTCGAAAATCTGTGTACTTTTTAAAATAATTGTTTTTGTCATTTAGCTTAGGCCATCTTGGTGCAAGAGCATCAAAGTTGTGCCGAGTGTTTCGCACGGGTGTGCTTTTAGAAAACAAAAAAAGATTAATTACGGAAAAATTGTTGTCCTGATCCACCACGCTCGAAGGAACTCCTCGAATAGGCCGGGTAGGATCGAAGACGTATGTCCCCTGCTCGATTAGGCCATCGAGTTTCGCGCTGGTCATCATGATTATTGACTTTACTCGAATCGGTACCGTTTTTCTTTTCATTACCTTCGGCTAGTACGTTCTTCCGGCTACCTGATCTAATTCTACTCGATACTGGGGGTTATTATATACGTTTTGCTCCTGCGTCGTCTATTTACATCGTTAGCTATGGTCTCACGCCTTCGTTTCCAGCGAGACTTGTGCGTAATGGAAGATAATAAATATGTGTGTGTGGAAGCGACAGGCGAAGACGGGTTATATTATCTGGCTGCCCTAAGTGGCGGGATTCGATTTCTCGATCGAACTCGAGATGCGAAAATCATTTTCCAGGATCGCTTCATCGAGTCTGTACACTTCGATGAAAAATAACTAGCATAGGACAGGTGCGAGCAAACAAAAGACTTTTTCCAATATACCATAGAAATTATCGCAACACAAGCGAACATAAGTCATACTCCTAAATATTTAAGGATGCCAATTCATGGTACAGTAAAGTGTCGATCCACGCCCAATCCGCGGGTCCGTCCCGTGACATAGATCGTGTAGGGCTAGTTTCTTGTCGACCGCACAGCACGTTGAAAAGGACACTAGTTTAATGTCATTTTAATCTGAACAATGCCGCAAATACGTTGGTGAAGTACAGAAATAATGAAAAATAAAGTTTTCTAACTGACAAGGTATCCTGGGTATACCTGAGTATACAAGGTATACTGAGTATACTCCCCAGTGGAGGGGATACGCGAACCGACTAAGATCGTGTAGTTCTGTGCGGCTTAGATCGAGACGTTGAAAAGGACACTAGTTCTATGTCATTTTAATCTGAACAATGCCGCAAATACGTTGGTGAAATACAGAAATAATGAAAAATAAAGTTTTGTAACTGACAAGGTACCCTGGGTATACCTGAGTATACAAGGTATACTGAGTATACTCCCCAGTGGAGGGGATACGCGAACCGACTAAGATCGTGTAGTTCTGTGCGGCTTAGATCGAGACTTTACCGTACTTTTTCCGTCGAGCTAGGTCTATGCGTTTTATTTAGGACACTAGCCGTGTTCTGCTTGAGATCTTCAATTTCAGTTGTGAAGTAAATTTGGCAAAATGTTCAGCTTTCAACCACGGTAGCTTAAGGGAAGATGATCGGAGAATAGCGTCCAATTTTTGAACTAGTCTCCGTGCAAGCTGTTTCAAGCTAGAAGCTGTTTCAAGCTAGAAGCTGTTTTCGTCTGTTGAGGCTTTCGGATGTAAGCTCTGCCCTGAAGGAACAGATTATTTCCCAAAGTTTCGTCAGCATTGCAGCCAACTTCACCAGATGCAGACGTCTCCAGACCCCCTGACGAGGTTAACTTGAATGCTGACGAAACGTTGGGGAACGATCTCTTCCTTCGGGACACGGCTTCCACCCTGAACCCTAAAACCTCTGTTTCTTAATCGATCTCGATTTTGATCGAGTGTTTCCCCGCCACCGGGGCGCCCGTTCTAAGCCGATTCTTATGTACAACTTCTAATGGATGTCAGACGAAGCTAGGTCCAACAAGAGGGCCGGGAGACAACGCGCTACGCGAAGACAGCCTAAGGGTCGAATATCCGCCGTCCTCGGTGTTCAGGACTTTCTCGCGGGACAGTTGGATTGGTGTTCGGTCCTAACCTCGGTCGGCGGGCTCTGGTTGTGCGGCACGCGGTCCACGGTGATGAACGGCGTCGCCGGAGGCGTCGCAGGCGTCTTGCCCTGAGGTACCACCACCTTTTCGCAAATTTCCACCACCGTTCGGCGTCTATCGGCGGCCGGCGTCTCCTCGCCCGCCGTCGCCTGGTGTTTCGTGCTGGCTGAGAGGGAGGATGGAACGTGTCTCGCGAAGGTCACCGGCGATTGTTCTAGACTGGAGGGGCACGACGGAATATGGGCCGAGCCATTCGAGCTAACGGGAACAGGTATCTCCGAGGCTTTCGGGAACTGCGGCGACGTTCTGAACTTGATGGACGTTGGCGGTTTCGGCGAAGAGGGTGAGACGGGCGGGCTCAGGGAGGACGTGGAGCTGGTCGGCGACGATTTGCTGCTCGGCGTCTTTCGAGGGAACGGAGTGGGGATCTTGGAGGTCGACCGCGGCGACGTGGCGGTCTTCGTGGCTGAACAGAAGGCTGAGGTAGCGCTCGACTCTAACTGCAGGGTCGTTGGAACCGTGACCGTCCTGCCGGCCGACGCGGGACAGCCATCTTTCAGCGGGTCCGACGACGCTGACATCGAACCAGGGACCTTGACGGAGTCCGATTTCGTGATACTTTCGCTCGTCTCGTCGTTCACGCGATCTTGCTCCTCCGCGAGGAGTTTGGGGATCGACGATGGGATCGTTTCTTTGGTCGGCTGGGATTCGGAATTCGCGTCGGCGAGATCTTTCGGCGCGGATGACTTCGGCTTGGGCGGGGTCTCCGGGGGCGTTCTTCGCGGGGGCACTTTCGGACTTTGGTACACGACCGGGCGACACGTGGCGGGACAGGAACGAAGTGTGCGAGAGTTAGTAACCTCTGTGTGAGCTTGCGATTGTGATTTGTTAGTCGATAGTTCCCCAGAAGTGTCAGCAGTACCCTAGAGAACCAAACAGTTATTGGATAGATCGAATCTCGCCTGTGACGTCCCTTAAACCGAACTAGTTAAACATCGATCTAGCGTCATCGTTTACCGGTCGCCGATCCGAATACACAGAGTGGCGGAACCTAACTTGGGTACACCAAGTATCTTGTTCGTCGTTGATAATGGGAAAACATGACTAGGTTCACTGTGATCAATTTTCTGGTGGACACGACAGTTTTCTCGAGGCCACAACTTTCATTTTGTAAGGTGACAGCTCGAGGGAAAACATGATTTGATTTGGGAGAGTAAATATTAAGGAAAGGTTATTCTCAAGGTCACATTCTCGGATTTAAGGTCATTGGTTTTTATTTCTCGAGGCCACAACTTCCATTTTGTAATGGGACATCTCAAGGGAAAGCATGATTTGATTTGGGAGAGTAAATATTAAGGAAAAGTTACTCTCAAGGTCACATTCTCGGATTTAATGTCATTGATTTTTCTTTCTCGAGGCTACGGGAATATAGTACGGATCAATGAGTTTTGTTTGGCTGTGGCCGTTACGTGAGAATGTCAAAAGAACACTGTGACCTTGAGAGTTCGGAAAATGTCACCTTACAATATTTGCTTCTTCGAACCTAGTCTGGAGATACTTAGGATGTACAAGTTAGGTGGACCAGCCTGTGTATTTAAGGATCTGTCCTAAAGCACTGGCTCCTCGAAATCAGAATGTGATATGAAATTCTTGAAATATTGGAATGAACTTCGCGCGATGACTGTTCTTCATGAATAAAAACGTACATCGACACGTAAACATGTGAGCCTTCCGTAAATCAATGTCTGAAGTAACCATTTTCAAAATGTTTAAACTATTGAAATTTTGAAAATATGTTTTTACAAATCTTGCAGCCACATACTGCACGAGTGTCTAGACAGGTTTCTCTGAAATTTGATCGAATCTCTTCGAAGTTGATTACCAATTAACTCGTGACATTTTTCTGATCGAAACGACACAATTTGCACCGTATTGTTTAATTCGCGATACAGTAGAACCTTGATCAACACGATTAATAAATCTCACCTAATCTGTGATTTATTAATCGTGTTGTGAACGCGTCGACTGAACAGCTCACAATGTGAAATTAAAGAATTAATTCCTATAACCAAGGTTCTAGTGTATCGCGAATTACACAATCACTGACTTACAAATGCACCGTGCTTTCTCTATATATGGCGGCAAGGCCTGGAGGATAAGCGTCGTAGAATTATCCCCACTACCGAGGGGTATACCCCGCGAGGGGCCACGGACGCCGAGGAGTGTAAACAAAACACTGCTCGGGCACATCTCCTAGACGACACAAGACGCTCCCAAGACCCGCTTAGCTGACATATATCGAGAATTCACAGTACTCCGTGAGCTCTCATTCTAATCAGCCAAATGTCGCGAATACGTTGCCGAACGTTCCTTTCTCCTGAATAACCAACAAACATAAACAGAATTTCACATCATCGAAAGAACAAAATCCGAAGACATTGACGTAGAACGACTCACCTTCACAAAATTTGGACAAAAGCTACTTCAAATCGACGTCGAACGCTGCGTAATAGATTCCACGGTAACGATATAAAACTTTCACAGGATCCAGATCGGTAGAATACGACGAAAACCGAGCTTGCCCGACAGAAGAAGAGACATGCAACGGTCACTATCACGACTTACCTTCTTTGCTACCACTGCTTCCTGTTGGCTGGCAGAACTGGTCTCGGTGACGGTAGCGCTCTCTTCGGCAACGTTCTCCTTCTCGTCGCGCGGCTCCTCCGGCTTCTCCTCGATGACCTCCTGCCTCTCGATGACCGCGGTGTGGTGCACGATGTCCTCGTCGACCGGCTCGTCCGCCTGGCTGACGGAGCAGCTGACGTCTGCCGTGTGGATCCCCGAGTCCTCTCGATCGGTGTCGTTCAGCAGCTCCGCGGACGAGGAGGAGGCCGGGTAGCGTCTACCGTAATCGAGCTCCTCGAGGCTTTGCACGCGCTCGAAGGTGTCGGGGCCGCTGGAGGCATCAGCGTCCAGGGAGTCGAGGCTCCTGTGGAAGGCGGCCCTCGGCGCGCGATACTCCGAATCCGGCGAGGAGCTTCTCTCGCTGGGCGTGGAGGTGTCGATTCTGTTCTCCGGGTCCCGGAAGCACAGCGAATGCTTCCCGCCGAAGGACCTCTTCTCGGACTCTTTCGTTCGGACCGCGTCCAGGGCGCTCAGCCGGTCCTTTATCGTCCTGGCGGACAGCTCGCCGTTGTGCCGGGACTCGTGAGCGGTCCCCGGCACGGAGGACTCGTCGCTGCTGCTGTACTTCTCGAGCGTGGACAGCCTCTCCCGAAGAGGCCTGACCGTCTCCAGCTCGTCGGTGCTCAGCTTCCGGTGCGCCGAGCTGCCCTTGCTCTCCCTCTCCGAGGCCTGCTTCTCCAGGTGCGACAGCCTCTCGCGGATCGAGCTCATGTCGCCGGACAGTCTGTTCAACGACTTGACGCTCTTCTCCGCGCTCTCCGGTTGTTGCTGTTGTTGCTCGTGCTTCTGCTTCTCCAGGCTCGACAGTCTCTCCTTGATCGATTTCGTACCGGTGAAATCGCCGGACAGCCTGTTGTTCGCTTTGCCCTCGTTGCTGCTCTTCGACGTCGCTTTCTCGAAGATCTCCCGCCTCTTCAGTATGTCCACCTTCACCACCGGCGTCGACGACTTGCCGATCTCCTCGTTCAAGCTCGTCTTCGAGCCGTTCGTCGACGATTTAGCGCTGTCCAGCTTCGCGTCCAAACTGACTAATGACTTTCTCGGTATGTTCTGCGACACCCTCGACACGTAACTGCGGATCGCACCCTCGTACGTGTACTCCTCGGGCTCCGGGGAGCTGGTCGTCGCCGTCGTCGCCGAGTCGTACTCCTGGTTGTTGTGGTTGTGGTTCGTGTGGAACCCGTTGCCGAACGGTTTCTTCGTCGTCGCGGCTGTCGAGGGGATCGTCGTCGCCGAGGACGAGGTCACGTCGTTGCCGATCACGTTCTCGCTGGCCACGTTGTCCAGGTCCGAGTGGTTCTTCTCGATCTCGCTGTCTCTGTCGCTCTGGAAACAGATTGGTGAGTTTCTCTGTGAGTTTGCTGATGACATTCATTCTTGGACGCTTAATCAGTCGAGTATCTCTAAGTGGACCTTCAAGGTCGATGTTGTGAGTAATTCTATGGGCACAATTCTTGCTGAAGTGGACTTTCAAGGTCGATGTTGTGACCTTGTAATTCTATGGGCACAATTGTTGCTGGATTTAGTCTGTTCCAAACTTGGCTTCTAGTTTCATCAAGTTATGTGGAATTTATTTTCAGAAATGCATTGGTCATTCGGAATAATATTACAGTTTTTAAGCTAACACCGAGTGGCTGTTAAGTATTGTGTTAATCGTTATTGGACACTAATTTTTGTAAGTCTGTCGACAAAAGGAGAATGTACAATAACTTTTCGACGCAGCACATTTCATTTATATTAGCGGAAATAATAAAATAAGCTACCTAGGAAACGACCTCGATAGAAAGATTAAACTAAAGTCGACTGGAAGCATAGTTGTTTGACCAGATTTTTAGTATTTCACAAAATTCAGTTATTTAAAACTCTGTTGTCTCGTATTTTGTCGGTATTATTCGTCGGTATTATTATAGTAAGAAAAGAAGATTAAATTTATAATATTAGACCTGTACTATTCCAAGATTCTACGTTCCGGAAGTGTTAAATTTACACTTAAATTTAGAATCGCGGGAAGAGAAGAAGATTGAATTTACAATATTGGATATTAAATTTTGCAGGAAGATCGCGAGATCCTCGAGAGCATAGTACAACTGGCATATCGATTTAGGAAGAAATCGGTCTCCGCTTTTAGTAAGCGTAATTTGATTAACCGAGTCGGACGTTCGTCTTACCAGGACACTGTGCGTGTCATCGTGAGTGTCGCCGCTGACCGAGCTCTTCCCGCTGCTGGTGCCTATGCCAAGGTCGCTCAAGTCATTAGCATCCTCCTCGTGATACATGGCCAGGCTGATGCTCAGTTTGCGACCCCTGTTGCCTCTCTCCTCCATCATCTCCGAGAAAGTTTTGCTTCGACGACGCTGCCGATCGTGTTCCTCCAGCTCGAGTTTCTTCACCTCCACCACTCGCTCGATTATGTGCTCCTGCCGCTTCCTTCGACTGCTCTTCCAATTGTCCAGATTCTGTAAACAGATTACGAGCAATTTTTAACGTCAAATAAAATGTTTTCGGAGGAAAACGGGACAAGAACTCCAGAGAAATTCTCGAAGAATCTTTCAAATATTTGACATTGTGGGATCCTTGACTCGTGGGTCCTACGAACTGTAGATTTTAAGGAGAGCGTGTCTATGTATCGGTATGAATGAGTGTGTGTGTGTAGTGAGATCGTTTTGAAATGCTTTGAGAGTCGTGAGGGCGTGAAGTGCGTTTAGAGGTCGAGGGGCAAGTTTCAGAGTGAGAATAATTTTGTTTTCTTAATTTTCTGTATTCTGTATCATTAAATATTATTGCTTTCACTCTCGGCTTTGAAAGAAAACTCCCTATGCACCAAATCATGATCCATAAAATATTATTTCGCGATTTATCTTGGACACTTCCGTGGACTACTTCGTGATAATAGTGAGAGTTTCTGATTATACCGATTGCCAATCCTCCGGGTCATCGCGGACCTCTTGTTTGATTTTCTTCACCTCTTGAACCTTCTGCAGCTGCTCCTGGGCGGTACGATACAAGGAGCACGGTCCAACTTTGACGAATTGAAGAGGATTCGTTGCTTGCTTCGGAGGCGTTTTCAGTGTGGTCTTTAATTTTGGCGGCTCGTGTGTGATCTGGAAATGATCAACAAGTTACACTCGATTCTGCCCCTTCATTTATAATAATTAATTATAATAATTAACGACTTATAATAAAATTAGACGATTGAGTTTATCGCACGTGAAACGTCCACGTAATTCCAATAATTGTAAAATAAAAACCGGTCGCACGACTATGGTAGCTTCAGTGCTGATTTAGGTGATTATGAACATCACCGTGTCCGTAAATACGTTCCGTTTTGAATCGGAATTGCAGTGTTTTCGTATTCCACCGAATTCTTTATTTTTCACTTTTATTTTTAATTTTTAAAATCATGATCGATGGGAAAATAACATTTGCGACCGAGGATAAATGTCTCTGTTGCTATTGTGTTCCGATCAACATCTGTCAACTTTCTCACTCGCTCGAGGTATTTTATCAATCGCAAGATAGCATTATCGTTCATTATCGGAATTATCCTAAAGCGCAATTAAGGCGACGTAGGCTCGCGGCGACATGCTGTCTTGACAAATTTGAATTGCTCTTGGGATTTGCTTGCCGCGGAAATTTCTTCGGTGAGAGGGCGCGACACCGAGTATAATGACGCGCCATAGTGTCAAAGCACGCTTCAGAAAGAATAGGTCAAGACGAGTGGTTGGCCGAGGGAAGGGGTGAACCAGGAACGTGGGGTTACAAATCAATAGGGATTTAGTTTGTCATAATCTCGAAGTAAATTCCTACGCTTGGGCAAACTCTTGGCATCGAAAATATCAACCCTTTGCACTCGAAGCTACTTTCGTTCCAAAAATAAATTTTCCTTACGTCTTAAAATATTTAATCTTATAGTATTCAAATGTTTAGTCATCCATTAAATACAAACTTTGTAATGTAACACATATTTTGTAATATTTTTTGTAATTTCTTTGAAATAATGCTACAACAATTTCGACGTGCTACGCTCGAGTGCTAAGGGTTAACAATATTTTTATTTCCGAGTGATCCAACATGAATGCAGCACTTCTTGGGAATTGCAATTTATCAACAGGGTTGCACGATTCCAAACAAAATAGACTGTTCACTATTTGAAACATGGAATAGCGTTTCACTCATCTACAGTAAGCAGTAAAGTTACAGTCAGAAGAATTTACAAACACTGTCACATTATTTTCAACCTACTAAACATATTAAGAAAGAAACTATTTCACTCCAGTTTGCTGCTGCTCGATTTATACATCTTCAGTACCTTTTTTCGATTTTTATTTCGGTAGTTACGCTCGGTTATACGTATACTGATACACGGTGTCACCAGTTGAGGGGAGGGAGCACGGGAGAAGGGGAAATTAGGGTGGGGAAACGAGTCTTGACCTGGCGACTCATATACACAACCTAGTGGTTAGGATTTAGGATGCCAACCTGGAAATTGACATTGGAACTAGTTGGAACTTATCGTTTCACCGTCCACGTTATTTTCTATTTAAAATAATTCATATTATCTCACCGTCCTCTCATTTCGCCGCTCCGTGGCGGCGCTCTGCGAGGCAGGCATCCTTCGTTGCTTCCTCCTTCTCTCTCGTCTTCGGGGAGCTCCTCCTCTTCAGTGTAGCACGACTCGTCGCACGGCCCGGCCCATCCTACGCCTCGTCCCTGGAACCGAGCAACAGGAAACCTTATTAACCGGCGAACTGACAGGAAATGAACTTCTCCGGAGGTGGTGTTCCAGATCGCAGCGGACAGCGCCTGCGTCGCGCGTCCAGACGATTTCATGCATCGCGACCATCGTCCTCGACGATCGTCTTCCCCCCGACAAGGAAACGTACCGAACCGATTTCAGCATTTCACCAGGCCTCCGCAGAATTACCGAGTCATTTTCGGCACCGTGAAAAAAGTCTTGTAACGTTTTCGTCGGAAATCTTTTAACCCTTTGCACTCGAAGATATTTTAACTCGAAAACGAACCGTTTCTTCAGACCTAGAACATTTCCCTTCTGTATATTCTTTTTCATGCTGTACATACGAAAATGGTGCAATTTACTCGTAGAGTAATGAAGTGTTTAGTAATTTATTAAATACAAACAAAAATTTAATAAGGTAGAAAATATTTTGAATAATAATACAGCAATTTTCAGTGGCGCCTTACAGTCGCCATTCGAGTGCTAAGGGTTGATGTACAACCTCTTCATTGAAACACATATTACGATAAAAGTTGTACGAAGTCCGAATGGGCACAGTCTTGTCACAAAGCAACATATGTAAGTCAGTCGCATTTATTGGTCAGTCGCATTTATTGGTCAGTCGCATTTATTGGTCAGTCGCACTTATTGGTCAGTCGCATTTATCGGTCAGTCGCATTTATTAGTCAGTCGCATTTATTGGTCAGTCGCATTTATTGGTCAGTCGCATTTATTGGTCAGTTGCATTTATTGGTCAGTCGTTCTAGTGTTTAGACGGCGCGAGTGTGTCACGTATAAGACAGTGCTGTAAACAAGCTTCGAGGCTCGAGAGCGAGGCAAACAACGATCGAACGCGACGAATCGGAATGAGAGTTCGTTAGAGGACAACGAGGAGAGGCGAGCAATTAAAACTCGAGCAACCGTGAACCAGAGAAGGAGCGTCGAACGAAAGAAGACGTGTCCAGACGGCTGAACAATGGGGAAAGAAGAAAAAGTGGGCTCGACAATAGGAAAAAAGTCAGCGCAGGAAAGCAGCGTGAAGAAACGAGAGCATCGGAGCAGATAACGAGGAGGATCTAGGGGAAAAGGTGGGGTCCGGCAAAAAGATAAAGCTGTCCCGTTGGTGGGGGGAAGAACCAGCGTAAAAATCAATGAACCCTGGAATACCGGGATCGTTAACAGTATCGCGGCAAGACCGTGGCAAAAAAGGACACATCGAACGACCGTGGCGCAAGAAGAAGCCACCGCAAAGAAATCCTTCGCCACGAAAATAGATAACCAGAGCAGATAATTAAATTATTTGAAGTAACTACGAGTGGTGTTCGAGGTTTCCTGCGAGTCCGTACCGAGATAACGCGAAGATAGGCGAAGATCGAGACAGGGAAATGGACGTCGAGAACGGGGGAGGGGGAGAAAAAGAAAAGCCGAGGAAAACTAGGGGAAAAAGATAGACCAGTGAACTGGTTCGCGGGATCCTCGACAGGCGTAACAGTGTTAGGCGTATTTAGAGGTTCGGTCGATCTCAGAATACCGGGCGATTAGTTTATCGAGACGCAGAAGAAAGCACGCTCCTCCGGCCGGTATTAACGAACTGATTAATTTACTATGTTCCGCGATACGCATCGGCGGTAATTAACGGATATTGTAATGATTAAGCGAATATCGCGTGACGGATTAGCTATAAATTAGCAGCGAGAGATACGGGTAATAGTCCGTCGTGAACGTTGTTTTCTGCAACATTCTAGTCTCGATAACCGATTAATTGAGCGATCGTTTCACTTAAATTTTCTGTTGTCTATGTCTTTTTCCACGGTAATTGCTGGTCATTTCGAACATTTCGAAAAATGTTCAAACGCCGATATATTTCTTCCGGTCCCCGTTCCCTAAACCCTCGCATATCGCTCAACGAGCAAATATTATTGCAAGGAAGTTGTGTTTGCGCAGCACATCCGTTGCGAAAGTTCTATTTCGGGGAGCACGGTTTTCGCGATCAGCTGAAAGCTTTTCAAGGCTGTTGATCTTGGGACGCCGCGCCAGTGAAAAAAAGCTCGGTTCTTTTGCGAAATTCAAAATTATCGAGAACCGCATTGCTTGCGTGTACACAGCGAATACTGGTTCGCCAGCATGTGAGCAAACTTTTGTTTCGTCCCTCGAGCACCGACCAATGGGACGCGCGTCCACCCCAATCATCTCGTACGAGTTCGTAGCATAATTCTTGTTCAATTTTTGAAAGCTAACTTCTGACTGGTCTGCGGGTTTTATGCAAACAGGTGTGCTTCATTGTGCAATTTTCATGTCTGAAAATTTTTATTTTCCATAAAAATTAGATGTTTTAAAAAATAACTTGTAGTTTTTCTTTTTAATATTGGTCGTTTTAGATGAACGAGGAAACGACCAGAGATTTAAATTACTATTTAAATTAATTTTTACATGAAACGAGGTTGACGAACGGGAAACGTTCGAAATAATTTTACGAAACGATGCGATTATTAGAAAGTAGAGTGGCACAAAGTGATACCAGTGAGATGAACAGTTGATAATGTTAATACGGGAAATAGTAACAGTCGTTATGTGTGGCAAGGTAAAAGAAGAAAAACGCCGAGAAAATTGCAAAAATGATTGATCAACGTCTGGTATCCAGGAAACTGGGGAAACCCATGAAGGATAGCATGGATAATTGATAATAGCCGCCAATCTCTATCTCGCTAATCGTCGAGCACGAGGATATGCAAAATCATGTGTAACCGTACGCGGACTTATTTATTCAGATAGAGGAGTGGTCATTATAAAGGGCGTGTGGCGTGGGAATGAAAAACCGCACCCTTAATTGTTTCATTTCTTTAAAAATCGCATCGAGGTTTCCGCAATAAATCCTCGATTTTTCTGGAAAAAATCTCGCGATGTTATTTGCATCTCGGATAGGTCGTTAAGCTACGCGAATTCCTTCATTTTATGCAATAATAACTAACGCTTCAAAGGTTCGCTTGGAATTTTCTCGGAAAGTCGATTGAAACCTGCATTTTCTCGAGGAAAGTATAA
This sequence comes from Halictus ligatus, assembly GCA_028454255.1. NCBI lineage: Eukaryota > Metazoa > Arthropoda > Insecta > Hymenoptera > Halictidae > Halictus > Halictus ligatus. The sequence continues at coordinate 5,923,888 of CM052144.1, read as the reverse complement.
AATTCCTATTTTCAAACAACGTGTTTCGTTAATTTATATTTTATGCGTGAAACCTCGTCGCAATTCTGAAGGTAGGAAAAATGGAGCCTATAAAGTTTTTACTTCGATATATTGACATTATTGAAAGAAAATATATATTTCTGTGTAATTTAATATTTTCAATAATTTGCAATCTAGCTTTGCAAACTAATTCGCAATTTTGCGCTGTAAAATCGGGAGAACGAGAGCATTCTCGACTAAATGGCTATCGTCCGTGCGAAAGTCGACTGTTTGCATTAGGCGGACTGATTTGCGAATACCTTGTTTTCCCCTGTTTCGATTCCGAAAAATTTATAACCCTGCCGCGTCCAAGAGCTACAAGCATAACTCGCATAAACGCGCGTCTCCATCGTCGGGCGATTTGTTCTTCACGACTCGGTGGATCCAATTCGTTGAATGCATGGATGGATCTTCCGTCACCCGTAAAAATTTCTCAGTATCGCGTGGCTACTGTACCATAAAACTCAATGTTAAACGTTACATAAAGCGAGTCCTTTTGTCTGTCGCGACGGAAACGAGATGACTTTAAACCGGCTCGATGACAATGACCAGGCAAACAACCGTAAACCTGGCCATTCTTCACTCGAGATCGTTACACGAGCCAACAACCTGCATTTGATTATGACGAAACCATGCTTTCACGAATTTCGGAACAGCAGTCCTGCACAACCTGCATTTATCGTTTAACCTTTGAACGGAGGACGCCGTTCCGACAATTCATTTCAAAACATTTTCTTTTACATGTTTCTGCTCTTTTTGGACTCCACGCGGATAATTTCAATATCTCAGAAAAATTGAAAAGGTAAAAAGAAACCTCGAGAAACAGATTTTTTAATTCAATTAACCCCTTGCCCTACAATATCGAGTCAGACTCGTGATGAAAATTTGACAACCGATTTCGCAGCCGAAAATTTAGAAAAAATTCACAACTGCGTGTGTGTGTGCAGAACAGAATTCGTTGGACCATTTTGACCCTATAACAACCCTTGTGGTACCAACTTGAAATCTGCTACAGGGAGTTTTCTTCAGGGGCTTCAGCGAATGGTATAAAGGAAGAACAATGTTTCTTTGGTGGCATACTTGCGCCATTTTCGTATGTACAACATGAAAACAAATATATACAATTTTTTTGTTAAATCAGAGAGAATAAAAGTATAGAGTTAATCTTCTCAACCTTTTAAATTTTACGTGCTCGTTTCCGCTATGGACACACAACGTTTCGGGTCTTTCTGTTATTATCCTCAGCGAGAAAACGCGCATGTTTCTCGAGACGATCATGGCGGCGCGTAGAAGCACAGTTCGCACCGGTGCGACGATCAGATTTAGGGAGTGGGTAAAGGAAGCCGTGGAATCGACGACAGCTCGAACCGTGATGCCGACACGCTCTGTATCCTCTGTCTGATGATACCGAATCGAGGGGAGCAATGCAGCCTGCAAGAATGTCGGCGGAAATCAGGATATCGATACGGCCGCGCGCACACCTCGATACCGATCAACTATATCTCGATATATCCCCGTAAATCTAAACCGCATTCAGAGATTTTATCGAATCCGAGGCTCACCGCGTCGAAGATTCATCTCGCGTGTCCTGTTCGATGCTGTTAATTAGCGCCGATCATTTTTCCCCGAGTAACTTCCCGAAATTAATATTTCCGGCGAACCGTTGCCGGTTGATTTCCTGTCACGGTCAAAGGATCTCGCGCCACTTAAACCGATTGAATCGTATCCGTCAGTGATCGTGATCAATCATGCTACCAACGAACGTTCGAACGTTATAGCGCGCGGAATTTATTCGCATCTCCGGGAACGAAGGAACAGTTAATCTTTCATTAAAATGTTCTGTGCTACACACACCGTAAAATACACGCACTTCAGTTTTATTCTATTTAACGCTAAACCTACCACGGTCGAAACGACCGGTTTTATGTTTTATAATAATTGAAACTATAAAGATTCGTTTATGGAAAACGGAGGAATAAATTTCCTCGTCCGCGCATTTGTTCAATTGAAAATTACAATATTTAGCGTTTACGCTTTAATGCGTTCACTTTTCTGTTTTTTGGTCATTTTATTACGGGCAGGAAACGCAGTTTTGTTCGTAGCAAAAATAATGAAAGGTATAATGGGGTTGGACAATTTCGCGTAATCGATAGGAGGGTGCAATTACGATTCGGTGGGGGCCGAGAGGAGCGCATGATCCCGGTTCGCGAAAGCCGGGCACGTTTGTTTCTTCTGACAGCGGTGATCTGCATGTCAAAGAGGGGGGAAGGCTGTGGCAGTCGCAGCATATTGACACAAGGGGCCCGAAGGAGGCCCAAGGCCGGTTTTACTTGCCTCGAAGGGATTCCTGAGGAATGACTCGCCCGGAGAACACGTTCTTCCGCGAGCGTAGACCCGGAATGTCAGGTACAACGTGCTCGTAAACGAGTCACGGAAAAGCCCTCGAACGATCGTCTAACTGTCGCCGGTTCTTGCGACATTTTCGCGTATATCTTCGACCGATCGGACGGGGATCGGCGTCGGGTCACGGCAACTGTATATCTATCTAGGGGACTGTGAAACCGACGATCGTCCGACGATCGCTTCTACCCGATGGGCACGATCATTCTCAATTAGTATCGTATCCTACTAGCAACGCATGTGCGGATACACGAGAATCGAAGTGTCAAATTATCGCAGTTTATATACCGAGAGTTTTCTTGAGGAAGTTTGTTGTTCAAATACTTCTTGGGATCATTGTAGCTCATGCTTTATTTAATGGAAGTAGACAATTATTTTCTACCCGTCAATTACTGTTTAAAATATATTTTATTCGAAAAGTGTTCTATTAGAATCGGAGTACTGAAGAAGGGGATGTAAGTAGTGATGGCTATGATCCTATTCATTTCGTATCACTTCCTAAAAACAACTTGTGTCAAAGTATCAAATTGACGGGTGTCAATTACTGTTTTCAATAGATTTTATTTGAAAAGTATTCTATTAGAATCGGAGTACCGAAGAAGGGGATGTAAGTAGTGATGGGTACGGCCCTTTTCATTTCGTATCACTTCCTAAAAACAACTTGTGTCAAAGTATCAAATTGATACACGTCAATTACTGTTTCCAATAGATTTTATTTGAAAATTATTCTATTAGAATCGAAGTACCGAAGAAGGGGATGTAAGTAGTGATGGGTACGACCCTTCTAATTTCGTATTAATTCCTAAATACAACTTGTATCAAAGCTTGTGTCAAAGTACCAAATTGACACTCATCAATTACTGTTTCCAATAGATTTTATTCGAAAAGTATTCTATTAGAATCGGAGTACTGAAGAAGGGGATGTAAGTAGTGATGCGTACGAGCCAAATTACCACAAAGTAAAATCGATTTTGAAAGAACTGAAAACATAAAATTTCCGATTCTATATTGAAGTTATCGGATCACTACGTTTATATTATTACAGCAGTTACATCTTCTCTTAATTATCGATGTGTATCGTTTCCGGATTTTTCGGATTGGGAAGCAATGCTGCGAAAAATTGAAAGTCTCCGAAAATCCGTAAAAAATCTCCACTTCAAAGTTACAAAAGTACCAGTTTTATAAAGACCCAGTAATGAGATAAAATTTTCGCAACCAATGTTCTTAACCTTCAATTGACCAATGCCGCGTATATGGCTGCAGAAATCAGATTTAAATCATCTTGTTACCCTACTACTCTGAACATATATTAATAAATTTTCACTAAAATAAAAATATCAAATGTTGAGTCCACAGTTTCTCTTCCGGACCGTTAACGGTGTTCACATCTATTCGCGAAACAGTTGATATAAACCAAAAACATCGATTCTTTTTCGACGTTCGTTACACCACACGGATTTCTCTGCGACGCTTCGCTTAATCGGCGAGCTCGAGCAGATTGCAGCGGCTTGCATCGCGTTGCAGCGGCTGCATCGCGTGCATTGAACCGTAATTTAAAGCGTCGCGGGCGCGCAGCACTAGCGGATCGGTATAACTCGCGCTAAGTCGACGCGGTGGCTTTCATGTTTAGGAGTGAGTTAAGATTTCTGCCCTCTACCCTTTTATCTTCTTAACGCCGGTGCCTCCTAGCCCGCGGCCATTAATTTCGAAACGTTAACGCAAATCTGCGTAATCTCCTTAGCGCGGCGCTGCGTCGCGCGCAGGGCTTCGCGCAGAACAGCGTTAACGCATCGCCGCGGCCTAACGAGTCCATTGAAGTTCCATGATACTTCCGATTTTTCACACTCGTTTCCGAATCAACGCTGCTGAGCACTCTGGTCGAGTTAAATAAATAAAGAGGGGAAACGAAATGGACGAGCATTTGCCATTACTGCACCAATTGTGAATTTATTGCAAAGATTTCTGTCCGAACGGTCTGTGAACAATATCGAAGGAATATTGCTCTGGACACAGGCAAGAAAAATGATCGTGCGACTCGTTAAACAATGACCCTTTAATCATTCACTTCCGAGAGCACGTCCATGAGATATTAATTGCCTCAAATCACCCTTGCAAGTTTCAATTGAGTGACGGAATTATTTGTCCAGGTCTCAAAATGAATTTTTAATCGTACCAAATTGGGGTTCGTAAAATGCAAGAAAGTTCGAGGACTACTCGATATCATACATTTCATTTCTTTTCAATTTTTATATCATTGAATAACTTACTTCTATTTTATGGAATTTTCGTTAAAGTGTTAAAGATGGGTTTTTGGGAAGACAATACTTTATTCTATCGAATAAGTAATTCCAAAATACTGAAACTGGCCCGTTTGCAATGAATAATGTACAACTAACAGACGCGCGGATTTTGTTGAGCTGTTTGCGATCCCGGCCCAGTGTGCGGCGGTGCGAAGGCTACTTTTAGCCAAGAGCAAAAGAGGATCGATGGGAAACCCCGGTGACTCCTTCGACGATCTCATTTCGCGATGCTAGATCGACGAGATGATGCGTTCTCGCCCCGGAGTTCCGTTCGGTCTGGTTTCCATGCTGAGCGAAACGAAATCCGCCGGCTACGATTTCAACAAGCAATCCATGCATGAATAATATTGGTTAATGGATGGACGTGGATGGTAATGCTGGACGATGGACGGTAATCAGGTTAGTCGTTCAAATTCCTCGTACATACGTGGTTTGTTATTAAATACGAATACGGTTTCCCCGGCTATCGGGATCAAGCTGGTTCTGATCTCTTTGAAATCCAACTGGTTCATCGCGTGGATCGATGTAGGATCCATCGAGATTCTTTACGAAACGGCTGCTTTTGCAATGTTACGCAATTACATTGATGTAATTACAACGAGCTGAAAAATCTTTTGTTATTGGATCGCGGATAATCTGCCTGGGCTTCATATTTATTATATCGTCGGCAGAGTCTATCCTTGTATTTCTTTTTTTTTGGAAAATTATCCAGAATTTAACACGTTAACTGCCATGTCAGTAATATGTGGGTGACGGAATTATTTGTCCAGGTTTTAAAATGAATTTTTATTTGATTAGGATCTGTAAAATACAAGAAAGTTGGAGGACCACTCAATATCATATATCAAAATAGCTCACTTTTAATTTTATGGAATTTTTTAGATTACTAGTTTGGCAGTCAAAGTGTTAAACGTGAGAAAGGGAGTATTTTTATCTTAGAGTTCATTCAAATAATGCTAATGCAATCTCGTTTCTCCCAAGAAAAATATATATTATAAAATATGTATATATTTCGGAAAATATATATTTCATGCGAATTATTTTGAACGACTTGTCGCGGAAATGTTCAGAAAAATCGTGCGTGTTCCGCCGTTTACGGGTTCACGCTGAGGTAATTAGTACGATCAGATTTCTAACGGTGTACACACTGGAAGCATTACGCGCTCGTTAACAAATAAGTGGTTCTCCTGGCGAAATAACGAAGCGTGCGTGTCGCGCCACAGTCATTGAACGCAATTAATGAAAGAAACGTAAAAACTATCAAGAGGATGTTACGTGTCGAATTGCTTCAACGAATAATCCAGCAACGTTTTGCGCGTGGAGAAACGTTACACGCGATTCCGAGCGTATTGCGGCACTTTCGCGATGACGGAAGTTTCGTTTCACGTTCCTGCGTCCGTTAACATTGCAAATTCTTAAATAACGGTAATTGGTTAGCTACGGAAGATGAATTAATCAATAGGCAATCGGCAAGTGAAGATGCGTTACGATCAAACTGCGAGTAATTCTAAAAAGAACATTATTCTTCCGAATTAATTTCAACCAACTAATATTCTATCGCAAACTGAATTAGAGCTCGTTTCTCGTATTATTTGAGCTTCGAGCCGAACAATTCGATTAACATAGATGATTGATGAAGAGCTCAAGGTAACATCGTTACGGTGAAAAGAAACGAGTCGTAAATAACTATTAAATTGATGAAAATGTTACGAGTACATCAGAGTTGCTTCAGTCAATTAACGAATTGCCAATTAACGAAGTCATCTCTAAGGAGCATTGAACACTATTTTACAAGGTCCGTTTCAATGATAATTAGCAAAAATTCGAGTTGCTTGTACGTTAAACCAACACATTAGTCGGTATTATGAAAAGATGTAGCAAGCTAGCTTGTTAATTCGTTTTTTTTATAACAGTAAACATCTCGGCTTTGGTGCAACAGTAAGAAGATTAAGATCATTAGTTGCGGGCACTGCGTGAATTATGCATGCTAGTTTTTGTATGTACGGATGTCTATATTTCTGATTTTTCCAGTTGGAAAAATTTTGACAATTTTATTCCAGATTTTGGGTTGTTCTCAATGAATTTCACAGGATAGTGAAAGAGAAATGAACTTCGCTCATTGATAACTGTTATGATCGATGGAAATGAACTTCGCTCATTGA
>CM052144.1:5902385-5916887 GCA_028454255.1 Halictus ligatus | reverse complement strand
CCTCCTTGCTCTTATGCGTGTTCTCCGAGTCTCCCCATAAGCGCGTCCTTCGCTTATGCCAGGCGTGCGTGCCTTTTCCGTCGCCATGATTTATTCCCGTCGCAGCCGTGAGAATCGCTCCGTGCATCGGCCGATAATCGTCGGGAACGCGGGTTCACTTTCTCCGCGATGCAACTCGAATGCATCCATCCTCTCGAATCCAGCGCTGCTCGATTAACCAATCAGGAAAACAAGAGCACGCGCTCGGGACATTTTCGGAATTTTACATTGCAGGCGATACGGCGTAATTCTCGTTAAGAGTCGGTCGCGCCGTTCTGGTGACTGACTCTTAACGAGAATTCACTGTATCGCGTACAATGTGAAATTCCGAAAATACGGACTGTCGAAAGCAGCATTTTATTTTTACTATCGAGAAGGTAAAAATGCTGTTCAAGCGAGAGAAAAATTATTCGATGTGCATGGAGACACTGATATACGAAATTTCGTTCCGGCAATTTTGATGTTGGAGACAAAATTGGGTAATTGAGTAATTGGGTAATTGGGTGCTTTGGTATTGCAGCAGAACGGAGAATATATAATTAAATAAAATATTTATGCACTGTAAGAGAATTGTCTTTCGTTTTCACTAAAAAAGAAAAACCGAATATAATCTAATAACTCGCCAGGAAAATTGTCCGCTCACGGTTCCGCTAACAAATTATTGTAAAATATTACTTAAACGACGATACGGTATCAGAATAAGTTGCGAAAATATTTTCACAGCCGACATCCAACTTTTTCCAATACGAAGGTACAAGGGGTTCAAAATCGGTGGCCGGGTGCAAAAAGTCGAACCAACGAAACGAATTCGAAAATAAACAGAAACAGTAGCGTTTTGTCACGGTGCATCGTTGAGAATGATCGCGGGGAACCGTGCTCCCTGTATAAGGTGAAAGAACGATAATGAGAAGCGATCTAATACCATCCGGTGAAATCAATTTGAAAACCGCAATGACGCGGTGTATTACGCGGCGCATTATATGCCTTATTTTGTGTTTATCGTGCGTGTATGGGTGTACGCGCGCACACGACTTGTTAGAAGGTAAAAGTGTTTTTGCAAAAGCAGTTCTTCTTGCCGGTTCGATGTGCGCTGGAATTTCTTGGTCATTCCGTTTCATCGCGCCAGGCGGTTCTCGTGCGTGCGAAGACTCCAGAATTTTTCGAAATGGACCCCCTGACTTGCCGGTCCACTACAAATTCTTTTCTCTAAGAAAAATTCACACGATCATTCACTCTCGGTACAGTCTGTTAGGCTATCGATTCGCTGGAACGTAGTTGCGATCGCGCAAATTAAATTTACTGTCACGCTGAAGACAAAAAGATTGTTTAATAACGTATACATAGGTAAAGTCTCTTCTTCTCAAAATCTAACTTGATCTGTCTTATTAAATATAAAATAAGACCTTCTTAAGATCTTCTTAAGATAAGAAGATAAGAATATAAAATAATAGATCAAGTCTCATTTTATATTTAATATTTTACTGCTCAGAGCCATCAATTCTAGCCTAAAATAATTAATTCTAGACCCTCAGAGGGGACATCAAAGGGCAAAAGGTTAACGACAGCAGTGATCCTATTGATTGAAGGTCGATACAATTTTTTAATACTTCTCTGGCTCAATTTCTCCCACTTTCCTCGAATATAATTCGATCGTTGCCTCTTGATTTCTTCGGCTATTTTTCATAATGTCAGAATAAATCAGGATCGAGTGTGCGGGAAATGATTTACGCGCTCCTAGGAAGAGCAAATGCCAAAGTTATCGTGACTCTTATGATCTGTTATGGACGCGTGTTTAATAATAATTTAATAATAATTTCTATCGAAGCGCAACGGATCGACGGGTCCGCGAGGAACGCTTTTCGCTGCGTCGACACGATGGCACGGTTTCTTTTACGGGCGAACAATAATCGTAAAAATACAGCACTCGTAAAACTCGGCGAAATTTATGGTCGTAATTCGGCCCCGCGTTATGACGATTCCTCGGAATTATTGCGCTTGGCATTCTTTCGTCGGCGTGCTTCGGTTCGCGACGCTGTCCCGTAGCGAGAGAGGCGAACATTATCCCCGAGTTTGTTGCCGGCAACGATCGGTCGGACGTTGCCCGAGCTTATGCGCGTTTACGGGACCCTCTGCCGGCTTCGAAACTAATGAAACAACGACACCTCGTTTCTGTTATGGTTTCGAGTATCTGCGCTCGGCGCAGCGCACTGCGTTCCGGCCGAGCGAGCGCTTGTGGACCCGTCGGACGCGTCAGTTGCGCGGCGTTGCTCGCCGTAACCTAATTCAAAACGATGTGCAATTAAAATTTCATTTGATCAACCCGTTTGAATCATTCTTGGTCACTATCATTATTATTCGTCAGCTAAAAAATAGAAATGTAGGGTGTCGTTGGAGATGAAACTAGTAATTCTTTTATTTCTCCTTATCATGCTGAAAAATGAAGTTCTTTTGCTTGTAGCCATTTTTGTATTCAAATTCTAAAAGTTCCTGATGACTCAAATGGGTAGTGCAACCATGCTGAAGCTATACGAACTAGTTTTAAGCTATTATGTAATCTGTTAACTAATGTTCATGTATTTTGTACATGCTTCGTAAACCATACCTGGTTCGAGGCATTAAATCTTTAGTAATATAAAAATATGTAATAATATAAATGTACGTGTACCTATCGTGTTTAAATGTCGAAGCAAAGATTGCGATCGCACGAAAACTGCATGTTGCAGTCGAAATGAACACAAGTCATAAATGAAGCAGTATTAAAAATGCACGGGCCCACGACGGAATAAATTATGAAAACGAATTATAGTAGACGTCGTGAGAGATCGTAGCTTCGACAGATCGAACGAACACTGTCGCCGATCCAGCTTCTAATGGTTCGTTCTCACGGATGTCGAGGATATTAATGATCCACTTCGGCCGACAATAATATGTTTATACCACTTACAGTGATCTATAAGCGCAGGGAACGTAAGACGAGCTCCACGAGCGAGGGTGCTGGAACGATTTACGCCTGCGCGCGACACCTTGCAGCGAATATTTCGAAAATCCGCTCGCATTATATCGCGGCCAGGTGTCGCCGGAACGATGACGAATTAGGCTACGGATCCCGGCGCATGGATTCTCATAACATGCATCGGGTTGCTGAAAACAACTAACGAGCTCGAAAATATTTACCTACGGAAAAACATGGAGAACCTAAAGTCAAATGAAAGTCGAGGTTGAAATAAATCGGCCATTGTCGATGATTATTCATTGATTAAATATTCTAACGAGACGAAATAATTTTTCGGGTGTGTTTTTAACGGTTGTCGAGAAATTTAGAAAGCAGATAAGATAAGAATCGTTGGGTTGTCAATGTTATCGGAGTGAGAAGAGGAGACATTATTGAACGATCGATCCCGAAGACGTTAAATCACGAGCGGCTCGTCTGAATTTGCATTACTCGGACGAAACGATAAATTGTCGATGTTTGCGACGAAATGCTCGGGTAGTAAAAAGAGAAAGGTGAGGACGCGTAGTATGCCGAGCGCGCGAAACATCAGGCATAGACATAAATACGTGGTATGATAAACGACGCGGCGTTAATTGGTCTCCAACGGTGTGCGTGTCTACCTTTTGGTTAAGTGAACCGATCAAATGCCGGTCTAGGGCTCCAGCTAATCGCCGAGAGAGAACTCGCAGACTCGTATTTTCGCACGGCGGAAAAATCCTGCTGAATTAATGGCGATATCGCTACCGGTACGATATTTATTGCCGCGACTTTAATAGAATGTTACATTCGTTATGTCGCGCGTTAACTGGTTGCCCGGACGCGAATTCGTTAACTGGTTCCCGACGTGCGCTACAATTTTCAGAATTATTCGATATCTCAAAATCTGTTCGCATTTCACCTCTTTCCGGCCATCTTGAACCGTTTTTCAGTCTATCAGAAAAACGAGTAGAATTGAAAACAGTGACGATATTCCACAAAAATAATCTTCTGATGAAGACAATCTTTATTTTCCATAAAAGTCCACAGTCCACTTATCAATACTTGTTTTTATTATATCAAAATAATCCTTTATTCAGGCATTTTACTTATATAAAAGATATTGTTCTAGCAACGAAGTAAAGCCTGCAGTACAAATTTTCTTTCTGTTCTAGATAATTATAGTAACGTAATAATTATCAATGCAGAAAATCGGGCGTGAGTGTCTAGTAATAGAATAGAGTGTCTAGTAGTAAAATAAAGTTTCACAATTATTGTATTCGAATCTCAGTCGAGTTTCTGGACTATTGTAAAATAGGATTTCGAGAAGGATCAAGTGAGAGACTAGTTGAGAGACTTCGAGCATAAGTTCTGGTGAGCAATTGTTTTAATTGGGAGTACTAAGATGGAAATAATTACAGCAACACAAATATGTCGTGGAACGTGTATCTGTAGTACATGTACACATCAGTATCCTTTCGGAGATGGCTCTCGATATGGAAATTTCACCAACTCCAGCCTTCACCTGATTATTCGAAACTTGTATTACAAGCACACTGTATTCGCTTGCACAGCTCGAATAACAGCAACATTGCGAACGGCTATTCAACCAAAAAGCGTTCTGCTTTCACATATTTTGCTGACACACCGGTTCCAGTTCATGCGAGTCAACATTTTCTTCGATGCAATGAGCAACGAGTATAACGAAACGTGTGTCCAATGTAATTTTATTTGCTTTCAACAATGCCCCACTACTGAACTAAAATTGGTACCTCTAGAACTTCTATATGAGAAAACTACATCTTTTTCAAACATGTTTACCTAACCCGAAAAATCTGAAAAAGATACTTTATAGTATCTTTTCTTATGAATACTTAATATTCTTATGAATACTCGCAACAAGACGCAACTACCACAAAAATATAAACGTGGCCATCCGATAACAATTTTAAGTTTCCGAGACCTTTTAAAAATCGATTATGCTGTCAGAAATTCGGAAAAAAATTCCCGGTCGTGTATGCCGTTCGATAGAACATGTTCGCGAATTTTTTCGTAATTTTTTATCGACTGGAACAGAGAAGAAACAAAGCATAATTCATTAAATGGTGATATAGGGGTAACTACCCTTGCGATACCGACTTGAAACTTGTCACAGAAATTCTTCTGGCACCCTGTCGAATCGCGTGACCAAAAGTGAATTTGATTTCGGGGCAATTTTCACCATTTTATCCGGCTATACCCTATTCGAGTGAACTTCTTTCTGTAAACACATATGACAATCAAGATTGTGCGAAGCCTGGATGCAGTCTTGTTACAAAGCAATATCCACTCGTTACAATCGCGATCTTTCGGCGCCGGTAACGGAACATCCTGTCTATCGACACACCGAAAGAAAGATTGGACAACAACCGGAAACGATTTTAATCGTCGCACGACTATCGATAGCCGAGGATATCTCTTTTCACCGAGGTTACGTCGCATCCGCCGATAGGAGCGGTCGGTGAACAGCTCGAGGAAACGATTCTCGAGGAAACGATTCTCGAATTAAGGAGGTTTTACGTAAGCCGAGGAGCGGCTTTGATATTCGCGTGCGAAATCCACGAACGGAATAACAGCGTGACGATCAGATAGGACACCGATTCGAGCGCACCGTTATCTCGCGGTTCGTTGGCAAAGGACAGAGCTTTATGCACAACTGCAACTGCACGCACCGGGTACAACACGTAGGCTACCCGGCCGGGCGGTGCAACGGCGAATGCGGTTGCGCAACCGCCTCATTACACGAGAAACCACGCCGCGCTGAATCCTCGGGATGAAGGTTGAACTGACCATCTGCGACCGTTGAATTCGCCACCGCGAATGCAACAATCTTGCCAACCCGTGATCGCGACACTTAACTCAAACGATCATCCCTACGATCTTCGGATATTGTTACGCGAAAGATCCTAACTTTTCCTAGTTTTCCTAGAATCCCTAGTTTTGCTTCGCTCTTTACGACAACAAGTTCTGCCTCGTTTTTGGAACATCACATTTTGAGGAAACTCATCGAGCACCGAGACACTTCATACATTTCTGCTTTACACATTGAGTCGACTTATAATGTCACGTTTTAAAAAATTACATTAAATTTTTTAAAGTATCGGAGGTATAAAACACAATGTTTCAGATGAAAGTTGTATGGTATCACGGAGGACGTATCGTGCTGATGATTGCTTGGTCTTGAGATAGTGTTGAGGTGCGTCCTGTGACGGCCATATTTAAATTTTCAAATGGGACACTGTATTTTCTATTCCACGTTCTTGTAGCTAATATTGAGGTGTTTTCAAAACACTAAACATGTATTTTGCGTGAGTCCCTGTCGAGTTATTAACTTTCAGAAGTTTTCGTTCCTCTTGACCTTTGTTGACCTTGATATGGCGTTGGTGCGTCCTGTGACGGTCACATTGAAGTTTTGAAATCGAACACTATATTTTCTGTTGTTCTCGCAACTAATATTGAGGTGTTTTCAAAATACTGCCTAAACGTGTATTTTGCACGAGTCTTTGTCGAGTTATTATTGTTAATGTTTTACAACATACATACATCGAGTCTTTCGATCTTGAATTGATCCAAATCACCACGTTTACCTTATCTCTACTGGATCAATCCGTATCGAGTCCTTCAGCATTAGGTTAATTCTTTCCGATTCGTTTAATATTCATCAACGCTGGTCGCCATCCTCTTTCACGAACGGAGTTATGCCTCGCAGGATTTACTCAAGGGAGACGAAATCACTAATTAAATGATTCCCATAGACAATGTATTTAACGAGGTATTTAACGTCGAACACGTCTCGGGAGAATTCTTACGAATTTATGGAAATCATAAAGCCACTTCGACGACACTAATTTGATAGGCAAACATCCGAAACGTGCCAGTGTGGAAGGTCGTCAAATTTGAATATTCTGATCGACAACGGGTCTTGGTGAGCCTGTCTCGATGAACCTCTACGAGGCAGAATCGAGTGGTATAGTTATCGAAACTCGATATGTCTATTTTTGAAAAATGTTCAGAAATGTTCGCTTTAAACACTGAGAAGCTGAAATTCGTTCAAAATTTAGGCGATACAGCCAGTTTTGGTACAAATACTAAATGATTGCGAATGTTGGTGCCCGATTCTCAAAGGCCTGGAGATTTTGTAAAACTATAAGAGACAATATTGCAGAAAATTGCAGTAACTTCATAACCGATTGACGAAATTGTTATTTCAGAGGAAATTCTGCAAGAACATTCACAATCGCCTAAGCTACGGTGGTTGCTGCAATGATTAACTTGCAAAATCTCCTTTCTATGCTCGATTTAGCGGGAAATCATTTATTTATTCCAAGTGCCCTAATAATTTGAACATCGAGCGTGCTGGACGGACGTCGATCGTTATTCAACGACGAGAAAAGTCGAGTGGGAATCGAAACAGTTGCGCGTTATCCGTGCATCGACAAATACGAACGGCACGTCTGGTTGACAAGGCGGTCCTCCCGGTGTTAATTAAAAATTCTGTCCGTGTGCATTAGCGGTATTGAGCAGAACGTGGTAATCCTACGTGCGCGGGTACAAATCTGGGTTAATCGGCTTAACAGCTCGTCCGGTGAAGGAACCGGACGACAAAAAAAAAAGAAGGAGGATAAACGAGGCTTAAGTGGACGAAACGCATGATTCTGCACGGACGTAATCGAAGTAACCGTCCATCAATCGGCAACCATCGATATCCCCACCCCTTCTTTTTCCTCTTTTGTAACTGTGCGTCACAACGAACCTGCTAATTCCCCAGCAAATTGCGCCCGTGCATCGTGAGTCGGCTTTATTGCGGCTGTCTCGTTACAAATGGCGACGAAGTTGACACACCTCTAGCTGTGAGTCGTAATTTGTCGCAGATACATTATCATTGACATGGTCGTTCGAGAGAACTAGACTTTTGCCGTTCGTTATTTTATTGCTGCATTAAGTCCTGCATTAGAATTGAAATTTGCAAGAAAATACGAAAAATATACAAGCTGTGCGATTTGAAGTGGACCGCTCGAATGACTCTAAAAGAATTTAACTATATCGAAGAATGTTTCAAAGAATAGTTATACGGTTTCTTGGGGACATTGTGGAGAAGTAGAGGGCATAGGAAGGTCATTTTATATTTATATTTAATATTCTATCGAAATGGTAAGTAATACTGAATCTAAACCCACAAATAGGTATATTATTAATAGTAATAAGGCATAATATTGTAGATATATTATTAGTTAATGGTTCGCTTAATTTTTAAACGGGTTAACGCTGGAACACTTTCGCAACTGTCGATGCTAAGCGACAAGGCATTGTTGTATAAAATAAAATAAAATCTTTCGTGGTAGAATCTTCATATGAAGAACGATTGGCGTTACAATACCGACATTCGTAACCTTGGCCGGATTGTTGCTAAAAGAAACAACTTTCTCCAATTATGGGTTCCAGTTCAGTAGAGGCGTCCAAATTGAAATATTGGAAATGCAATTTCGTCGGGGCAGAAGAACGTAATTTTGCGCGTGCAATCACAGGAAAATTACGGTTCTTTGACGCGGAAAGAAATTCAGGCCTAACCGGGGACTGGTGGCGAGTCGACGGGGAGAACGATAAAAATGATGGTTCCGCGCAGGAATTCAACGGAAACGCGGCATGTCAACCCGAATGTCAAACATAATGTACCGTGGATAACCGAGTTAGAAGCAGAAATCGATCGGCATAATAAGCTTTGACGTTTCGCGATCCTCACGTGATCGCAAGGCCAACGTCGACAGGCTCCTGTCGAGGAAGAGCATGTTTCTTTGCTTATGTCATTACTCAACCGCCTTGGACGACTCTGCTACACCGCACAGAAATAACCTGTGCCATATTTAATCAAGGTTTAATGACTGAGAATTAATATTAGTGCTGATAACTTATTGTTGGACGTATATATCGAACAACGGAGGAATCTCTTCCCGAAGATTTTACGAACAGCTCGATGAGCAATAAATAAAAGTGTTGGTTCATTAAAAATAGTTTTCAAAGAATTTCTACAGAACCTTGAAAATATCGGTCGGTGTACAGCACGTATGATATTAAATTCCACTTTACTAGATCACATTTATAGTTTGTTTTTTAGAGATTCACATTGAATAGTGGTACTAATGATATTAATAAATAAAAATATGGAGCTGTACTAAGACATGTTGTTTCAATAAGAATGTGAAGAGAGAACGAAAAGTGGAAAGTTGTATTCTAATTTTAATATCGAATTACGATTTCACCTCTTAATATTTTATTATCGAAAAACGGAATATTTCTTATACTCTTCTGGTTATTCTACTACGATCGCGCGTGTATTCGTTTCTGACATAAATTCATAGAATCCGCAATTAAAGTACGAGCATTGAATACGGAAATCATATATGGGAAACACGCTCGGTCACTTTTACCACGATTAAAACGGAAGGAGAAGCTGAACAAATGAAATTTCGATAAGAAGTTAAACAATTCTTCTTCGAACATCCTTTCTATAATACATGAAAGAGGTGACACGGTCTTGATCGAGGATGACGCCGCTGCGAGACCGTCGAGTCATTAGCCAAGTTTCATTTGCTCTTCTGATCCGGTCACCACGTCCGACCATTAATAATATCCACGACCAGTTATCACTTTAATCACTCCAACAAAACAGCTAATCGTAACTTCATTAACGCGAAGCGTGGTGTCGAACTGCGAGCCGGCCGAGCAAGAAACCGGAAACTATATTCTTGAAGCCAATTAAGGGTACGTTTATGTTGCCTGCGAGTGAAGCTGCTTTAAATTACCTTTCTTTCGCGTATTTATTTACGAGCTCCGACAATAATACACGGGCTCGGACGTTTAACCATTCGGACCAGGCGGAGGTGCCATTTTTTGGTGCTGTTCCTCTTATACTCGATTTTTCACACGCTTCCGACGAACTGACAAAAATTGTTCGAACAGAAGTTACTCGCTAATTGCGTGTCAACAAATTGCAATCAGAAAATTCGCCCGAAACTTTTTCTTTGATGAATAATCTTTGATAGATCTTCATATGCTCTTTTGACACTAGGTTTACGGAGCAATAAAAGTGACTATTTCACATTACTGTATAAAAATAACATGAATGTATCTATCATAATTTGCAGCCACTGTTTTAAGTGATATATACCCAAAGACATCAATTTGTTAAATAATTCCTCGCGGACGCGTCTTTACAATCTCAATATTCGTAAATTAAAAATATGCGAACCCGTCATTTTGACGGTTCCCGTAAATCTAGTATTAAAAAAGTAGAGCTTCATGTTGAAAATGAGTTATTTTGTTACTAATTTTATCCCGAAATTTCTTATAGCATCGAAGAGTGTGCGATGTCAGTCAGAAAATTATTTTAGAATTATTTTAGGAAGGTTTAGAACGGTTGCTCGACGAAATCAAAATGGAAAATGTTCTCTCCCTTCTAGAAGGTGGGACCCTCCTAGAAGAACTTAGGTACCCTGCGGCCATTACCTTCCAGTCATACGGAACTTATGTAACGTCGACACTTATGCGCGTATCAGCTCTCTTTCAACGACTCGGATAATTGATAGTCCGAGTTTCCCCTCCGGGACTATTTCCTTCCACATTCTTCCTTCCAAACACCTTCGTTCTCTTCGGCCTCGGCTCGTCGTTCCTCCTCTTATACAGGGTGTCTCGCCCGACTCAACTGCAGTAATGTTTCAGAAATATTACTTGGGGAAGAGTGGGGGAATTACGGGCAGCCAGGGGAAAAATTAAATAGAACAGAATATTAGAGAGCTAATCAATTCTTACATTCAAACATATGTGTTCACATATTTCTATAATCAACTTCTATAAAACTTTACGATATAATAAACTTCTGATGGAAGAAGAACAAATTTAACACTAGGTTTACAGGAACCGACAAAATCACGGGTTCTAATATTTTTAATTTCCGAATATTGAGTTTGTGACGATCCGTCTACCTTGAATTACTCAACAAACCTATTTCCTCAGGTATATATTATTTTAAAAATGGCTGAAAACTTGGACAGACACGTTCTTCTTGTATTTATAAAGTAATGTAAAATAGTCACTTTTAATGCTCCTTAAACCTAGTATTAACTGAAATAGCAAATTCTGTTGCAACGTGAATCTCAACACTAGGTTTCAAAAACGTCAAACTGGCGGGTTCTAGTATTTTTAATTAAAAATTATAAAGTTTCTATGGATGCATACATGAGAAATTATCTAGCAAATTTACTTCTTTGACTATATATTACCTAAAAAATGGCTGAAAACTTGGATAGACACGTTCTTCTTATATTCATAAAGTAATCTAAAATACTCATTTTAACACTCCGTAGACCGTTAAAAAGAAACTCATTGTCCCGGTTCCCAAGGAATTTGTAAAAATGGGGGTTTCAGCATCATTTCATCTAGATCGTAGGAGATAAAAGAAGATATATAAATATTTTCCAAGGAAAAGCTGTGTAAATTTCATAAAAATCTTGTTTTGAAAACTTTTGTTTCGCACCGCAGTTTTGAAGCCAATAAAGTTTTCCTCGGCAATTTTTCCCCATTGGGAATAGTGAGCTAAGACTTCCAGACTCGAGTTAGGCGGGACACCCAGTACGTATTTCCTCGCGCAGCTTTTACTTTTCCTTCTTTTCCTCCCCGTACGCCGTTTTTCCTTCTCTCTTCTCTCGCGGCGTTCTCTTTCCTCGACTCTCCGCGCGGCTCGACCTTTCTCCTCGGTTCCACGCCTCCGCACGCCTTGCTCGTTTTATTAATCCTCCTCCCAGATGGAACCCGATTCGCCCTCCGCGGCACTGGTATCAATTGAACCGTCCGGCTAATTGAATCGAAGACACCGACGTGATCTCTAATTTACGGGTCGTCGGTAGGTCGCGATCCTGCCCGCGCGACCAATATGGGAGTCATCGAATGGAATGCTCTTCCCGTGTCATAAATCATCGAGATCTGTGTGCCCCCTGCTCTTCGGGAACGACGCACGCGCAGCGTCCCCGAAATATTATCCCTGTTCCATTTCGAAAATCCAGGAAAAACAACAAGATTTTTCATCGCAGAGAAATACAGCGTTCACTCGATACACGTCCGAAACACGGGTCCAGCAAGGACATATATCGGCCAGGAGATACTTCTATCCACGCCTAACACGTTGACCGCCATGTCACCCATATCTGGGTGACGGAAATATTTGTTCATGTTTTAAAATGAATTTTTACGTTAATATATTCGTTGTACCAAATTTAATTTGTGAAATGCAAGAAACTTATTTTACGTCTTCTGAATCGAAGTCGCTTTTACTTTCCACGCTTGACTCGACGATGATCCGAGAATGACGCAAGAGATTCTAGGCGGTGGAAGTCATGAAAGATATTAAGGATCAATTTCCCGCAAATTCGGGTTCAAACGATCCGACCCGTCAGCGACAGCGAGGCTGTAAAATAAATCAACGTTGACACGAAATCGGGGAACAGGGATACACTTTGGAATCTCTTCTTCCCACGAGAGAAAACGCCGAGAGAGAGCCTTATAATACTTGATAATGATCCCCGGCAAGGATCCCGAGTAATAATGGTAATAGCGCCGCGGAATGACAGAGATAATGACGATGTAATGCGAATGTTAATGTAACCCGTGGGCGGACGTCGTAAAATTGGTCGCAAAGGTAACAAAGGGGTTCTTACCACTAAGAGGTATCAAATTATAACATCGTTCTCCCGTAAAACCCGCGACAATAGATTACGCACTCAATTTCACCGTCCTCTTAAGGATTTTACTATCCAGATAAACGTGGCATTCGAACGGGAAGAATTCATTTTTAGGATACCCTTCCCGCCACGATTATTCCTACTCGACGTCGCTGCAATTATTACACCTAACTGAACGTCAATTTATCCACCAGGCTGTTTTCAAAATGATGGTCGAACTGCGAGGCTTTTTCTTTTCCCAACAAATGCATTCTTCCTGAATCTCCAGACGATGCGCACACGCAATAAATATTAATGAGTAACTAAATCAAATTGACTGTTGTTTCAAGCGACATCAATTTCTCCTAAGCGCCAACAGTAGTACATAACATTTTGAAGTGACGTGTACCAAATGAAAAATGAGAATAGAGCACACAGCACAAAATACAAATACGGTAGATCAAATTCAGATCAGTAGATAAAATTCGATCAAGGTTGAGAACGTAAAATGAAGTTTAAAATGAAATGTATCGAAAATAAATTGACATCAATTTCTCCTAAGCGCCAACAGTAGTACACAACATTTTGAAATGATGTGTACCAAATGAAAAATGAGAGCAGAGCACACAGCACAAAATACAAATACAGTAGATCAAATTCGGATCAGTAGATAAAATTCGATCAAGGTTGAAAACGTAGAATGAAGTTTAAAATGAAATGTATCGAAAATAAATTGACATCAATTTCTCCTAAGCGTCAACAGTAGTACACAACATTTTGAAGTGACGTATACCAAATGAAAAATGAGAGCAGAGCACACAGCACAAAATACAAATACAGTAGATCAAATTCGGATCAGTAGATAAAATTCGATCGAGGTTGAGAACGTAAAATGAAGTTTAAAATGAAATGTACAGAAAATAAATTGACATCAATTTCTCCTAAGCGCCAACAATAGTACATAACATTTTGAAGTGACGTGTACCAAATGAAAAATGAGAGCAGAGCACACAGCACAAAATACAAATACAGTAGATCAAATTCGGATCAGTAGATAAAATTCGATCAAGGTTGAAAACGTAAAATGAGGTTTAAAATGAAATGTACAGAAAATAAATTGACAAATGACCAGCTGAATCTCATTACAATTTTCTCCATATCCAAAATGCGTGAAAACCAGCCCGGAAAAAGCTCGACAAACACAGAAAATAACTCGTGGCAGAGTAGCCTAACCTCGAACGTTCGGTGAAAAAGATTGGAAAGCGTGCGCGATATCCTAGATTTCTAAAAACTGTATGTATATATATATATAATATATCTATGTGTACATGTGCTATCGGTAGACCATAAAAATGACACAACAAATTAGTTACATCTATCGGACGTGCTACTTATTTTCGCTAAAACCTGACACAACAGATCGTTAACATCAATTCGACCGTGAAGCAAAAATAGTCGAGACATTAGCGGAGTGTCTGTCTTTCGTGTGTAACCGTTTCCGAGAAGCGTGTACGCGAGGGGGTTTAGAGTGATACCGATCTGCCGTCAGTCTTTTACCGTGCGCGCGTACCAGAATAGGCTAATAATCTGCCTCGTCACGCGGCGGCATCCTAAATCCTCGCCGGTAAAAAAGAACTGGGTGGAAACGGAGCCGTACCGTGTTCTACTACTTGTTCCCGATCGCGTAGGACCCGGGGAGGATTAACGGGAACATCGAGAGCTCGTTAAACTCGTTGCAACGCGGTT
>CM052144.1:5891447-5902285 GCA_028454255.1 Halictus ligatus | reverse complement strand
GAGCTTGTTGATGTTGTGTAATTGAACCATATTTCACCCGTTCCACAATTAAACTTTTAGCAATTTATTATATATAAACAGAGCGCAGTAATTTTCACGGTTCCCCTCCTCACAGGGAAAAGTTGAGCGTGAAAGGTTAAGGGTTGAATTTTGAGCAAACAAACTTAATCTGACAGCCAATAATAAAAAAGAAAACGAATAAATTTCCGTCCGTACAAGGTTGGAAGAGCCAATTTCGTTGAATAGTCGCCGACGAGAAACGAATCAGCATGATCGATGGAATACAAATAAGGAAGGTCACTTTAGAGGAAGATAAGACGAAAGATGCAGGTAGACGGGTGCCACGGGTAGAACGGAAGGTAGAAGTGAAATAAATCTGATGCCGGTGTTGGTAGCTTGCCCTCGGAGGAGAGCCAGCCCGCTGCTGCCTTGCCCTCGGCCTGTCGGCGGAACTGCAACTGCAACTGCAGCAGCCGACTCGGTCGTTACGGCATTAACGCGTAAGTGCATAAGTGTGGGCCACGGTGGTCGAGATAGAGCCGCCTTCGACAGAAGGCTAGAAAACCCGGGGAAGGTTGGCTGCAGCGATGCTGTAAACGATGCAAACGGCCGAGGTGAATGCACTTCTTCTCTCACGTCGGATGCACGGCTGCGCCGATGCAGCGCCGATGCAACGCCGATACCGGGCGAGACTTTTAACAAGCGTCTATGACAGTTTCGGCGAAAATGGATCAACCACCTGGATTTGCAACAACTAGGCTCCGGCATCTTGAATTTTATGTACAACTTTATAAAAGATTCCTTGCGACGGGAATAAAGTAAAAATATCAATTTTTACTCGTTTACAGTTACTCGCATAATTGACGGCTGTACTGCGAATCTTTGTAGCAACAAACATTAATGACATCTCTTCTTGAAAGGTTACCGTAAGGAATCTTCTGATCGGCAAATTGTTCTTGGTTTTTATCAACTGAGCCATCAAATTTAGAATTTTAATGAAGATCTAGTAATAACGTACACGTTATTGGAGCATAGATATCATTCGCAGCTGATCAATCGCGTCCGATAATTTGCAATTGATCGCTCACTACTATAGTACTTGTACTTTGAAACGATTCGTTCGTTCCTACTGACTTTATTTATACAAAAATGTTTGGGAAGAGAGTTATCGTGCCTGAAGGGGGACGCAAGTCTGGGTGAAGGTCATCTCAAGGTGAAATTTTCTACGATCTCGACAACAGTAATAGCCTCTTAATGGTTTTTTGTTTACATTTTGATAGAGAATTTTGTGACGAATACAAGCAGCTATTCTGAAGGTTATTCGAGGTCACTCAAGGCCAGCTTACTCAAGTATACAGGGTATCTCACCTAACTCGAGTATTTAGAATGTTTCGCTTGCTTTTTATAGTGAAAGAAAATTTCAGAGAAAGACATTACTTGGTTCAGAGAGGCAAATATTATGACAGACAAAAAAAAATCTGTTCAAGGTTGTACTTTTCGAGATTTCAAGATCAACAAAGTTTCTTTAATAATGTATTTTTATTATCGCTGTATAAGACCTGTAATATCATGACCTTCGCGTGACCTTGAGTATGAAAATATTCATAAAAGTAGGGCACTTGATGCGAACAGTGAAATAAAGATGACCCCTTGTGGTTTCAAGAACTATTGAAAATTGTTATGTGTTCTCTCGCAACATACGAATTTTTCAGAACGTATATTACGCGTATACGCAAACGAAAGATGTTACGCAAAATTCCCAAGGTTGTCGCCGGTCACTATAGTCCTGTGAAAGTTCGGGGGAGCGCGCGGAGGCGTCGATCGTTCAGTATAGTCTGATTGAGACCGGTAAAAACGTCGACGAGCATAATTACACGCCGTCCGGGGCTCGTTACATTTCCATGGGCGGCGAAAGAAGGGTCACGGCGATCGCGTGAGTCGTGCGCTACACGCCTAAACGCCGGCAAAAACACGAGGAGCACGGCGGGTCAGTTTGGAAATTTGCATTTCGGTGTTTGCCGGGGGAGACGCGCGGTCGTAACGCAGCCAGAAATAATTGAGCTCCCCTCGGCGCCGTTAATTCTCGGCGAACATCCCCCGCGTCCACGGCGATGCAAATTTCGGAAAGCCGAGACTCGCGATCATAGTTCAGTGCCACGGACGCCGCGAGCGGGGATACGCGAACATTGTAGTTTACGAGAGAGAGAGAGAGAGACTCTTTCTACTCGCGCGTGTCTTCTCACGACGCTCGGCACATATCTTATCCGCGCGCAAGGTGAACGGGGTAAATTTACGGCCGTCTAGGCTTCTCTATTGAGAGGACAAGGCACCATGCACGACCGAATGCACTCAGGCGCGTTGTGTTTTCTGATTTCAGGTGAGTACAGGTGATTCAAGGCTGCCTCGGGATCTCTCTCTCTCCCTCTCTCTCTCTCTCTCTTTCTCCGTCTCTTTCCGCTGATCTCGCACTCCGGTCGCGTCCTCGCGATTCGATTTACAAGGATGCGGGAGCGTGGAAGCGGTTCAGGCGTTGTAGAAAGGTGAAAAATCACGGAGGAAGGGACGCCTGCGGAATATCGGTAAATTCAACGTATGTACGTAGCTGCGAACCACTGGAAAAACTTCCGTTCTTTCTGATTGAATTGTTAATGAGCCGGAGGAACGCGAAACGATGTTGCCGTAATGGCGAGAGGATGATTTATCGCGTATTAATATACGGACGATGTAAGAACGACTCGTACAGTGATTAATATCAACCAACAATCCGACGGATAGACTCGAAACGTGTTTCGAAAGTTTTCCTTTACGCTGGAACGAAACCGAAACCGGAGAAGCGACGGAAGTAGTTGTCGGTTTGTGCGAAATTGTTTGCAATTTCAGTTATGGTAAAAGATTTTTCCAGTATCACGATCTTCCAGTAGGCACGTAGCAATCAGTAATGTCGTTTATTCGTATGTGATATACAATTCAACGTTACACGAACTTAACATTTAGCTTTTTGTTTTACTTAACATTTAGCGTAGAATTGATTCAGTGTAGATCAATTTCGCAATAAGCACAATGAATGTTAAGAAATTGTGGTTTTTAGGAGTAAGAAACGAAAACGATGTACCGACAATGTATTTGAACATACTTCGTTAGCAAAAATGTGATAAATATAATATCGACAGAGTAAACGATTCTCAAGTTAAAACTTGTAATATTTAATACATCCGTTTGAAATTCTATATTTTCTGGCTACGATTTTGGAGACGATCTTGCAGAAAAATTTGGAAAATTCGTTGACTGTGTGAAGGATTCCAATGTTACGTAAAAATTAATTATTTCCCGCAGTCAATCATGCGGCAAGTATCTGCATTCGTCCAGGGTTCGGAAAATTCTGTGGAAATCGAACAGAAAAATCGTTGGAGAAAATCGGAACGTCGAGGTTTTTTCGCGGTGGGACTTCTTTTACCTCGAGGCATAATTTGAGTCTAGGAATTGGAAGTACACGAGCGCTATAAATCGCGGAGGTCCACGGGTCTGTTCAGTCTCCGCTCGGTTCCGCTCGGTTCCGCTCTGGTTCCGCTCCGGTTCCACGGAGCCACGGCGAAAACTTCAATTCGTCCCCTCGGCCGCTAATCGTTCGAGCCACGAGCATTACGATACCATTATTATGGGGCCCCGTGTCACACCGACAAAGGCGACCAATCGCCAGGTGCAATCACGGTCGCGTGTAATTAACGCTCGGCCGCGATTACGACCTCTCTCGAGGCTTTCGAAACTCCCTTTGTTACACGTCGCTCCACACGCGTACGTACGTGCACACGTGGGTGAGAGTGTAGGAGACAGCGAGCGCGACGATGATTACTCAATTACCGCTGATCAGCAACGGCGAGCCTGATTCGAACCTCTTTCTCCGTGGAAATAGTTTTCCAGAGCTGCGTGGGTCGAAGAGGTCAAATGTACAATTGCAGCCGAGGACAGGATACGAACGATCCAATGTTAGCTGGACTTCCTGTCGAGATTATTAATCAGATTATTAATCGAGATTTTTAGCACTAAACCTACAGAGGCTTAGAAGTAACTGATAGATGTTGTCTTGTAAGAATAACGAGATTGAATTTCTTTCGATTTTGTGATACGTTTATTTAATCATTTCCTACGAAAGCATCTTATAATTTCCGTAATTGTAGAATGAAAAATCTGGAACCGGTCATTTTGACCGCCGGTAGGTTTACTGTTAAATTACAATGAATCGCAGTGATGTCCGAACGCTTTTGTATGTTGATGTAAGAACGATAACGATTTGCTGAGATTATTCAAACTCGAAGTACACTTTCATTCAGCTCTTGTCTCTTGTTTCGTAACGTATAAAGAAATTGATTAAAAACACTGAAATTAGTCTTCAAATCGACGGTGTACTTGACACGTGATTGGAAAATGCACTATTTTAATGCACACAAAATGGGACTCGTATATTAATTCGTACAATGTTGTTTCATAGAGACGTGTATTATGCGAACTTCCCAACTTCTTACAAAAATCGTGAAAAGCCAGGGCATGCGTAACAGTATGTAAGAACGAGTTGCACGTAACATTGTGAAACAGACCAGTCGTGTATACAGGGTATGAAATTAGTGACTTGCGTTTTCCTCGCTAACGCTGACTGCGTGGAAAAACTGAAGAGAGTGCAAACTGTACTATTCCTTGCAGACAACACACCGGCACGCGTCAATTTTTATGTTGAAGTACCGAAGGAATCCTTCAATTTTCTTAATATTCTCGTACGTTACAAAAAGGAAAATGTTGTACATATTTCTGCCACAGAGCAAGAATAAACGATACTGTTTTGAGCTCCGATAAAACGGGGTCTGTACAAATAAAATTTTCACAGTTTTAACATAGTTTTTAACGGATTCTAATATTTTAAATTTACGAATATTGAGATGGTAAAGATTCGACCATGAGAAATTATTTAATAAATTGATTGAATGATCGACATACATGTTATTTTTATAAAGTGATGTAAAATAGTCCGTTTTAGTGTTACGTAAACCTAGTGTTAATAATTATAGATCTATACATTATAGATACACGTGTAGATGTTAATAATTCTCTTTTAGTTTTGAAGATTATTCTCTGTCCTTCTATTTTCCGGTTTTGGTGCAAAAATAGTTCCAATTGAAAGAAACGAAAAGATCTTGCGAGGAATTTCGCGCACGCCCTGTAGATCGTCTCCGTTGCGACGATATTCGGCTAAAGGGGCGGAGCGTGTGTTCGTTAACAGAAGACCTCGTGGGATTCGCGAGCCAGGAAGCCTATTTACTCCTCGAGGAATTCCTCGTCGGTTCGTCATTGTACACGCGCTCATGAGACAGGACACACCGTCTGTGACCTGGTGTCGGCGCAACGTGCTATTGTCACGAATCTCGAGGAACAGGGCGAAATAACCCGTTCTCCGTCGGCGTTACGCAACCCTCGTGTACCATTGTTGCCCGACCGTAACGTTTCTCGAAACATCGCGCATTCGGCCGGAATAGTGACAAGAATTTTTTACGCGTTCCGAAACAGTTCCACCGCGATCACGTTCCGCACGCGAGACAACAAACCCGCTCGACAATGCAGCATTGTCCTCTCGTTTCGCAAACCGAAAATCGAACGTCTCACGCTTCTTTTTGTTTTTCTTTCCCCCCCCGTGTTCTTTCGCTAGTATCATCGTACCCAGTGTTGTAATTATCATGTTGATTAGTAGACTGTCGATCTTTGCCGCGAAATCAAAATTGTCTTCTTGGCAGAAACGTCTTTGCTGTTCCAACAATTTCGATCGGTTGAAAATAAATATATCCACCGAATTCCTTGAACTGTTCTACCATTTTAAATTTCGTCCAATCTTTCTGTTTATAAACGTTCAAAATTCGCGATCTTTCCATTAATACATTCGGACGCTTAATTATTGTACGTAATTGTATATTGGACGTAATTGTTGAATTACCAAGGAAACTCTACGAAACCAGCGAATTTATCTAATCTCGTAGAAATTGCATCTCAGCTTCCATTCATTTGGTTAATTAAAATAAAATAAGCAGCAATAGCCAAGCAAGTGGCCGTGGTATTTACTAAATTAGGTTCCTGTTTATTGCAAAGAATTAAGAAAACCGACGAATCGCGTTTTTCGAGAAATGCACTATTCATTTTGATGAATTCAGATTGATGGATCGTAAAGTCTCAGCAATCGGAAAAAGACGGTATCCACGACGGTTTTTACAGGGCGCCTCTGCAACCGTGTAAACTGAAGTATGCTTTCTCTCAGGTTCGAAAATTTACGACCCGAGTTAATAGTATAAATTCCTGAGACCGCATCCGGCTGGAAAAGTCAGTTGACACAACGTTCCCACTTCCTCAGCCAGATTACAAAACGTGTACGCTCCGTCCACGTAATGGACTCTCGAGCATCTCGCATCTCGATTAGATTTCCAACACAGTTCGTGTAGCGCGCGCGCATACTTGGGCCCGGAAAAATTCGCGGAATCGCTCGATAACGGGGGAAAATGATAATATATATCCGGTAATGCACCCACAGCGAACGCACGGAGGTGTCAAAACCTGCCGACTGCAGATGCGCGACTGCATTTTATCTTATCATATTCCAAGGTTATCAGAACGTACATTACCGGTAACATAAAATTCTGCACGCGAAACGATAGTTGAAGCCCACGATATACTCGAGGCTCCTCCGCGTGCGCCTAATCTGCAACCGGAACAAACAGAATCAACACGATTTCGCAATAAAAATCGTTATTATTGTTTCCACGTTATACAGGGCGCGGCCGAAGAACATGTACAAGCGGACACGAGGCGATAGCTTATGAGAAAATAAGAAAAAAAAATATACAATAGTTTGTATGTGAACTATAACTATAATGAACTATAAATAGTTCTCTGTTTTCGAGAAAATTCGAAACACTGACGTGTTTTATCATGACCAGCCAGTTCTACTTTGAAGCACATGAACCCGACGGATCTTAAAATTCACTTTTGTCGAGAACGAGGCGTCAGATGAGAAAAATGTTATTCCTTTGTTTCGGTTTGTATTTAAATGTAGAATCACCCCCTGCCCGCTCGTACACATTATTCGGCCGCACCCTGTATAATAAATGCGAGTAGAAATTTCTCTCTTTGCACCACCGAGGATATCGAAGCTTTTCTAGAACCTCTCTCTCTCTGAACTCTCTCTACGAACAGGACCGAATGACAGAAATCATCGAGTTTATTACCACTTCTGTGTTATGCGTGAAACGTCGATGGTGAGAACATTGTGCTCCGTCGATACGTGGACGTTGCCTGTTAACGGGACACCCTGTTAGAAGATACAATTCATTTTCCCGGGAATAGTTTCGCGTGCGAGCCACATGACAGGGCAACGTTCCCCGTTCCCTCGTAGGCGGAATTCCACGCTTTCGGTACGACGATTTCCTGATTCAAGTGCAACTGTCGAATGCGCGTGCATTCCTCCACCTCGTGCCGCAGGAATTCAGACGACATGGAAACGACCTCCGCGACGTGACTGCGTCGCTGCGCCGCCGTATTTATGCGTCGGGCATTTATTACAACGCGACGTGTTCGCATCTAATAACCTCCTTCCACCGGCACAGTCCGCGAGATACTTGTTCCACTATGCAGCAACGATGGGCCCGTTACTCCTTTTCGTTCTGGGCCCGAGCGTGTTGCCACTCGTCTCTCATTTTCAGCTGAGCCGCTAGAACCCATTGGATCTCGACGCTTAGTGGTCGATGGTAAAAAGAAAAGAATTAGTTATATTGATTTACTAACAGTGCTCACATTTTTTGAGGGAAATATTGCGAATCAATTTTTGAAACAATATACAGACACAGGCGAACTCGAGTGTCGTTATGTTCTAGGGAATTTAGGGTTTGATATGCTGGCCAGTGATAGGCTCACATTTTTAGAGAAATATTGCGGATCAATTTTTGAAACAATATACAGACACTGGCAAAGTCGACTGTCGTGATCTTCTAGGGAATTTAGGGTTCTGTATGATGGCCAGTGACAGGCTTACATTTTTAGGAAAATATTTTAGGAAACTCGAGTGTTGTGATCTTCTAGAGAATTTAGGGTTTGATATGCTGGTCAGTGATAGGCTCACAATTTTGAGGAAAATATTGCGGATCAATTTTTGAAACAATATGTAGACACAGGCAAACTCGACTGTCGTGATCTTCTAGAGAATTTAGGGTTCTGTATGATGGCCAGTGATAGGCTCACATTTTTGAGGAAAATATTGCTGATCAATTTTTGAAACAATATACACACACTGGCAAACTCGAGTGTTGTGATCTTCTAGGGAATTTAGGGTTTGATATCCTAGCCAGTGATAGGCTTACATTTTTAGTGATTTCGTGATTTTAGTGATTTAGTGAGTTTTTTTTTTAGTGATTTCGGAGGGGAATCTTGTGTGAATGGCCTGTTTTTAGAGAATTTTTTTTGGAAAATGTAATGCCTAGATTGATTTAACATTTGAGGTTTCGTTTGTTAACGTTATAATGTAAACGAAAATATTTTTTATCATTTTTAATGGTTAATATCAGTGGTGCAATGGCGGCTCGAAGATGGCAACCTGGAAATGCGTCGTGAGGAAATTTCCCATCGATTCCTAACGAAAAAGAAAGTGCTAAAAAATTTCATTTTTCACAAGGTTCCTCCCCCTAATGTCATAATTAATTGTAACTGGTCACTTCGCAATGAAACATTTATTTCAAACTATTAAATTCTTAGTGTAATGGTTGTGAACAGTGATCTGGAAAATTGGTTACATATATTTTTCATTATTACGTCACTGGAACGTGCAATAATTGAAGTAATTAAGGGGCGTTCTCCAAGCATTGTTTTCCATTAGGTCTGGGTCCAATAAACTCTTCCTTCAATCCAAAGCAACGCGTATTTTAAACTTTCAAACAGAGTATACTTCCTTGCAGATATAAAAATTAATCTTCAGATTCGAGTATACTAATGTTATCGTTCGACGAATCCATCGATTTCCAGCTAAACTGTCTGGGGACGCTATAAAATCAAACAATCCATATCTTCAGGGTACACAGTAATAAATAAATAATATTCGGGAAAAATTTTAACAACGTAACGTGACATGGGATTCGATATATCGGTATAATTAATATTCGCGATAAATTACTATTGTCACGCTTATACGTCGGTGTCGAAGTTCGTGTATATTTCTTCCTCCGAAAACTATTTTCAAAATATTCCGCCGGAAGGTGACTTTCTCATTTCTTGGTACGCAGCGACGCTTAGGTTCCGAACTGTTCGCGCATGCGTACAGTAAATCCATCGAACGTGTAATCGCGTGGGATTGTTACGCGAGGTAACGACGACAGATAGCATTTTCACCTCGTTCCTCTTCATCCTGTTTTCCGGCATGATGGGTTGTCGCGTGTTCCCCGTCGTTAATTGCCGCGAGCATGCGTTTTGCTTAACGAGCGTCGCGTGTAACGAAAACCGCATACCAACCCGCTGCCTCCCTAAGTGGGGGGGTGGGGGGTGGTGCGGGGGCGTGGGGAGGCAATGAAAATAGCATGTTGTTATGCGAAATACCGCGTCGTGCTCGCCGGGCGACTAAGTGCGTATCAGGACTAATCGTCGGAATTTAATATTCGAATATTCGCTCCGGACGAAACACAATCGTGGCGGAATGTGAAACCGTTTCCGACACGATGCAAATAACGGTATACCTGTTTCGCGGTACGCATCGTACGCAATTTCTCATCCGACGCCATCTCTTTCACGCCCGCGTCGTGTCGCGCGTCTCTCACTCCGAATTCTCCCCGAAGAACGTCACCCTCCCCCCTTCCCGAAACCTTGTCGCGTCTAATTATTACCGACGCATTATATTTTATCGCGACGCCCGCACGCACCGCTCCCACCAGCTTGTTGTGCTTCTCGGGTCACTCGGCGTCCACGGAGACAGTTCTGACGTCACAGGTCAACAGTCGAAAAGATCAAAACACATCGGTCACCAAAATCAGTCGGTACACAGTACAAAAGAGCGATAATTTTCCACGCGTTAAAGCTTTACGTACATTCTACAGTGACTCGAACTAATATTGGCACCATCTTTTTGTTTTATTATTGAAAACTTAATCGAAACTCCCCATAGGGGGTTATAAAGCTATACATTAGTAATATATGTACATCTTACTGTTGAGCATTAATAATGTAGGAACCGTAGAACACATTAGGTATATAAGACATAGGCACATAACTTTAAATCTTTAAATTACATTGCTTGAAAACATTGAAAAGAAAATAACATGCCTGAATATTCGGTTGATAAAGTAACGATCTGATATTTAAGGGTGGAAACAGTTTGAGCTTCCTTAATTTTTTCATGAGATCAACTCTTTGTGATTCTAACAAGGTACATTGCCAAATGATATGGTTAAGATCTTATTGACACCATCTTAAAAATCGCATAACATTGTCAATATTGGAGTATACTACTTGAATTTTTTTTGCAGAAGTTGTAGCAATTGGTTCGCTTACGTAACATGACGAGAAAGTACTAACAGAGTTGTATTTTGCAACTTTTTTTTATGCAGGCTTCTATTAACAATTTAAAAAGTACGTTTTGTACATTTGTATCAATTATATACATATTCTGAGAATTTCATTAAAATCGTTCAACATTGCACTGAGCTACAAACGTTTAACGATGAAAGCTCAAGGGCGGAACGATTTTGATGAAATTCTCGGAATATGTATAATTCATACAGATCTACAAAATGTACTTTTCAAATTTTTAATATAAGCCCGCAGAAAAAAGT
>CM052144.1:5842924-5881830 GCA_028454255.1 Halictus ligatus | reverse complement strand
GCATAAAATGGTTAGGCGGAATTTAAAGCAGTGGACATATTAAATAGATTTAAGGGCACCAGGGTATTGGTATCAGCTTAACAAAATAACTAAAAGGGAAAAGAAATTTTTATTTCGCTCCCGTGTCTCGCAGTCAATGGAAATATTTTTTATTTTGCATAAAATCCACAGTTTGGCAATCCACAGTTTCCGCGACAAGTACCATTTCCTGCGAGCTGAACGGGAAGGAGGAAGCAAGGAAAATTGAAAATTTTCAGGCACACTTTCGACGGAGATTAAAAGGAAATGACTATGAATATGTGTAGACCGTTCCGCGTCGGCGGGCGTGCGAACGAAAATAAATGGTAAATTGTGTTCGATGAGGAAGCGTTGTGTAATCGACGACGGCCGAGGACGGATAATTGCGCGGGGAAGGCAACCACGGCCATTACTTCGCAGCATTTACATACGGTAGACGTATTACCAGCAGCTAACTAACTTACAGTCATTAGAACCGCTATAGGTGTCGAAAGATCACCATCGAAAGGCAATATTACGCTCGATTAGAGTTCAACTGTTTCTTTAATTGCGACGGGTTATTGATGAACGTTTCGGTGTCCGGGGACGTGGCTGGACATTGACAAATCATTACCGTGAAACGCTCGAAATTGGATTAATCGCACGTAGTAAGAGGTTCGACGTATAATTTGTCACGGGACACCGCCTTCGGTTCCTGTTCCGTCGCGCACGGATTTTATCCGCGCTAGGATCGAACCGCGGACATTGTCGTTCGATGGAACTTGCTCGGAAAACTGGCCTCGGCGTGTGTCTCTGAAAAAGGACGCTCCAGTTTAATTAGCGAGGCTTCCCGGTGCTCGCAGACGTTTCCTGGTTCTGAGCAGCCGAGCATCGCGTATAAAATTGCCCGCGAAACGTTCTTCCCTTGACAACCACGCGAAAACGCGAGAATCCCGTGAAAACAGTCCCAAAGAATTTTACAGACTTTTACGCTCGGTAAGAGTCTTTGCACTCGGCACTATTTTCACTCTGAAACGAAATTTCTCTCAGAACCTTCTCATTTTATTCAAACTGATCCGATTTCCATGTACAATATTTAAATGAATTCTATTGAATACAAATTTTGTAGTGCCACAACAATTTTTAGTAATGCTTCAGATTCGCCGCTCAGTGAACTGGACTGTAACTCTCTGTTCCTTTTGCAGATAGAAAAAAATCTTCTCGTACAATTTTGTTTTCTGCATAAGGAACTCTGTATCTTGCAACGAATGCAGACAAATTTTATTTTGCAGAAAAATTCTCCGTCTGCTACCCGTGAGTGATTATTTTGAAATCTGAAAGAAACTTGCAAAGGGTTAACAGTAGAACAACCGAGCAATAAATGCGACTGAAGTATACCGCTTTATAACAGTGACAAAACTGTGCCCATTACGGACTTCGTACAACTTTGATTGTAATACGAGCTTCAACGAAGAGATTCATTAAAAAATTTCCGATGAAAAAATTGGAAACCAGTAAAATTTGATTAGACGAGTTCTGTGAACGATTTCAGGCCTACGGATTTCACGGGACGATAGGAACTGATTGGTGAAGGAACGCATATTTCCTCGAACGTCGATGTGCACACGCTGTTATGGTTTAGCGTCGGTCGGGTTTCTGGCGGGCTTCGTTTCTCCGGTGGACGCGAGAGAAATCGCTACACTTCGGCGAACAACGGTGAAAGCGCTTAATTAGCGGCACCGGTCGCAAAACAAAATTCGCCACCAGTCCTAGAAAGCGAAAGATGACACGCTTTATTTTCACGGAACGCTAGGCTAATTTCCTTCCGGCCCCCGGTCGTTTTGCATGGACCGTGATTAGTAGCCCCGTACGAATCTGGTTTCCCTCGGTACTTTCTACGGCGAGCATCAAAACTCATCTCGCGTTTACCGCCTGCGTCGGACGGTGCAATTAGGGCCGCGGATCTTTATGCGCCCACGATGGATTTTTACGAATTTTCAGACGGTATCTGTGCAATCTCTATTTCCAAGAAACATCCCAGTTAACAGAAATTGAATTTGCACGAGGCTCCACAGTCCGTGATCGATATTATACTACCGGATCTTTATGATAACGTGTACGTGTCTTCTGTTTTTATTGTGTGAAACGTCCTGGTTAACAGTCTTCATTTTTCTCCATTTATCAACTTTCCTCGAGAACAGCATACCTTATAAATATTCAAGAATATACAAGTTTTCGAGTCGAGATTGGATGCAATAATGCGAACTTAATTAATTTCAATACTTGACTCACTAGATTTGTGAAATATCATCCTCTTCAGATTTTTCTAAAATTTTTAAACGCGAAGCAATTGAAAGGAATTCAAAAGTACTTCTATATCAATCTATTAAAATTATTAAAGAAACAAATTTTGATTCCGTCTGCCATGTGATCGATGCGGAAAATTTCTATTTTCCATAAAGATCCGTATCTAGCGATAAAACTAGAACACGATGATATCCAACGTGGTAATAATGCGATTCGTATGCAACAGCCTTGGTTTCCGCAATTAATTTCGCTGAACGCGCGAACGTGCATCTAGCGGAGTGACGTCATCGTAAAAATTGCTTCATTCATTCAACAGAAGCATTTCACTTTCGATTCACCAGAACAAATGGTAGGTTATCAATTTTTTTTTAAATAAACGAATTCGAAGCGCCAGGAAGAATTCGACAAGCACAATTAAGCAATTTTTACAAAATTGGGAAATTGAATTTGCACAAAGCTCCGATACAAAAATGACGGGTTTGAATATTTTTAATTTAAAGATATCAAGATTGTAAGGATGCATGGATGAGAAACGATTCAGAAAATTTATTTCCTTGGGCGTACGTTGCTTTAAAAATATCGCTAAAATTTTGAGTGGCTGTTATTTTCGCGAAGTGATGCAAAATATTCAGTTTTCGTGCTCCGTGAACCTAGCGTTGAATCAGATTTTCGCGCGAAGATATTCCCGTGTAGAGAGACGCGGCACGGAATATTACACCTGTCACGCACTATATCCCGCGCTCATAGTCTCTTTACGATTCCTCAAAACAGTAATTTCATGCGTAACAGTATTCCCGAGGCTGCCATCAACTTGCCATTCAGAGCCACCTACTTGCTGTCGATCGATTCAGTGGAACGGAAGTTCCGTACCGTTTTCCACGATCGTCGTTTCGAAAACTGATCGAACTTCACCGGAATCGACCATAATCGCACGCTCGAGCGACGCTGGATCTCGCTTGATCGAATCGATGGCCCCTATCGGCGATTATGATCGGACAAGGGCTTCGCAGAAAAAGAACGTGTCAAAACTTTATGAGACGATACTTAGCCTATGCCGGAGTCGTTTTTGACCCACTAATGACACTAATAGCGAGTGTCTTATTTCGAAAAGCGTCGCCTTGTTTCGGGATAAAATTGTACATAGATATTGACCCTGCCGCTACGGGTCACGGATGACTCCGGGACAGCACACGGAGGGTTAACTCGACGTATCGGCAACCTGTGCAATAAATCACTGTAATCAATTCGTGCGAATATGATTTACCCTAATAGCCGCGTGTTTGAAAGTAGGTTTAGTAATCATTTAGACGTCGTCACTAACTCATAACGACCTATGATTCGAACGGTACCTCGTAAAGATCCAAGGTACGTGTGTGTTGAGGGGAATTCATTTTTCTTAAATATATTGAACAAGTATATATTAACCCCCTTGCCCCTTTACTTTACGATTTCGTTGGCTAGAACTGTTTTATAATTTCCTAAAAGAAAAGGAGAAAGTTCATACCAATTAATCGATTATTCAATAGCTGTACATTAACAACGCCCAAAATAGAATTTTATTTCGGTTTAAAGGAAACTAAAAACATATTTATTGGACTCGATGTTGCAGGGGGGTTGAACTATTGTTTCTAGCAGCACTAAGAGTCCTGGTTCAGGCACCTTTAAGTCATTCTCCTAACGATTAAAGATATAATTAGAATAAGTATATAAAGTTATAGGTTTGCTCATAATTCTACTTTCTCGAATAAGTCGGTTTACACTGAACACATAAAGCTATACGTTGAAACTATAGAACACAAGGTCACCCATAATCACAAAAAGTTGCAGGTACTGACTTTCTCGAATAGTTATAAATTCATTGACATCGAAGACATAGAACTATGCGTGCGTAAAAATAGAATATCGTTCGTAATCGTAGAAAGTTTTAGTTTCATTGACACGAGGATTAACGTGGCAAGTGTAGATTAATTTCACATGGATCTATCATCTGAACGAAGCGATCTATTTTCACGGGCTGGTGTATACGCGAAACTAGCCTACTTACGGATAGGATAATATGCACTTCCTTTGGTAACTCGACCTGGAAGAGGAGAGACATAGACCGTTCTTCATCCGTGTATACCACTTCCGCTCCTTTGTCAGAGAAAAGACTCCCGCTAGCTTTTTACTAGACATCCACCATGGACGTTCACCATAGACGTCCATAGACGTTCCACGGGATTCTCTTTCAATGCTGAAATGCCTGTGGCTCATAATGGAGGCACGTGGATTCGTGAAAAATTACGAATTATTGAAAATAATACGATACACCGATATCATTAGATCCGAGCGGAAGTTTCGAACCGCAGGCTGCGATCATTGCTCGTAAACTCTCCTGATTTCTAGATATTACGGGGAAATTAAGAGTCGTACCGTATAATTGACGCACTGCTCGAATTATGCATCTCTCGAACCTGAAATGCATCACCCAGCAACGTATCACCGCAACGTGTACGCATTTCTTTCGTGACCTTCTGTTTTATTCTGACTTTGTACTCGAGCGATCAAAGAAATCTTTACGCTGCATAATAAGTACTGTGTACTAATGAATTCGAAAGATACTTCGAGCTCGCGAATAAACAAAAATTTAATCAGAGATGCGGTATCGAATTACTGGTTTTGTTGATATCAAGCGTTCCATAAGAGAAAAACAGTTGTGGACAATGTTAATTGCATACTATTGCAAGAGTGCTGCAACTGGTGGATACAGTCGTTTCAAAAAGAGGAGAATTTAGAGACAATTGTTTAAATATTTCCGGTACCGTTTCCTGGCGAAAATTGCAAATCAAAGGTGAGTTACTAAATAAGGTACAGAGTAAACTCAAAAATTATATGAGCTCTGATTACCTATTCTCAAGCAATGGTGGCACCCTTAAATTATTACAAAGAATAATTTCGTTGAGAAAAATAGCACAACAATAAACTCGTTTTAAAACTTAACACCTGTAAACTTCACATCATGTACATTTTTTCTAGGAAAGCACGAATGACAACAGATTATGCACGCAGTTTTCCCTATGATAACTAAGCGTTAAACAAACATTGCTTTCATCGAAAAATAATCATAGTTGTAGCGCAGAATTTCTGTGAATTTGTCTGAATATTTATGAACACGAGTACGTGTGTGGTATGCACGTTCGATAATGTATCTATCGCAACGTTATGCCGCTTTTGCTCCGTTTCTCGGTGATCGCACGGTCTTCCCGTGGGGCACTGTAACGATCATGAAATTGCGGCTTAAGTAACACCGATAGATCTCGCGATCCCGATCGAGCGTCGTAGAGTGCACCGAGACGCGACGGTGGGAAACATCTCAGCCTCCGAAACAACTGGCAGACGCTCGGAACACAGATCTTACAGACATTGAAATCGATTTGCTGTTGGATCTAGATCCTAGAGGTAACTCTGGAACGCTCGTGATCGTCGAGGAGAAGGATCGAACGCTGGGAATCCAGATCCAAGAGACGGTGGATGGACTCCCCTTTGCTTCGGAACGATCTTGTAAACATTCAAAAACTAATTCTTCGATGAACAAGCAAGAAAAAGTATCCTACGAAAATTGCTGGTCTTTTGTACGTGCAATAAGATCCCATAATAAAAAATATAGGTCGAGGAAACAAAGTTGACCTTCGAATGACCCTGAAAACTGCCCCCTTCTTTCCCCTCGAAATCCTTGGACATGTGTTTCACACTTTTTTAAATATTTAACACCCTTGTATATATATAGTAATATGTATTGTATTTCATGTTTTATTTTTTACTTTTGAATTCCTCGTCTAGATTTACGGGACCTGTAAAAATGGCGGATTCTAATATGTTTAAATTGCGAATATTGAGACTGTAAAAGTGCATCTGCGAGCAATTATTTAACAAATTGATTTCTTCGGGTATATATTATTAAAAATGAAATGGCTACAAACTTTGATCGATACATTAATGTTATTTTTATAAAGTGATGTAAAATAGTCATTTTTAGTGTGGTCCGTGAGTCTAGTGTTGATTTTTGGCATTTTCTCGTCAGGATGTACAGGAAAAATATATAGGAAATATATATATGGTGAAAATTGAAAAATTTCTGGTTCTCCAGGTTAGGGTTAAGCGCACTAACCTAATGGATCGAGGAAGTTGTCAGCAGGACATTAAGCTCGGTCATTCGCCCGGACGTATCGCGAGCTCGTAAATCGTTGGCAGCGCTTTCCAAAGTGTACTGCCGTCGGTAACAATGTTGTAAAATGGATACGATAAAATCGAGAGGGGTGGGGGGTTACAACGCGTGTCCGGAACACAATAAGTCGAGCAAACACGAAGCGCGGCGGCTCGATCCTAACCCAATGCCCGGCATGCGTGTTAATCCCCCGGAGCGTGCGCGTAATTGTGCGCAGTTTAACAATTTCGTGTTACGCGTATCAATTTCGAAGCAACAGCCGCGCGCTCTCGGGAACCAGAGCCGGACACGTTCAACCGGAGCCACGATCTATGATCTATTCCGGGGCGTTTAATTTCCAGCGGAGACGCGATGCATAAATCCTGTTAAGTAATCCGCTTTTCGCCGGCCGCGTGTGCATGTTAATTTTCATTTCAGGAACGGAAATATGCCGGGCGGTCTCTCTCCGTGCGACGGGGTGACGCAACGCGGATTTATCGGCGATCTCGATAAAACCGCCCGGGGATTTATCGATTATTTCATTAACGGCAACGAGTCCGCTTTCTAATGACTCTTAACGAGAGCCTGGCCACGGTTAATGGGTTTATCGTGGATCTACGTGGGGGAGTTGAATGCACGCGCGGGTAAATAACCTGGACCAACACGTCGGTGTTCGTC
The DNA here is from genome assembly GCA_028454255.1 of Halictus ligatus. Classification (NCBI taxonomy): domain Eukaryota; kingdom Metazoa; phylum Arthropoda; class Insecta; order Hymenoptera; family Halictidae; genus Halictus; species Halictus ligatus. Next base: position 5,874,665 of record CM052144.1, on the reverse strand, counting down.
GATCAACGGGGGGGATCTATGCAAGAACTGTTTCCTTTTCTTTCCGTTCTTGTTCCTGCGTTTCGACGTGTTTATGTCGTCGAGACGATCGTATCTGAACGGCGGATTCGCGACGATAACGAGTACGCGCGAGATAACGGAACGGACGATAAATAAATATATATCTATTTCAGGAGAATCTGGTCCAAGCGGATTGCCATTCTTTTTGCTGGGTAAAAGCAAAGTGTACATTATTATATAAAAGCGAACGGTAACCGAGCGAAACGGCTTCTTCTCGAGCACCGTGTATACTTCTCGGGTCTGTTGGAAAACGCGGAAACGGGAGAGGAATCTCGCGAAGAGGGGATTCCGAGAAGGCTCGTATTTCATACATGGGAACCATCTTCGATCGTTTGCAAGGTACGACAGTGCTAGGTGGTTCGGCTGACGCGGGGTCGTCGTGGAAAATTTGCTTGCTCGCGTACGAGAGCTCCGAGGCGCATTGTGCGCGATCAGAAAATAATGCGCGCGGAGGCAGGACGATCTTCGCGTGAGCGTTCCTTCAAGCCAGCCCCGGGAAAGAATCCTGAAAAGATCCGTTTCTCCGGGCTTTCATACGGGGAACACAGAAGACGCGCGCGCCTCCTTCCATTCATCCCGTCGGCTCTGAAAAGCGGATCCTTCAGGCTCGAGAGGAGGGAACCGTCTTCGTGGGACGACATAGATCCGAAGTACTCATTATTCGCCGGCGAACGCATCTGGGATCGAGTCCTCCGCCGCGGAGGAACGCGTAGATCCTCGAGAATTCACGGCCCTGCGAATCCCATCCCCTCGATCCGTCACGCTTCTTCCGGATTGTTCGATTTTCTGTCTTTCACTGAGAAAAGCATATTGATATGTTCATAGCGGAACAGGTTCGTAGCGAGGAGAAAAACTGGCGATTATTTCGCCGGGGAACGAAATTTATAACAAAGTTTGCCTGTGACGCACAGATTTTTCTAAAAGTTTTAACCGTTCGGGGATGAAGTACGACGACCGCCATCTTCTTTGTGCACAATGTTACAAGTGTCACCGTAATTTGCTGAACGTTCTTGTCCTTGCATCTACTTAATATGTCCACTGCTTTATAAATTGTGCTTACCCATTTTTCTCATGAGCGCATAAAATCCGCAGTTTAATTATAAGTGATCGAATTGAATTTCTCTCGGCGATAAAATTTACCGACAAGAGAAAAAATGTTCAGTCGATTTTGGTCGAAATGCTTGTTACTGAAATATTGGTGTTTCGTTTCGCGCGTTCCATTTTTACAGAAATCGGTTTCCCGGGAACGGTTCCGCGGAATATATAATAGTTTGATTATCTCCGGGTGGTATGGTTGCGAGCGTGTTGTAAGAGGGGAACGCTGACCTACCGCAAACGCTGACCGTGACGGCTGCGAATCCGCAGCCGCTCCCGTCCAGACACGTAGAAATTCCAGAGTTTTCGAATTCTTCGAAGCATCGTTGCCGTCCGAGCAAACGGTAGCACGGACAGCGACGAGTGTTTTGAAAATAAACCGGACCGGTGGATCGCGAGACCCCGGAACGGAAAACTCCGAAAACCCGCGATCTTCGTTCGTTACACGCGGATAGCAAAATAATCGCGGGAGGTGCGCTTTCATGCGAATTCCTCCGATCGGACTATAAACTCCGATTCCAGGATGTCTAAATCTTTGGACCGGCGATAAACAACTGCGAATTCGTTACGAACTTCTTGCAATGCTTTGCGCCCAACAATCCTGCAAGTTTGAACGTTTCTCTGCGGGAAGAAGTCGGTTCGATGACGCTGAACGAAGTTTATTAATTGTGCCAAATGAAAATCGGAATCCTCACCTGTACAACGTCCATACTGACAGTTCCTATTTAATTAATGTTTCTGTCAGTAGACTCTTGTGGACTCTTGTAAATTCTTTTCACGATTAATCGTAGTTTCAGAAAATGAATACAGTATTTTCGAACGTGTATCAACAGTGACAATTGTGTAGAATGTACGGATTTTACATAACTTCTTACGGCTTCGATCATCATTGTAAAGATGAAAATCATATGGAAAAAGATACCCTAACGAACGAATGCATCAGGATGAAAGTGAAATCTGTAGCAGGTCTTCTCAACAATTTCTATCATTGGACGCTCTACCCGCATCTGTCGCATTTGCATAAAATGCACAGTTGACGCGTGACGCAGCTGTTATGGCATTGTAAAACGCGCAGACGGAGCGTAACACATTCGTCAACAAAGAGTCGATCGTCGTGAGTAAGCTGTATTGTATGCAAAGGGTGCCGAGGACATTTCGAAAGTAATTAATACGTACGAATGGCACCGAGCCGTAGGTTTCGATCTGTCAGGTGGACAGATCTATCCGGAGTAAGCCACGGTATTATCACGATCGCGGCTTAAGTGTCTCTCATTACTGGATTAGCGTGGCTCGTGATCCGCGGTATCGCGACGCGTATCGTGACACGCAAGATCCGCGCCTCTTGCAATAGTAGTGTGCGCACGTGAATGTAGATGGAAAATATCAGTTATGGTCGACTTTTCTTTCATCTGTCACTGCTGCTTGGTTAATTGCAATTTACTAGCACAATATCGAAATGTTTAGTAATTCATTCGATGCAAACAAATTTAACACTTTGACTGGCGAACCTCAAAAATTCCATAAAATTAAAGTAAGTTATTTAATGATATAAAAATTGAAAGAAATTAAATGTACGATATCGAGTAGTCCTCGCAACTTTCTGCTGCTTGGTTAATTGCAATTTACTAGCACAATATCGAAATGTTTAGTAATTCATTCGATGCAAACAAATTTAACACTTTGACTGGCAAACCTCAAAAATTCCATAAAATTAAAGTAAGTTATTTAATGAAATAAAAATTGAAAGAAATTAAATTTACGATATCGATCAGTCCTCGCAACTTTCTTGCGTTTTACAGATCCTAATTAAATTTGGCACAATGAATCTATTAACCCTTTAGCGCCACTAGAAATTCCGAAGGAGAAGAAACAAGAGTATCTATTTATTTCCGTTTACGAACAGTTGTTTCGCTGCGTAAAAAAACACCTGCAGCGTTCTATGTGTTCGTCGGGGAGTGTCTCGAACGAAAATGTTGTGTGAGAACGATTATATTGTTCGCGTTACAATATTTGCTGAGAACGTGCTCCTTCCTGGAATTTTTTCCGTTTTTCTTCCGCGAACAAGTCGAAGCCAGATCTTTCCTCCCGTCGGACATAATCGGCAGTGGGAGTGCGCATTCGCGAGACGATTCTAACTGTAGGGACCCGTATTAGGAGAAAATCCGACAGTCGGTTGCGCGTATAAGGCATCGATTCATAGGCAGCGAAGCTGCCTGTAAAAGCAACAGCAATGAGACATTATTGCGAGATTGAAATTTAGAAAGGAGGCTAGAGAAAGTTCGTTCGGTCCCAGCGCGATACGCAGTTTATTATTCGCGGCGCATCGTCTACTCGAAATACAGATAAAAGGATTGTCCTTCTTTGGTACCAACGCGATATTAAAGCATATCGTAAAATTGCGCTTTCTTCGCGTTCGCATCGCCGTATATTCTAGCATTGCACTTTCCTCGCGTTTATCGTCTATCGTGTTGCATTCTCTATGCCAAATAAAAATTGAAACGTAGAAGAGCGCAATAAAAGATCCTTTCCTTTTGTAATAACCTCAACAAGTCGAAAATAATATACTAGCATTCCTAGCCCTAGCATTCCTACTCCTTTGCCCTACGATTTCCAATAGTGTGTGCCAGAAGATTTCTCTATATACGTCGTCAACGCTTGGACGATAAACGTCGAGGGAATTATCCCCGCTACCATGGGTCGTTGACCCGATTATCTGACCACGAGTCGCGCACGTGGTTCTAGGGCAAAGCGTTAAATCCTTCTAATTCTTCTACTATTTTAAATCACATTCGCAAAGCTGTGTTTCATGCAACTGCAGATTTTTCATGCAAATTTTTTAATTGTCGAGTCATCGAAACATTAACAATGAGATTGGGTTCGTCCCAACGCTAGCAAGGGTTAATGAAGAAAGCGTTTTTGCTTCTGAGTCGTCTGTTTCTCGTACACGGCGGACACACTGCTATTACTTTTCCTTCTAGAGGATCTAAACGCGATTCCCCGGCAATAGCTATTTCGCAATGCTAATTCCGTCGGCCGTCGACGTTCCAGGAATCCAAGGATGAGCCTAACAGCGGTGGTGCAGCAGCAGCAGCATCAGCAGCAGCACGGTGATCCGACATTATCGTTCCGTTAAGAGGCGGTCGTTTTGCTCTTGCCGTGGATCGTTTGTACGCCGATATCAGGTGAAAGTCCTAAAGTCTACGACCGGTTACGCCGAAACCCGTTGCAGGTGCATGTATGCATCAGCGCCACGGTACCGGCGCATCCGAGAAGAAGAAGGTCACGAGCGGATGCATTCCGGGAGTCGTTTCGATCGTCCTTCCACTCTGGCAAGGTCGTTTACAGGAGCGCCCGATAAATTGACGAAGAGACGAGCCACGAAAAGAGAAAAAGAACAGAGAGAGAGGGAGAGAGAGAGAGAGAGAGAGAGAGGGAGAGAAAAAAAAGGACTACGAACGAGGGAGAAAACGAGTCCTCCGATCTGTTATGGGGGCCCTCCTTTCGGGTTTCGGTGCATCATCGGTTGCATTCGATTATGTCGGTCATTCAAACGGTTTTGGTGCGCTCCGCAGTCTCGAATCACGAAACATTATTATTTAGAACTACCCACAGTTTTTGTGCTAAACGTATATATAAGTTCTCGTTGAAATTTAAACGGGAAGTTCAACGCAGAAAATCGATCAATTGTTCCAATGCCATTTTAGATCCTGCGGACGAACGTCAAAAATTCGAAGTGTGTAAGATCTAGAAAGTCTCAAATCACGAAACATTATTTTTAGAAATATCCACTGTTTTTGCTGAACCTACCAAAATGTCGTTGAAATTTAAACGGGAAGTTCAACGCAGAAAATCGATCAATTGTTGCAATGTCATTGGCAGATTGTTTGCTTCTGCGTACAATTTCGTACATGCAACACACGATCACATCGCCATTTGTATTCGCGACTTTTCTTAAAGTATGTATACAATGTATTTCTCAGTATTCATTTCTCTGTTTCTTTTTTCGGCCGGTCAATTTGAGATGAAATAGTTCTTCTGAACGTAAACAATCAGTATAAAAGAAAGGCTGTTCTCAACGTGGCATGGCCAACTCGAAATAAACGAGCCGCCTTATTGAATGAGACGATATCAAATTAGGTTTATGTGATACAAATACATCCGAACCACAAAGGTGGACGACACGGTACAATTTTGTAAATCGAGGAGAGAGTATCGCAGTATTTTCTATATAAAATTATAAAGAAGTAATTATATAGAAAATAACTTTGTATTGTCATTTTATTTTGTCCATCTGAAGTCCCCGTACGTAACACGTTATTAGTAATTGATTAAATGCCTAACTACAGGGTGACAATTAAGATATTTCCCAGAATAATTTTTCCCACCAGTCGAGAACAGTTTCAATCGAAAATAAAATCTGTAGCTATCTGTTAGGGTACTTTGCTTTCGAAGGAAACTCTAAAACTATGTTTGACGGAGAAAAACGGTCTCGCCGAGGCTGGTCGCGTTAAACTCGACAAAACCGAGCTGTGCAGGCAACGCCGAATAATTGCATACGGTGCAATCTCCACACACAATTCCGGAGACCTCGTTTCTCGCAGCAGGCGAGCCGATGCGCTCGAGTTTTCCCTCGGAATAAGCGCAACGATTAACGGAAACCATTGGCCGCGAACCGCTGGTTAGTGACAAAATAACAAGGGCCCGGCAAAGGTAACAATTAACCAACGTCGTTATCGCGTTTCGCTAAACAGCGAACGCAATTATCCTGCTCGCGGTCTCCGATCCTGCTCGCGTAAGTGCAACGATCCTGCGTCCACGTGCAGAGCATCGTTTACAGGCCATCGAGTGGAACACCGGTGTCTTATAAATCATTTCTTGCCTGAATCTCGAATGGTTCGCTTCTCACGGGCCGGCCATTAGCCGTTTTGTTAAGGTTCCCGTGGCTCGTCCCTTATTTTCTCGGAGGACCCCGGCGCAACCCTCCACGGCTTTCCGGTCACGTTCCCGACGGCTACCGGACACGCTGTCCTTCGCCGATTCTGAGTAGCAGAGCCTCGTGCATCCGAGTGTGCATCCGAGTGTGCATCCGTGAGGTCCTAGGGCCTAGGGCAGCGCATCTTTCCCAGCGATCGGCCTGGAAACTCGTTTTGACGCGCGCCGCAGGACGCTCCGCTCGAACCGGCACAGTTTTCTTGCGCCCCGGTGTCCGCTCAAGTGTTGATCGCTTGTTGCTGGACCAGTTCGGGACACGTTGGCCGTCCCTTTTTCTTTTCTTTTCGTTTCTTCGACGGCCACGGCCCGACTAGACAACGCGGCCGAGTACCGCCAGATGATTTAGTGAGCCCACTGTCGGAAAGAATGTTAATACTTCCGGCCTGTCTGCAGCCTGAACGTTGACGTTTATGGGATCCCTTCTTCGGCACTCGCGAACGTTTATCGAATGAACGATACGCAGCTTTTCGGGCAAGAAACACGTCAAACTTTCGTTCGTTTTAATTTAATCCGCCGAGCAGACCAAGGAATTTGTCCGCTCACTAAAATGAATTGGTTAAATGCAGAATTGTAATGACGTCAGTCGGAACTTGTTGACATTGTTGGGAAAGGAAATGCATTTCCATTTTACTTCTGTTTCTTGACCCTTAGCCCTCGAATGGTGGCTGTGAGGCACCAATAGAAATTGCTGTATCATTATTCGAAATATTTTTCACGTTATTCAATTTGTTTGTATTTGATAGATTACTAAGCATTCAAGTATTGTAGGAATAAATTGCATTATTTTCGTATGTGTAAATATTGTAATTAATTGGTTCTGAGACTAGCAATAAATTCCCGTTTTCTTCCAGTATCAAATGATGAAAACACAAAGTAAATGAGGATTTATGGATTTAAGGAAAATATTCATGTCGTACTGTTCGTTCTGTAAAACTTAATGGAATTCGATAAAGTTTAGACCGCAGATTTTTATGCGTAATGAAAATTGTATGAATTAATGTCCAGAACCAGGGACAACGTGGACATACACTTCTTTTCTGAACGATATTAGCGAATCGAAAGTGATTTCGACAGTATCTTCAAACTCTTTGAACGTTTCTACTGTTTTGCATTCGATCCACTCGCTTTCGTCACAAACGCATAAAATTCGCGGTCTAGTAAGGATTAGAATTAGATCTATTAACGAGATAAAGTTATTTGTACGCTCGCTGCTTGTTCTCCCTTTGCTCGCAACACCAAGTTTCTATTCCACGATGTCGGAAGCGGCCGGCAGAAGTAGTAACTTTTAGCCAGCACAACGGAACGAGTCAATTTCTTTCTTTTTTCCCCGAGAAAAAGGTCGAAATGAAAAAAAGAAAAAAAGAACTGTTCCTTGTCTAGCCATATCCTCGCTCGTGAAACCTGTTAATGACCAGTTGTCAGCTTCTGAACCTGCCTCGGCTACATTTAAGCACCTGCCTTGCTCGCAGTTTCCGCCTGTCGATCACTGTACGTCGCTTCGTGTCGAAACCTTCCCAGTTCTTTCGTTCGACTTTGATTCGCACATTTTTCACATTTTTCACATTATTCCGGTGTTCGTCCTTTGTGCTCCTTCCTCGAGAAAAATCGAATCGATTTGTGAAACGATTGCTCGTAGATGCATTTGTACAATCTGAATTTACAATCGACATTTTAGTCGTACGATTTTTGAAACAGTCTTAATATCAGCTCGCTGTGCGTTCTCGAAAGAACGCTGAGTATGTCGGAGGTGGCCTGATCGTCTCCCACGGGAAACCGGCAACCGCTGTGAATCGGCCGGCGGGGTTCGGGCGCAATTACGCGAAGCAACACGACAAAGTAATCGCGGTAACATCATCGACCTCCGTGCTGCCGCAAAATGGCTCGGTCAGCGGCGCGTCACCGAGCGTATTGTTCCGACCCGCCGGTGCAATGGCTGACCCTCGATCAAAGTAAAACGTGCGCGGCAGTCGGCGCTTCCGGTAGCGCTCGTTCCTCTACATATGTTCGACGTAATACGTAGTTAGGTTCGACATACGACCGCTCGTGTTCTACCCGGCGGTATTATATAAAAGAGCAAAGCGAGAGAGAAAGAGAGAGAGAGAGAGAGGGGAGGTCCTTCGGTTGCACCGTTTACAGATATTTTATGATTTATCGTCGTCCTTGCCGGCACAGAAATTCCTCGCTCGATTTTTCTGCACCGTCGTCGGAGAACGCGTTGTTCGCTCGCGTATCAAACGAGAACGTGCGTGCGCACGACCGGATCGGTTAGTTTGCGCGATCGCTTATTTATTCGAGCATGCCTCGCCAACTTCTCCGCCGTGTAATATCGCGCGAACGTATGTGCTCTCTATCTCCCCTCCCCCCCTCTCTCTCTCTCTCTCTCTCTTTGCCCGCCGTCTTCCTTTCTTTCCCTTTCTACGACCTCCTCATCCTTTCTCCTTGATCCCGGCCCTCCTTCTGTCCGGACTTCTGGATTATTAATGGACGCCATTGGACATTCCATTTCGCCATCGCGGCAATCCGCAACGTTTCAATGATTCGCGCGGCCACGACAGTTCGTTCGTTAGGCGTTTAATCGAGTAATGGGAGTCTCGTAGGGCTCCTCGAGGATTAGCACGCGACAAATCGAAGATGGCGGAGGATCGGACGCGACGGATGAACTAAGTATGGGACCAGGGATGAAGTGGAGACTCTTCGAGAATGGACTGTGTACTCGCCTTTACGCGATACGAACTTTTGCCTTCGAAACTATCGGTTTTTATCGCGGAAGTCTTCGTCGTCTTTCAACCTTCACTTTTCCATCGAATATCTGAATTTTGCGAACAATTTTTCTATATATAAGCACAATTGTCGCAGTCTTTATTTCGATTAGCTTATACAAATTTTGTAGCCTTTGGTGACGCAGTTTTCTTTCGATACAAGACGATGGCTTGGTACCTGCTTTCGTCGTATTTCCAATGAAGGTAGCTTATACGAATTTTGCAGCCTTTGGTGTCACAGTTTTGTTTCCATACAAGACGATAGTACCTGCTTTCGTCGTATTTTGAACGAAGGTACCTCGATTCTGCTTGATATTGTGTTTGATATAGCAAACCATAAAGTTTCTCTCTCTCTCTCTCTCTCTCTCCCTCTCTCTCTCTTTCATACAGACACTACACAAGTTTGTCCCTCAGGTCTTCTAGTCCTCCAAGGGTTCAACCCTTTGACCGTGAAAGGCGTATCATAGTATACGCGCTTAGGAGAAGGGTGGCACCATTTTCAGAACTTTGCATCTTCTGAATAGCAATATTTAATTGCTATCTTAAATTGCTATTTTAATTAATTTAATGCTATTTCTAAGCGTTTGCCTTTGCGTGGAATAAAGAAAGAATAGTCGAAAATCTAGCTACTATTGAAAATAGTTTTCAGCGATAGTATTTCTCGATCGGTCTGCAACGTTTGCCTTCTAAAATCGGACATCTCGTGCGCAACAACCTAACGTTACTCTTGAAATTCATGTGCACGTACAGGCCGATAGCAGTCGCTATGAATTCATGCATGTGTTCGAGACTGCATCAGTCATTTCAGCATCCGGAGAGTTCGACGGGTTGCTAAAATTAAACGTTCCGCAACGGTGGTTCCGTGTATGTGGTAATCACGGAATTGGTGAAATCGCGTAGTGACAGGAAGACATCTTTGAAATCACTACCGGAATCGTTCGGAGCTCGGTACACGCAGCCTCCCGCGGCTAATTGCCGGTTAACGAGAATTGTACTTATTATTAGTAATCGTAACATGCGGTTATGGGTTCGTGAGACGACGCGGAAGAAACATAAGGAAGCATCGAAGTATTATATGTCTTAATACTCGGTTGATTTTCTTTCGTTTCGAATTCACTATGTTTCCTATCGTTTACACGCAAATTTTACAACGTATCGATACGTATGTATATGTATATATTCGAGGTAATCATTTGCGTATAGTAAACTCCGTTCCTATCTTTCGCACGTACAATTATTTTCCATTCTATGTACAGTCAAGATAATTATTTTAGTACAGGAAAATATCTACCTTTTCATACGTACGATTATTTTATATTCTGTGTATATTCCAGATAATTATTTCAGTATAGGAAAATGTCTACCTTTACTACGTACAATTATTTTCCATTCTATGTGTACTCAAGATAATTATTTTAGTACAGGAAAGTATCTACCTTTTCATACGTACAATTATTTTATATTCTGTGTATATTCCAGATAATTATTTCAGTATAGGAAAATGTCTACCTTTACTACGTACCATTATTTTCCATTCTATGTGTACTTAAGATAATTATTTTAGTACAGGAAAATATCTACCTTTTCATACGTACTATTATTTTATATTCTGTGTATATTCCAGATAATTATTTCAGTATAGGAAAATGTCTACCTTTACCACGTACAATTATTTTCCATTCTATGTGTACTCAAGATAATTATTTTAGTACAGGAAAGTATCTACCTTTTCATACGTACAATTATTTTCCATTCTATGTGTACTCAAGATAATTATTTTAGTACAAGAAAATGTCTACCTTTACTGCGTACAATTATTTCATACAACACTACACGTGTCTACAAAATGACTATTTTAGAACAAGAAATTACTACTGTTCTCCTAATAATATCTGACTTTAGAAAAGTAATTATAGTTTTTAAGATTTTCCATTATTTCCGTCAAAGGTAGACTTGACTAGATTTTTTCACGATATACAAACACGCAACGTGATTATCCATTATATGACATTAATTAATCCTCGGGACAGCCTGTATAAGTCACTGTGGTCATCGATTGCACAGATAAATACAAACGACGCTAGACAACTTCTTTTCTTTACTACAACAATAAATATTTTTTTAAAAAATAATGTTTCTCGATTTTTCAGTAGTAGAATAAACTGTGTTGAAAGTGAACCGATGCAGGAACACGTTGTTTAGCATAAAAATCTGCGGTACAGCAGATGAAAATCGAAAGAATCAGCGTCGTGTTGCGGCGCTTAGAATAAATATCGGAAGCGCGCGTCGCGGTGTTCTGTTTTCCTAATAATCGAGACACGCGCAATTATTTGTTACCTGCTGTTAGGGGAGGGCCGCGTGCATCTATTTAAATGCAAACGAGCTTGCAGATAAGACGCCGAGGGGAGCAGGCTCGGGGAAAACAAGAGGTGGAAGTGCAGGGGGCGAGAGGACACGAAGGAAAGCAGGTTCAGCGGTTCGGTCCTTGTTGAGGACGAGTTCAAGGACAGAGAGGCGCACGCGGCAATGGTCACGAGACGCGCGCGGATCCTCACCGGCGTGGATCCAGAGAAATCGTCCGAGATCACAATACAACGATAGGAATGCCTTTGTGTGGCGAGGCCGTGTCTGCCATATGGAGTAAGTTGCATGCGCGCGTGCAACCGCCCGCGAATAAAAATCCGTACACGTGTCCTCGGACAGATAACATCGGATCGGATCGGTCGATCGATCGATCGCCTATCCGACGATGCCTCCTGGCCTTGTCCTTTGTGCGAAACTTCTTCGTCTCGATCGAGACCCGCGCTCCAACCTTTCTTGTTGCCGAAACCGAACGGCGAACGTTCGATCGCCGGAACGCAAAATGAAAAACAATACGCTCTCGCGATAACACCACTGATAACGCGGCGGGACCTTGGACGTGCCAGCTGACCTCGAGACGCAACACTCATGCGTGCACCAGACTAATTCACCTTGATAATCTCAGATTCAAAGATTATTTAGACTGCGGAGTTTGTGAGAAAAATCGACAGATCGAGACGGTACAAAATATTGTTAGAAAATAACTTTTATCCGGTAACACTAACTTATACTGCAACAAACCCTTCACGTATATGCTTTACTGTAAACGATAATGTTATTTATATATATAATGTCACAGTGTGTCCGCAATTGTGTTTCTTAAAAGTCAGTATGGAGCACAAATTGCGAATTTCTACCTCATCCTAGAGTAATTTGTAATATTCGGCAGAAAGTTCGAAGTCTGAAGCAAGTACGACGTCACAAGATGGCTGCCGCTTCAATATCGCAATGACCATTCTAAAAGTGGTCACTCGTGTTTCCCAAAAGCCTAATCTACGTCTGTATAGAACCCAAATTGTGAATTTCTACCTCATCCTAGAGTAATTTGTAATATTCGGCATAAGATTCGTATTCTGGAGCAAGTACGACGTCACAAGATGGCAGCCGCTGGATTCTCTTAATTTCGAGCGATTTAGTGTTCGTATCGAAAAAAGGGCTCTATACAGACGCAGCAAAGCATGTACAAACACGGTGATATGCATTTTTAATTGATTACTTATTTATTATTACTTATTTAAGACGTAAAGTGTCTAGAAAAAAGGCACAGCGTAACATAGCATGACAGTCAAGGCCAAATGCCTGCCGGCCAGCATAACTTCACGCCCCCGACTGGGTCCCACCGTCCCTTATACCTGGCCCATCATTTCATCCCTTATGTTCGTGCACGAAAGTGCTATAACATCGTTGAATTAATGAACCTTATAGAGAATCTTGTATCTATTTATCCAACGTTGAAAACCTGCGAGATTGATGAGAAGCGAACGCATTTCTGCAAATAAAAGTACAATTAGCGGAAGCTCGTCGTTCTCGAGTTGTTATAAATGTTTCACTGTCATTTTTCCGATTGCTACAATTGGCCCGCTTCATTAACGATTCGACGTGGTGGAACGTGTGCTCCACGCGTTTCTCGATTCTCTTCCGGCGACAGAAACCAGCAACACACCGGAGTCATCATTTCTGACGGTAATCATCGATCGTGCTCGCGGTGTGTCGACACACGAAACCGCACGATCGTAAAAGGAATTTCTGCTCCGAGGGGATACTTTTCTCGATCACACCCAATCCGCGATCCTTCGCCGTCTCTCTCGCTCTCTCCGTCTCCGTTCCGCGCGCGCGCGGACAAAACGTTCACCTCTCTCCGCTCGCGACATTTCGCTCGCGCGCCGCGATTTTTCATTCGGTCCCCCTTTCAAAAGTTCACGCGCCTCGCGCGTCTTTCTCTTTTGCGAAATAACGCGGCGAAAGAAGAAACACTTTTTCGCCGAGGTCCGTTCACGCATCGATCGCTTGCGAAACGCGATCCACCGGCGAGGCTCCTCGCCGCACCGGTAATTTTACTAATCGAACGCATTCCTGACGCAACACCTAACTAGGCTTTACTACTCACTCTGTGTTATTAATTCATCCGGAAATATATCCCGCTGACGTAATCGTGCGCGCGCGCGCGCGCCCGCTCCCGCCTTCTAACTGCAAATTGCCTGCTCTCGAACAGCTCCGACTCACCTGAAACAAAAATTAAAAGAGCATCAATTTTATGCTCGCCGGATAGCATTACGTTGCTGGCATCATTGCGCGTTTCACGCTCGTTAGGAAACTTGACACGTTTTCTATGCGAACTGCTCTATAAAACGATGATAAATTAACGCAAACTAAGATAAAAGAAGCTGCTCAAACTTTCAGCGGACCTCGAAAGTTTAATTTCTATAATCCCGTTTAATTAAATTATATTTAATATCCGTATCTATCGAAATGGTAAGTAGAAACGCAGTGAGATTAATATTACAAATATTATTAATAGCACAAGGGAGCATCGGCCCAAATAGCTTCAGGGTTGATGAAAATTTCGTAATTCTTTTCATTATAAATTGAGCAACCGAGCACGAATTTTTATTATTATTATATATCGTTTATTTCAAAGTGGTCGCTTTAACAGCTAGGTCATCAGCGCCCAAACCAAATTACAATTGAATATAAAAGAGAAGGTTACAGTTGATATTTACATTGCGGTGCAAAAAGCAAACTTATAACATTTCGCCAATCGATTTAAAAAACAGAAGAACGTTTCCAATATTGTTCTCGTTTAATTGGTTTCAGAGGAGCAATTCGAGTTTTATGAATTTCATTCTCTCGGGTTCCCGGGTCCGTAATGGCGGTCGTGTGAAGAAAGTGAACTGTTTACCGAACCCATTCGCGTTTACAGTTAACTTTCACGATCCGACCCCTCGAAAAGAAATAAATGCAGAACGCAACGCAACGCAACGCAACTCCCCGCAGTGTTCAATTTGACACGGGCCAATTACGGAAGGCATAAGGCACACCCACGAATGAAACAGCGGCAGAATTAACGAACAAACACCGATATTATGTCCCGGGGAACGTTAACAGACAGCCCATCGTATTGTTCCACGAAAACGCGACGAATGTCGGACACGTGAGCGCAATAAATTTCAGCATGATAGCCTGGCAATTGTTTCGAGAATGGCCAATTTGGCTGGCGAAACGATGCCGACGACAATAACAGCAACGATTATGGTCGATAACGCAGTCTGGCTCGTATACGTGTATAGGGTGTGTGGAAGAACGCTGGGCGTTGGTTCGTTCTACACGGAAACCTTTGTTTAATAGTGTAACTCTAATAAACAAACACTTGCAATATTACCTACGGTCACCTGTATTTCGTAAACGTATGCGAATATGGTCAATAATAACAGCATTATAGAAGGATAATATGCTGCGCGTTGATTGCTTTCATAGCCTTTGTCCAATAACATAACTCTAACAAACAATAAAAACACTTGTCGCACAACCCACTGTAGTTTACTGTTCGTAAATACGATCTTTATGGGAAATAAATAGTAATAGAGAAATAAAATATTCTTTCTTTAACAAGAAAAGAATGCTATTCTCTCATTGCTTCAAATTTCATGTATCCATTTCTGTCGTAATCGCATAAAGTTCAATAATTTCAGCAAAGCGAATGTAACCTTTGTAAACGAATAAACAAAGAAAGAAGCTTTTGGCTTTCGACTTTAGTACGAATTTTTACCAGAAACAGTAATTATCAGTTGAGCTTAAATTGAAAATTTGACACAGAAAATTTCCAGCGAAAGAACAAATCCAAATTATACTTAATGTAAAAGCAGCGAGAGCTCCATTCGAATGAACCAAAAATCCGATTTCGAAGGAGATCGTGGTAAAGAAATATTCTGTTGAAAGTAGTTGCATGAAATATTATACGAACAGAAGGTTTAATTTATTACGAATAAACTGATATATCAAGTCTTTGTGGCCACCCAGTATGCAATAGTTCGATCTATTGCAGATCGTAGGCGTGCTCGATCGGCTGTGGCATAACCACCTTGAAATTGCGTGTTCTGCTCACGCGCAGACGCCACGTTTACCGGAAAACAGTGGTCGCCTAACGTGTAAACATAACGTGTAAACATAACGCGTCGACAAATTCACTGTTACACACCGCAGAGAAAAAAAATCCCTTATTACGAACACACTCCGTCCGTAAACTCCGATTATTTATTCGCCGTTTCTGGATAACGGGAATAGCATTAATTTATTTCTCAATCCCGCGCCTCTGACGAGGAACGCTGCGTACACATTCGCATGATTAAAGGTGACATTTTAATTACTCGATCCTGGCAGCGATTTGCATATTACCGTAGATTGCTTGTGGTAGAAAGGTTGCTGCATGCGACCTATCGTTCTCCTCGGTTCCCGACGAATTCATAATACACTGGAATATGATTTTTTTGTTTTTTTAGAGAGACAGACGTATATAGAAGACAGCCCGTCAAAAGAAAAAGTACGTCTGGCTTTTATCTCAAGAGCAGGAAACGAGTTTGGTGGAATCGAGAAACTGAACGATAATTATGCAGATTATTTCCGTTGCGATTGTTCATATTTTTATGCGAGGTTCGCGGGATTTTTCGGACCCGTGGAAGCCTCAGACATTTTTTAACACCAGATTTACGAGACCCGTCAAAATGAAGGACTCGAAACTTTTTAATTTTTTAATTAATAAGAGTGCAAGGATTGTACTTGTGAAGAATTGTTCAATAGGGTAAGAATGTTTATACCACCGTTCAGATGAGTGTTTCATATGTTTGTCTGTTATATACAATTTTATTGATGTATGCGTTGCGTTAACAAATGTATGTTACATTTAGATTTTGTTAAATAAGCCTCCGAGTCTCCTTAGAATAGAACACATATTGCAATAAAAATGGCTGGAAATCTAAATTTCGTTATTTTTCCAACGCGATCTAAAATAGTCGCTTTCAGTGCTCCGTAAACCTAGTTGTGAAAACTATTCGGTCATACATCATTGTGCAGTAACTAGGCTCGTGGCGTGGATCTTCGGTTGTTGCTAGTGTGCGACAAACGAGAGAATCCCGTGCAATAAACTAGGTTCCACCGCAAGAGTTTAACAAGAGTGACAACAATTCAAGCCAGGAACTCGACAAATAATTTTCCACTAGTCCGCGCAGACTATGGTTTCCCACATCACGGAGTAATGCTGAAACGACGTTCGTAGAAATCGGGAATATGTTTCTTCCATATTTATGGAAAGCGCAAACATGCTTGGTTACACTTTCGCACGGAAAGTAACCTCTTCGCGCAGAAACCGTTCTAACGGCCCAGCGATCAGGCTCGCTCTCGAGCAATTTACACTATCAATTAACATATTAAACGCGAGCACGATGACGCGGATACACGCGACTATGCTCCGTGCTAGGTTCTCGGGCCGCAGTTTTCCATGCTGGAACCGGCGTTCGCGATCTCTTATCGATTTTCCGTCACCTGTTAGGATCCCCGACGTGTCCTTACGAGGCCTCGTCCCATAAAGATCGCGGATAGTTTATAAATCGTGCGAAAACCATTAAGACTCTCGGCGAGAATCCGCCGATTCTGGAAGCTCGCGATCTTATCCGCTCGGAGGATCTTGGAACGTTCTCGACGCTTTCTCGACGATCCACCATCGATCGCCAACTGTCGCGGACACCTGGGCCCAAGGATCGATCCTCGCGATACCGGCAAACAAAGGTGTTTCCGGATCCGAATTCGCCACAGTGACCTTTAACCCTTAGCCCTCGAATGGCGACCGTAAGGAGCCACTAAAAATTGCTGTATCATTATGCAAAATATCTTTTACATTATTAAATTTATTTGTACGTAAGAAATCACTGAACATTTCAATACTGTCACGAGTAAATCGCGCCATTCTCGTATGTATAACATGAAAGTGAATATATAGAAGGGAAATATTCTAGGCCGGAAAAAATATTTCATTTTGGAGTTAAAATAGCTTCGTTATGGGCTCCGGGTGACGGAATTATTCGTCCAGGTTTTGAAGTGAATTTTTACGTTAATATTTTGATTGCAACAAATTCGATTAGGATCCGTAAAATGCGAGAAAGTTGGAGGACTAGATATCGAAGATTTAATTTTTTTTATGCAATTATTTAGGTCTCCAGTTTGGCAGTCAAAGTGATAATGTGAGTGACAGAATTGTTCGTGCAGGTTTTGAATGTAACATTCAAGAAAGTTTGAGGATTACTCAGTATCACACATTTCTAGTAATCAGTGTCATACACTGTTAAACTCATTAGACGATTCTTGCTCTTCATTATTGAATAATAGAAATTATGTAAACTGTTCCGGCACGTGTGAAACCGCATAAGACTCTCTTGAATAATAGCAATAGAAAGTATTGGAATTCCTGTGCACGTATACTTATATAATATGAACGATTTTAAGTAAATAAAATTCAATTGAATTGAAAAATAAGGTTTCTTGAATAGACTGTCGATTTTATGCATTTGTAGCAAAAGTAAGTAAGTGCGAGCTAAACGGTAGAACAATATTAAAATGATTTACGCGAATTGATAGATCACTTTTTCGACTTCCAATACTCGTAAAAATGACACAGAATGAGAACAACTTGTTTAATAATGAATTATGATTTTTTCACGATACAACAAAAACTGATTACTCGATCTTAATGAAACTTGGTATATATATTCTATAAATGATAGTCTACAACATGACGAGCTCCGATTTTTTAATTTCGTATTTAAGACATCGTTATTAACGGAAAATCCGTTTTTCTTTTTCGAAACTTCACCATTTTTGCGATTCTGCAAATTTTAATAAAAGAAGAATTCTCGAAAAACGGTCCATTTGCACGAGGAAATAGTCGCGTTAAAATTGCACTGTTTCGGTTTTTCCCGGTGCGCATGCGACAACAGCATTCCCAATGAAACGGGAGCTTGTAGAAAACTGAGTCAGTGATCTGAGCGATATGCGGCGTGGAAAGAGAGTGAATGTAATCATGGAGGTGTGGTGTTTCTCCACTAGAGAGGAAACGCAAGGACGCGACACAGTACTTACATATTCATTATAGTTTTTTCTACAGATGCAAATGTATGCCTGTGTTTCCGGTATCTATCCACCAGTGACAGCTTAGACTATGGAAAAAAGACATTTGCAAGTCGAGGAAAGGTTTAGTGCAAATCTTCTTTCTCTTCCTTCGATTTAGTTGGCATCAAAGATTTAGCACAGTGAAAGGTGCGACGTATACATTTTGGAATACAGATAAATATTTCGAGATTTTTATCGCGACCCTGAGAATATCCTCGCTGAAAAATTCCTTTCATTCAAGGAAACTTTGCTATAAAATGAACATCTTTATTTTATTGTCCAATAAAATACTTATTTAATTTTGTAGCGAAGGGAAATACGTTCATGAAGTGTTTATTTCGAGTTATTCGAAAGAACTGTTTGGCGGAAACTTGAATAAGAATTCTATTAAAAATATGGTTAAAAAACTGTCTGTCTGATGTAATCAACTTCGTGTTTTCTGATTTAAATTGAAGAGTTGAGATTAATAATCTCCAATTGATGTGTAACGGGGAGCATAAATCCGCTGATAGGAAGAGTGGCCGAAGTACGGTAGTGAACCTAATGACATCAAAGTTCAGCACAAGGTCTAGATGAAAAATGTCGAAACGCTGCTTTCTATGCAGCTACCTAACCGATCGAGTTGAACAACTTTTCAGGTGATAATTAAACCTGAATCAGAGTCGCTTGAAAACTAGTTGACATTTCGTAAGCGTATCTGAAATCTAACGCGATAATGCTAGATATATCAACTGTAGCAACTTTCACTAGAAAAAAAAAAATAAATGAAAACTCATTTAATTGCATACTTCCCGTATTACATCAAATTGTACCAAATGCTAATTAGCTCTTTCGGCTCGAGCACAATTCTCCGAAAGCTACACCTTCCTACGAATCTCATTAAAACAGTTATATTTTTAAAGAATTTATCTGAGACACCAAGAAATGTCGGAAACTCGATCATTGATAGATACAATTTGAAAATGGCGGTTGATCAACTGTCGAACGAATGTCGTGAACAAATGTGGATTGAACAAACTTCTCAAGGTTTCATAAAACTTTTAATCCACTTACTGGTCTTTTTCCGTTTGGAAGGAATCTATTCGTTACTGATTCAATTAACATTGTTACAAAATATAATGAGAAAGGGGTTCTTAGACCCATTAGCAGCTGACCTGCGATCAATTTCTTTTCAAACCCTTGTCGGAAACAGCTGGATTCCGCATGGCAAAGTTCGAGCAGGTAGTAAAATGGGATCATTCTGTGCCGAGGAGCGAACCTAACCTCGTAATACGACCGCTGCTCCACCCAAAATATTTCGAATATTTCGAAGCATTATTGTACACCACTATACACTGTCAAAATTAACGAAGGCCCTGCATTTAAGGGCCTACGAAACATTCCTGTATTCAATCTTCCGTTATTCTGAATCAACAAATTCCTTTTCTGTATTAAGCAAATCTCGACAGGATGCCATTGAATTCTTATTGAAAACAGTTTTAAAATTACAAGATTAATATCTCCACAATTACCGGTAACCGAATTTTATTGTTTTATAATAACGATTACAAACAGATTTCCTGCAACACCCCCTTCTTTCCCCTCGAAATCCTTGGACACGTGTTTCACACTTTTTAAAATATCTAACACCCTCGCATATACAGTAATATATATTGTTTAAGTTAATTATTTCATGTTTTATTTTTTACTTTTGAATTCCTCGCGTTTAACACTAGATTTACGGGACTCGTCAAAATGACGGATTCTAATATTTTTAACACTAAACCTACCACGGTCAAATGACCGGTTTTATATTTTACAATTATTGAAATTATAAAAATTCATTTATGGAAAATAGTGGAATAAATTTCCTTGTCCAGGCATTTATTATATAGAAAATTACGGACAATCTCAATAAATTTAGGGTTGCCATTTTTATAAGGCAGTATTTACCGGATACTGTTAATTTTTGGTTGATTTAGTGTTAAATTGCGAATATTGAGATTGTGAAAATGCATCCATGAGTAATTATTAAAAAAATTGATTTCTTTGGGTACATATTATTAAAAAAAAAAAGTGGTTACTAACTTTGATAGATACATTCATTTTATTTTTATAAAGTAATGTAAAATAGTCACTCAATACTATATATGGGAAGAGTTTCACAATCGAATTAATGTCAAATTAATACGTATTACCAACGAGTACTGGTTGTACACTAAAAATAGAAAAAATCTCTTCGACAAAGGGCGCCGATAGAAACCTTTCAAAAGAACCCTTTCTTTTCTCTCCAACGTGTTAAAGTTGCCTAACGCTTTTGCGAAGGCTAATGACCACGCATCGGTCCGACTATCGGAAAACTAACATGGAAAGTTGCAGGTTGCGGTTCAGAGGGAATGCGGCGAGTGCTCGCCCACAGCCGGCGGAAAAATCGCGTCCAGGATTTACATTAGAAGCGGCAGGCTCCGCTCGGGAATGACGACATTCGTCGCGGCGCGGCGGAAAAGAATTCGAAAAATCGGTGGACGGTCGACACGTCCCGGGAACGTTCCCGCAGAACTCGCATAATACGGCAATTACGGTCGTACAGGCTGGCGCCAAGCGGCGCACGAAGGACGTGCACGCGCACCTGCATACCAGAGCAAACAATCGTATTAATAAGTTGTACCAACCCTCTGCGCTCGAAGCTATTTCAACCCCGAAACAAAACGTTTCTTCCGACCTACAATATATTACCCTTTCGTATATTTCTTTTCATGTTGTACATACGAGAATGGTGCGTTCACTTGTGCAATACCGAAATGTTTAGTAACTTATGGAATACAGACAAATTTAATAATGTAAAAAAGCGTATGTAAAAGTATACGGCGCCCGCTAAATTTCCAGATTTCAATCGGATTCAAAATTAAAGAACTTTCGATAGAGATGAGGTAGAGTGACGAAATTTTTTTTAAATTAAAGCTGAAACTTCGTAGAATATGGGGGAAAATAAGGAGGTTATGGTACGAACGTTTTTTAACCTTCAGAAAATTCCTTAAACTTGCACAAGTTCGAATTGTGGTTTTTCCAATACCACGCGCAGAAAAATTGTGTTTTAACATGTTATACATCACTTCTCATAGATTCTTTTACGCTGATTTCAAATCTGATCTCCAAATTTGTCTACGACGTCAGGAGTTTGCAAAAACTAGATCTTTGTGACAAAAACTAATGAAATCTCGAGTTGCTAGTTCTCGCAAGTGAGAAAGGCCTCGATCGCGAAGGGTTAATAAGTTACCAGTTTCTTTCGAAAGAAATTTCCCAAAAATTCACGTTCCCTCCGTGCGAGCATAGATTTTCGACGATGCAGATCGCGAACGCAGCCTCGGGAACAATAAAAATCGAGGGACGCGGGACGATTAGGGTGGTTCGAGCGGCCCGTAAATCGCGTTTATCGTCGCCGATTGTCTCATCATTAAAGGGGACAGTGGATTAGGTTTTGCAAAGCACTAACCGAGGCTGCGCTTGGTGTTCGGGCAGCGTGCGCGCTCGCTCGATCCGGAATTATTGCGCGAACGAGGCCGAGGCTCGCAAGAAGTGCGTCCTTACGAAAGGCTTGTCGCCACCCCGTATGTATTTATACACGGCCGTGGGAAAACGATACTGGCACCGGGCGTAGGAACGACGATAATCGAGCAACATTGCGGAGATTACTGCATCCCGATTCGACGGGCTGGTAATAACCGGCGCGTCGTGCTACGCCGTCGCGGTCGATCGTAGATCGCATACCTTCCCCGCTCGGAGCCGCATGACTCGAACTTCGCCGCGGAAAGTAAATCTGTCGTGTACGCTCACGATCCGCATTCTCGAATGCGAAGACGCTCGAGCCGAGGACGACGTCGAACGTCCCGACGAGGGGCCGTTGCAAGTGTCGCGCCGCCAATGGAAATCAAGCCCGACAGCCCGATCATTTTCCCACCCCGGAATCATCGATATTCCCGACACCGAAGCGGGAAGCACACAAGTTTATTTCCAACACCTCTGTTTCGAACCACTGTTGAAACCCATCCGGTTTTTATGGTGTCGGTAATGACATTCGCTAATTATTTTTTATTCGTCGTACAATAACGAGAAAACCTAGAAAGTGATCGTGAAGAAACTTCTTGGATTCACCGCTCGTTTATTTTTTAGTTTAAGTTTAAATTTAAGTTCAGTTTTCAGTGCGACATTTCGTAGTAGCCGTGAACCATGAGAATGTAATTTTTATAGAAACTAAAATCAAAAAATACTTGCAGAGCTAGAACAACCGGAGCAGTCAAAATGGCTGGTTCCTAATTTGTTCATTTACAATCACTGACATTGTAAAAATGTTTTCATCGGAAATTTGTTAATGAATCTCTTCGTTGAAGCTCGTGTTATAATCAAAGTTGTACGAAGTCTGTAATAGGCACAGTCTTGTCACTGTTATAAAGTAATACACGTCAGTCGCATTTATTACTCGGTTGTTCTACTGTTAACCCTTTGCAAGTTTGTTTCAGATTTCGAAATAATCACTCACGGGCCCCCCTAATAGCAGACGGAGAATTTTTCTGCGAAATAAAATTTGTCTGCATTCGTTACAAGATACAGAGTTCCTTTATGCAGATAACAAAATTGTACGGGAACATTTTTTTCTATCTGCAAAAGGAACAGAGAGTTACAGTCCAGTTCACTTATTTTGCACTCGAGTGGCACCACTAAAAATTGTTGTGGCATTATTTCGAAGAAATTACATACGATATTACACAAAATATTTGTTACATTACGAAATTTAAATATATTTAAAATTAATTATCCAATAGAATTCATTTAAATATTATACATGGAAATCGGATCAGCTTGAATAAAATGAAAATATTCTAAGACCGAAGAAAAATTCAGTTTTGGAATGAAAATAGTGCCTAGTGTAAACGATTAAAAGTCTGCACAATAGTCTGTAAAATTCTTACAAAGCGATATACGTCAGTCGCGTTTATTGCTCGGTCGTTCTACTTTCAAGAAGTTTTATATTTTATTAGCCTTTTTCTTTGAATCTCTACTTTTACTATCCCGAGATTAAGAACTCTAGAAGACCCAGAAGAGCTTCGAAAAGATTTTCGTGACCCTCGCGAAGGTGTTCAGTCGTTTCAATTTGCACGGCTGCACGCCGCGTATTCTGTAACGGAGCGTAATAAAGTCGTGAGATTGTTATTATTACTATCATCGCCTGGTCAATTAATTTCGTGCGAGGCATACACGCGAGCGTATTTGGTCTGGTTACACGAACGGTGTCAGTATTAATAGGATGCACGTAGGAGGGCACGTGCAAAATCCCTGTGTTGGTGTGCGTGCAGAGACATTGGATGCACGTTCGAGCGATTGTGTAAGTACACGTGACATGGGAAGCAGCCCCAGGGCAATCGAGCAGCTCCAGGAACGAACGGTTGCACGTCGGTAACCGTTGTCGCTGTAAACAACGTCATTGCATAATTCCCGGCACGACGGAAGAATAATTCATGCTCCCAGCGATGCCGGGAGAAGCGTGTTTCCGAAACGGATCGTTCGAGACTACGTTCGATCGTATCGAACAGTCGCCATCGGTGCATCTCGATTTACCATTTTATTGTTCTACACAATTCTATTATTCCATCGCGAAACCTTCCAAGGAAATACGCGTCCTTTTTGCTTCGATTCCGAGAAAATCCTGCGGGAAATACTAAGCTGCACAGGTGAAATAGCAACGATAAATCGAGCAACGATGATCTCGGGTAAACGATTGTTAAATTCTGCAATGTGTATAAATTCGATTCTCGCTTTTTCGACCGCTTTCTGGTGCAAAAGTGTCCTCGAAGGGAAAAACAATTTGGAACGGCTAAAGTGAGGATTTCACTTTGCAAAATGAGCCAGGACAATTTCGGATTTTATAACGCAATTAGTGTAATTATAAAATTGATATGTGTCAAGAAGTGCTTTCATGTCTGAGATAAAAGTCAGTGATCTTTGTTTAAAGCGCAATGTTGACACTTTAGATCTTTATTTTTTGGATGGAATTTATTCGAGAAATTTGTTCTCTTGTATAAGCGCAGAAATGAACGTAACACTGCAGTAGATGCATAAGTTACTATTGCTGCATTTTTTTTTTTGAAAATGTTAGATGCAAAACTGTGTAGCCCTTAAGTGGATTTTCGAAGTGTGCTTAAAACTGCAACGACACAAATAATTTATTTAATTTTCAGTCTTACCGGATCGGTAAATTGATGTCAATTTTGCTTTACAGGATAGAAAACATAATGGGATAATGGAGGATTACTTAAACCTTCAAACAGTTACCTTAACACACATTCAATAATAAAATTATTACATGAAACTTGCAGCGTGTTCAAAACAGTCCACTTAAAGGGTTATTCCAGTGGAACTTTAAATTAATTTAAGTAAACATAAGCTGTTAACGTAAGCATTATTCCTACGAGTTTATTTAACTTTAGGGGATGTTACAGAAACACGTATACAACAAATCACTTTTATTAAACAAAAAAGAAAACCTCCTTCAGAATTGATCAATTTCATCAGTAGACTGTGGATTTTAACTCGAAATAAACATTTTCCGAATCAATCGTAAAAGAATCCGATAAAAGAAAATTGTCAAAGACAGTTGGAAACATATTTCTTTGTTAAACAATTCTAGTAAGCCAAAAACGTTATCAGTAACATTCTCTAATTCCTCAGCGAAACTGCAGAAGCCTTCCATTCCGATGATTTTCGACTACGTTATTACAAATCTAGAAAATTAATTATCGGTTTCGTTTAGTTTGAATTTCTATATAACCCCTCGTCCCCGTAAATGACTCGAACAATTTTTATTTCGCACGAAGACCCGCCTCTTGTACAACACTTCATTCCGCTTCCACCGGAGGACACTATAAATTCCGGTTAATCCTCTCCATTATGTCGAAGGCATGGGTTGCAAATGACCCAGAACCGGCCGGCCGGGGGTTAAGCCGGTATAACTTTCGTTCATTAATTATTCCCTGTTAAAAGAAACTAGAGCTATAAAGTAACGGCGTCGTTGAAAGTCGTAAAAGCAGCTGGCTTCTAGTTTATGAAGACCCTAAACTCTAAGTTCAGGCGTGTGTGTGTCCCATTATTTCGGGGATAGTTCTTCGCTCTGTCCGTTAGGCGATCGTCCGTGTCATGAGTTAGAAAGGAGCGGGGGTTGGCGGGGGGTACAAGTAATGAAAAGGAATGAAAAGGGGGGCAACACTCGTGTCGTACACTTTCGGGCAGATCGTAAAAGGCTCGCCGGACAGCGATACGTCGAATTAATTCCGTTGCGAAACGACCGACAAGCAATTATTTTTCCAGCAATTACGCGACCGGCCGTACGTGTGCCAGCAACTTTGTGGCACAATGCCGCAACTCCGCGAACAATTGAATTTAATTAGCGTAATGGAGAGCGATCAGAATGCTAATTAGTTGACCGGAACGCGGGCTTCGAGCTATCGGCGCCGGTTTCTCGGTATCTTATTTCTCTTTTCTTCTTTTCTTTTTCTTCTCCCCCCTCCACCATTACGATCGTCTCCTTTACGGTTCCCAAAATTCACCTGAATTTATTCACTCGCATACCAGCTCCTGGAAAACCGACGATTTAACGCCGCCCCCCGGCGAAATAGTTTATGGGATCCGAGAGCCTAACGAGGGCTCGAGAATTTCTCTCGGTTTCCAGTGTTTCAATTAATTACTCAATTAAGTTAGTGTCACATTGAATTCTTATATGTCGAATGCTCGGTGTCTTGCAGTAACTTTCAGCTGACATAATTGTTTTTCTAATCGATCGGTTCTGTGCATTTACGGGGAGAAAACGAACTGGTGGAACGCGGAAATGTGAACATATTTTTCGTGATTTTAATGAGCTAAATATTTTTTTTTTATATATTTCATCTGTCCGATATAAGACGACGCTTTTTACTACGAAATAAGAATTTCTTTATCATGCGAAAGCCGGTCCCGAGCCATCGTCTTATATCGAAAGAGAACTGTAGTGAAATATCGGTACGGGTCAGAAGTGACTCCGGCATAGAAAAATGTTTCGTCTAGCGTATGAAATAGCCTAAATTCTGTAACGTAAGCATTTTCAGAGATTTACGTAAGAAATTAAGGAAAAAACTGTAGCAGTACTTGCGTTATTTCGAGCGTCTAATTAACGGTGAAATTGGTTCGGTGGAAAAATGGCGGAAAATTTGGCCTAACGGATACCGGTACAGAGAAGTCCAATAAAAATCGAAGATATCGTTGTCCCAGCGAATTTTTTCACCGAGAAGATTGCTTCCGAGTAATGACTCACCGAGGTTCAGCGAAGCTTACCCCGAGACAATAATGAGAGTCGCGGAACCGTGGATTCTTGCTTGTGGTACCGTAATGAACTCTGAATGCCGCCATTAGACCGACTGCTCAGAAATCGAATTCACGGACGGTACACATCGATGAATAATCGAACACACCGGCTACACGCGGTTTCTAAATGTCAGCGGAACAAAGCTAAATTACATTCCGCGTTTTTTCCTTGCGCTCGTTTATTAACGCGAAACCCAATTTGGCGAAAGGAGAATAGAACGATTTCACGGTGCAGCCGTTTCGAAATTGCACATTGGAAATACGGGAAATTATTAAGTGATTCGAGTTACGCGATACTTCGAATCATGTGAACGGTGTTCCGGGTTATTTTTGTTAACACGAATTTTATTGAAGAAGAATATGTTAATCGATAAATCGGGGAGCGTGTTAAACAAGAAAGCCGCGCACTCGAATAGATAGGAACAGCAGAAAAGCTAAAACAAACGGGTACACGGGAAAATGAAGTGGCGGTCGTAAATCAATGTTACTTTGGCCTGTTACTTCATTAACTTGAACTTCAAACAACTTCAGAAGGAAACACGAACGTATTCACTGTCACGGCAAAGTATACGAGCTGACACTTGACACTCATAGTATATATTTCATAGTCCATATACATACACATGTCTAAGTTGCTTTTGTAAATTGTGGTAGAAACCAGGGACCATAACTGTTATAACCAAAAAGAGCCACCGAAGTGAGCCACCAATGTGTATTGTATTCTTACACCTAATTCTTAATAGTAAAAAAGACAAAGCTAAATGTCCAACAAGAAATTATCGGTGCTGACGATTTGTATTTCGCACGAAGATCTGCAGTTTTCTAATAACATTAATCACATTTGACAATTTTTCTTTAACCGTACCGACTATTTTATATTTCTATAACCGTCCGCCACTATTTTATTCTTACACCTAACTCTTAATAGCAAAACAGATAAAGCTAAATATCCAAGAAGAAATCATCGGTGCTGACGATTTGTATTTCGCACGAAGATCTGCAGTTTTCTAATAACATTAATCACATTTGACAATTTTTCTTTAACCGTACCGACTATTTTATATTTCTATAACCGTCCGCCACTATTTTATTCTTACACCTAACTCTTAATAGCAAAACAGATAAAGCTAAATATCCAAGAAGAAATCATCGGTGCTGACGATTTGTATTTCGCACGAAGATCTGCAGTTTTCTAATAACATTAATCACATTTGACAATTTTCCTTTAATCGTCCCGACTATTTTATATTTCTATAACCGTCCGCCACTATTTTATTCTTACACCTAACTCTTAATAGCAAAACAGATAAAGCTAAATATCCAAGAAGAAATCATCGGTGCTGACGATTTGTATTTCGCACGAAGATCTGCAGTTTTCTAATAACATTAATCACATTTGACAATGTCTCTTTAACCGTCCCGATATGATTTTTTTCTAACGCAAAATGTTTATTACTCCAGGCGATAAAAGGATCGTTGGATGCTCATCGAAGTCTCCGGTTTAATGTACAAAAGTTCGTACATTAAAGAAACGTTTAATCAATCTCGCAATAAAAATTCGAAGGTAGAGGGCCCTAAACGTTGTCCCTAAATTGTCCTAACAAATAGTTAGTTCCACGACGGACGCAAAGGGGGAGAAAAGGGCGAAAATTCACAGGAAAGGTTTGTTTGTTTGTTTTGGAAAAAAAGTCTTTCAATTCACTGTCGAAGAAAACGGTCCCGTGACGCTGCGATCGAGTCTCGTTGATCATATTAACCGAGCCATAAATCCCTCCCCCGATCGAGCAAGTAGTCGACAATGGTGAGCGAGGCGACGCCGCCGCGTCTTTCTCACGGCGTCTAAACGCCGGGGATCAATTATCCGCGGTTTCAGATTTTTATTAACGGGACGATCGCACGAGAATTTCTGGCCTGCGCTCGTCGCGAGCGGCGTTTCGAGGAATCCCGCGGCTCGTACAGAACTCGTCTTGTTAGAAAACGGTTGCATAGAGGCGCATATAACCTGCATTTCGCGGCGCGGAGTGAAGCGGAGCCATCGGCCTATTCTGGAATGTCACCCTGCCCGGTGTCCAGTATCCGAGGTCCAGTTCTTCCACGAGAATCGCGTGGCCTTTCCTTAAACCACGGTTCTCGGAAAATCTACCTGAAAACCGTTACGATAATACGGGCACCGGCCGATGTCATCCGCAGACGGATGCGTTCCCCCCCTCCACCTTCCTCGGCCCAATGAGAAAGTAATCGTTTTCGATCACACCAACCAGAACAGTTTAACCCTTCGAGGCTATTTCAACTCGAAAACGAAACGTTTCTTTCGACATAGAATATTTTTCTTTTGTAGATTTTGTTTTGATGTGGTATGTACAAAAAGGGTGCAATTTGCTCCTACAATACTGAAACGTTTAGTAATTTCTTAAACTCAAATAAATTTAATAGTTTAAAGAATGTTTTGAATAACTATACAGCAATTTTTAGTGGTGCCTTACAGTCGCCATTCGAGTGTTAAGGGTTAACTCTACATCTACGGAGCACTAAAAATTACTTTTCTTCATTGATTTCTAAAAGTAATATGAATGTACCTATATCAAAATTTGTAGACATTTTTTAAAATAATATACTAGTGGTGTCTTATAGTTACCATTCGAGTACTAAGGGTTAACCCTTCGAGGTTATTTTAATTCGAAAAAGAAACGTTTCTTCCGACCTAGAATATTTCTCTTCTACAGATTTTGTTTTCATGTTATACCTACGAAAATGTTGCAATTATGTCGTACAATACTGAAGTGTTTAGTTACTTATTGAAGACAAACAGTAATGTAACAAATATTTTGAATAACATGAGACATTCGAGTGCTAAGGGTTAACTTTAGATCTAAGGAGCACTAAAAATTACTATTTCACATTGATTTCTATCCATGTCAAAATTTGTAGCCATTTTTAAAAATAATATACACCCAAAGAAATCTACCTTACCTCTTCCACGACGCCGTTTTCCAAATACGACATTATTTTAGTAAGATTTAATTGTTTAACCCCTTAACTTGTACGCTCGAGTTAATTCGAGCGCGCTAAACAGGCCAAACGGTGCACACTCGAGATAATTCGTGCGGCGTTGTATTTTATGCTGCTATAATTTTTCACACTCGAATATAATCGAGAATCGAAAATAACAATGTGAAAGCAAAGAAGAAAATTCGTTTTACTGATATTTATAATTTACATGGGATTGTAAGGTATAACACTTATTTGTTCAAGAATGAAATTTAACCTTTTTCCATGTAACAAAAGCGCAGTATATAAAAAATTGATTTTTGGCCGGTTTTCGAAAAAACTGTGGGTTAATCCACAATAGTCGAGGTTCTACTGAATTGAACAAGCAAATACCGAATTCTGTCGTGTTCGTTCACTCTAATATCGCAAATATGGCGGTCAAAGTTTCTGAAAACATGATTCCGGCTGTTCAACCATAACCTCTCTGTCTGTTGTGACTCTTATCGAGCATATTTCACGATGAAACTTTCTCGATCGGTCGTCGCCGCGACTAATATCGGAGCACGCGGTATTGACCATTCCAGTCGATTTCGCTATAGTCGATCACCGTTTCTTAGATTATGTTTCCCCGCGAGCCATCGATACCAACGATCTCGCCGGCTCGATATCGATCACGCGAAACGTTAGTACGGCACTTAACAACATCCGAGAGGTTTATTAAATATTAAGTTCTGACACGAAACGGGTATCGTGTTCGCTTAGAAGAGGCTGAGCTTGTCGCCGAGGCTGTCTGAAAACATATCATTTTACGAATCGATGCTTGTGAAAATATGACCTTGAATCCCCGTAGAAAGCCGGTTATCAACTGGATCGAGGATCCTCCGCGCATCTCCTCGTATGTTCGGTGCAATTAGGTGCGAATTTGATCATATGAAAGTTCCAAGACTGATGAAATAAAGAATTGAATTTTTGTTGTTTAGTTTTCCTCATATATTCCTCCACTAGCTGCATACACAGTAACCTAACTTGCTTAGAAAGCATTGGGGAATTCCTCTCTCGTTATCTGTTTCACTATTTTTTTAAAGTTGACTAGAAAATATGAAAAATACTGAGGAGAAGCATTATGTGACTAAGACATTCCTTTGAGCATTCTTTCGGGGATGTATTTTTTAATAGTTTTTGAAATCAACGACCTGCGTACAATCAACCGTTTGAGTGTCGAACGAACGGTTAGCTAAATCGTAAAACGATTTCACGAAATTGTAAAATGAATTTGAACAATATCTTGGCAGGTTTAGCAAACGACGTTGGAAGCTCAACCTTCAAATTTACGACAGTATAGTACAGCACACTAAGCGCGCACTCTAATGAATGAGTTATATAAAATGCTTCGAAATCGTCGAATATAAAACGTCGACGGCCAGTATCGCTATTAATATTTAATACTTTCCAGAGAAACTCTAAATGATATTGGTTGTAAAGTAACGCGAACCCCATCCAACGGTATGCAACGAAGTGTCCGCAAAAGAAGATTACGCGTAATTTTAATTAATCGTAAAAGCAAAAATACGATTTATTAGTCATCGAAACCAGCATCGTCGGAATCGAAGACGCGTCGTTTCTCCTGTCTCTGCAATGTGAATGATCTCGCAGGCAGGTGATTGCACTCGTCACCGTGCGACTGTCTAAGCATTTATGCAAACTGTACTTACGTTGTAGCCGAGCGAGATCAAACACCACTTTGCTAATTTGCCACACAACCGTCTTCCTGTTTTACTACCACTTTGCTTTCACCGTGGAGGAAACCTGCGCGTATTTAATAACGCTCTGTTAAGATTAGACGCGTCGAATGTGCAGGTAAACGTAGACTCCACTCGGTTTTTGTATTTTCTCAGGGTAAAGTTTCGGTGACAATAATTCTTTCGGTGAATGCGTTCGCAATGTCGGGACAATCATAAACTAGG
>CM052144.1:5825026-5842824 GCA_028454255.1 Halictus ligatus | reverse complement strand
GGATTCGATTTCCAAAAGCCTTCATCACCTCCGCGAACCTAACTGAGATCGGAGATTCCACGGGGATGCGCCATCTTCTTGGTCCTCATGGAGACGCAGTTACCCGCTTGTTTTGACCTCGTGCGAGCGACAGGCAGCCGTGTTTGTTTTGAATGTTAGGCGAATTAGGAGCGGAAGCATCGTTAGCAGCTCGGGTAGCTAAGTTGTCAACGGAGCCAGCGTTCGGATTCTATTTTCGAGGGCTAACCGAGGGTTGATTCCATTCTTTTCTGTTTATTGTTGGGTCACTGGGCTTTCTTTTGATAGTTGTGGATTCCTTTTTTGTTTTGTGGAAGTGTATTTAATGTTTGGTTTCGACAATTGAAGCTTTCCTCGGTTCTGATGATTGGGATTGACGTAGCAGGTCCTCTTACATCTCAGGACTTTTCATATTTAACCCTTAGCACTCGAATGGCGGCTGAAAGACGCCACTAAAAATTGCTGTATCATTATTCATACTACTTTTGTACATTATTGTTTGTATTTAATGTATTACTAGTTACTTCAGTATTGTACGAGTACATTGCCCCATTTTCGTAAGCACAACATGAATAAAACA
Organism: Halictus ligatus; assembly: GCA_028454255.1. Lineage (NCBI taxonomy): Eukaryota > Metazoa > Arthropoda > Insecta > Hymenoptera > Halictidae > Halictus > Halictus ligatus. The sequence continues at coordinate 5,842,226 of CM052144.1, read as the reverse complement.
AATAGAATACTTGGGAATATATATTCTAGTTCGGAAGAAATGCTTCCAAAGGGTTAACCCTTAACTCTAATTTAAAAATTTACTACTGAAGATCACAGCTGTTTACTTCCTAGAATTTGACGATAACTAAAATATCGAATAACAATATCGAATTGTCTAAATCTTCAGCAAATTGCGGTAATACTTGTAAAATTGTGCATAAAGAAAGTGGCGGTCATCCCCGAACGGTTAAAACTTTTTGAAAAATTTGTACATCACGGCCAAACTTTACTTCAAACCACAGAAGAAAATGTTACGTATACAAATATTCGTTAGAATGCCAGATCTCGTACGAGCATACTACTTTGTTTCTTGGCCGGGAGAAAATGATGCGATGCGATTAATGGTAAATGCTCTGATAATTTTTAAGAGTACCCACTGTCTAATTGCGTTTAATTAAACATCACGTTTTGGAGCGATGACGGAAAGTTATAAAATATAGTGTTTTCATGCTGAACAATTCTGGGAATTGGATCAAACCATACTTGTTTTTCATGTGAGAAGCTTTCGCACAGTTTTATGAATTCCTTAGCACCACTCCAGATAGAAAACATGCTACATTGAATATCATACAATTGCAGTATATTTTTTGAAGATCACAAACAATCGAGAATCGACCGAAATGCAGCTTCTTTTTCGTGAAGAATGAAGAATCGACAAACAGAACTCGATTCTCTTTTGTCTTTACTGCATACTTCAATTATATACGTCATCCTCGATCCACAAAAGATTACGTGAATATTAATGTTTGGAATTTGTGATGGTTGATCTTGGTAAACTAATTTTACTAGTTAAATCATAATACAGTTGGAGAAGTGACTAGGAGCCTGTAATGTGCAATGAACTGAGAGTGACAATATGATCGAATCGATTGAACAACCCCTCGACGTTAAAAAAAGAGATTGAATTCACTTTACAAGGTTTCAAGAAAAGAACATTCCTATTTTTCTAAAAGAGTCCGCAGAATGATCGGATAAATTCGCGTTATGGCTGAGATATCGTAAAAGGAACTCCTCCGTACGAGCACACTCGAGTCGACTGGTCTTTAACTGCACGCTGCAACGCGTTCGAGGCTCGAACCGGCAAGAGGGGAGGGGTGGTTGGTCGGGAATCCTCTTGAACGATCCTCGAACTGACGCGATCACAGAGTCAGCGCACACCACCGGCGCGTAATTGAACCGGAGCGATAATTCTTTTGAACGGCCGAGAGACGACCGCGCACCGTTATTGTTTCCAGGCTCTTCAATTTCCGCTCTTCCTGCTTCGCTTCTCTTCCTTTGTCGTCGTCCCTTGTGAGAAGCCAGCTACCGTGAGACGTCGACGACAGAAAAGAAATGAGTACTCGGTTACGAGGAAACGCCTCGCGGAACGCGCTCGAGACATTCTTCTTCCGTTGAAACGCGAGCCATTTCCTACCAACCCGAATCCGAACCACCACGCGAACTATTCGACCCGAGGAAGGCCGGCTGGCTGGACATTCCCGAGACTCGACTCCATTTTTCTTTCTTTGGCCGAATGAAAACTCTCTTCAGTTTTCAGTTCGCAACGGGGACGAAACTGCATCGAATTCCACTTGTCAATTCTTCGATTCTGCGTTCGGTCGATTTAATTAAATATTGCAGCCTAACACAAGAGTCGATTCATAACACTAGTTGTCGATTCTTCGTCAAGCAGGAGCTACACTTCTGTCAATTTACAGGGATTTGTCTGTATATGTCGCTGAGTCGCTAGGTTCACGGAGCACTAAAAATTACTATTTTACATTACTTTACAAAAATAAGGTAATGGGATATGGGTGTACATATAATCAAAACACACTCTTTCTTCAGTATGTAGAATAGAGATTTTATTTTAAACGTTCTCTAACAGCACTTCGTCAGACACGTCTTCACTGTTTGAGAGAAACGTCCCGAATGAATCAAGAAAATGAAACAGAGGAGCAACAGTTCAATATAAACATCAGAGGATCGAGCCGATTCAAACGATCCTTCCTTCTAAAGAAAATAAAGATTCATTTTGTTCCATTTATAAAACAAACTCCCACATAAGGTGATCGCATCTATCAAAATTTGTGGCCATCCTTTTAATATTATATATCCAAAGAAATCAGTTTGTTAAATAATTCCTCATGGATGCATCCTTACGATCTCAATATTTTTAGATTAAAAATATTAAAATCCGTCATTTTGATCACGTAGTGTTAATAACCTCACAAATGTTCGAGCGGAATTACGCTAAAGGTGAAGCTGATAAACACGAATGGATTGTTCAATGAACAGGGAATCTGAGACCAGCAAAGCCCTGTGGTCGCAGCGAGAATCGCATGGAAAACGAGAGACACCAGTCGAATTTTCCGCAGTTTCCCCGTGACGGTTTCCGCGACCAAAGGAACAAAGAGAGAGAGTCACCGCAACCACCGTGGAGACGGAAATCCGTGGAACAGTCGAGCGAGCCAGAAAGGAGTTTCGTTTCGCGATTCTCCGAGAGAGCGATCCAAGATCCGAGCAAAGCCGAGGAAATAGAGAACCTGCAGGTAACATCATACGTACCTGGGGATATCCATGAACGGAAACACTACACCCCGAGGTCGAGCGTACGCGTCGCGCACCTGCACGGAAGAAACGCGCGTTCACGAGGAAACGGACATCGTCGGATTTAGGGTTAAACATGCCCGGTGAAAGCTCATCGACACGAGACGATGATGGTGGAGACGGAACCGCGCGCGCGGTTACTTTGGCGGCCACGTTAGGCTCGCGTCGGCTTGCTGGGAAACGAACGGCTGATTCGATTGTAACCAATAGATCAATCGTTCATTTTCGCTGGCATTAAGGTGTCCAGCTTTCCCAGGTGGCCTTGATCCGCCCCAGTGTGCGTGCCGTGTGCGTGTGGCTTGGTTGGTGTACGAACGCTGGATCGTACAAGGTTGCAAGAGTTCGGAAGGCGCGAATTTATGGCTCGATAATGCAAGGATGGGGCTTATCGGTGGTCAAAAGCGCTGGATAAAGGATAAACCTAGCGCGCTTGCTACCAGGAAAGTTCTACTTTTGCGTTGTAGAGCCACATTTTGCATTATTCGGTCGCATGACGCCTGTCAGAGGCCATCTAAGTGTGGCCGAAGCTACGGCAGCGCCATTGTTTACGTTGTCGGCCACGCGCCCTCGGATCGCCTCTCTGACAGGCATCGTGCGACCGAATAATGCAAAATGTTGCTAGAAAACGAAAAAGTAGGAGCTGCCGGATAGCGAGCGCGCTAGATTTATCTTTTATCTAACGCTTTTCACCCTTGAAAAGCCCCATCTTTGCATTATCGAACAATAATTTGCCGCCTCCCAAACCCTTGCAACCTTGTACGATCTAGCGGATTGTACGATTACGTTAATTACAAGATACAAGGGCTGTATGGACGATGTACAAGCAACGTAGGCTTCCTCTGTTAATAATTGTAGCGAGTCAAATAATTTGAAAAAGTAATTTTTTAATTCTCCGAACGATTTTACTGTTACATATTCGAGGTACTCTAGTCTGTCTAAGCATGATGCTGACTTACTTCGTCTTTTCATGTTAAATAAAAATTGCCTACGTTAATTACAAGATACAAGGGCTATATAGACAACGTAAGCTTCTTCTGTTAACAATTGTAGCGAGTCAAATAATTCGAAAAAGTAATTTTTAAATTCTCCGATCAATTTTACTGTTACATATTCGAGGTACTCTAGTCCGTCTAAGCATGATCCTGACTGACTGCGTCTCGGAGAAATTCTCGCTTCCCGTTTCAATTAAGGGCATACCAATTTGTTCGTGTTAAACGCGCGATCCCGGAAAGATCGTTCCATCGAAGATTATCGGTGGATCTTCGGTCAGATTTGGGGCACGGTTACACCTGCAGCCGTTCGAGCAGCTGTTAGAAAGCTTCGTCTTAATTGTGCGCGGAGAGGAGACAATAAAAGAGCATAAAAGGTGGGTGAACAGGCCGGCGCTCGTCTCATCGTGCTCCCAACTAATTATCCTAACGAATGGAAATCGTAGTGTGCCGCGGGTTAGCTCGTGTTAACTCGTATATCCTCATTAATTAACCGGAGTCCTCGTTCACGCGAAAATTGGGTCGAGCGCGGTTTTGCGCGAGCGCGGCTTCATAACGGGAGGACTTTTATCCGGCGAGCATAACTCTGCCATGTAATCGTATACAGTGACTAATTCGTTTAATATTTCATCGTGGGCTAAATGAATTTTCGAACGAAAACACCGGTCCATCAAATTGTCTGTTTTGATACGTGGATTGATGCTCGTCGTGGTTTACGGATCCTTAAATGACGTTTACGTTTTCAACAGCCGAGCGAGCTATGGAACCTGTGATTTAGGCTCTGAAATAATCTTCAGTGTACTATAAACGTCCGACAGCGACGATGGCAAACAAATGTGTCAAGTTTGACTGATACAGTACCGGCGATACATTTGTTGCACCGCTTTCGAATTTACGCGGTATGCACAATCCTCGTAACACTCTAATTGGTCGATTAATCATCGTCCCACCGATCAGGTAATCAGTTACGTATTAGGCTGTTGCATTTCACGGGCACAATTTCGTTCTAAACAAACTCACAAAAGCATCGTAAGCAACATATTCTAGCATGTATTACAAATTTCCCGAATATAGAAATTTCATTTCTAGAATGCAGGTAAAAATGTAAAAGTAAAATTATTAGAAATTTAAAATAAAATTAAAAGGTAGAGGGGGAAATTACAACGATACACCTGGACTCATTTTAAAGCTTGGAGCCCCTAAGTACGCCATCAAATTTTTATCTAAGATATTTGTTTTTAAGTCTTAAGTCTAATTTGTTTTTAAGAAATTTTATCTGATGAAACCACCGTAGATTTCGAGGTTAAAGCTTCCGCTCGAAGAGAATAAATGACTGTCTGCGAAGGTGAGTCTAGATTTATTATTTTATTATAATTTTTTCTCCAAATTGTCACAGATGAAATATCGATAAGTTCTCGAGAATGAAAAGTCGAGTGGTCAAATAATTTCCGTATTCGCTGTGTGTTACGAGAAATGAAATCGTACGGAAAATATTGAATGGAACGGTACAGATTTCTCGGACACCCGGTATGCAGCGGGTTACCGCACAGAAACGTCAGAATCCACGAATTCGCTAGAATCGTTTCGCACACCGCAGATTCCCGCTGCATCCCTTGTAGCTACGGTATTAATTTTTATGGCGTATCCTTCTTCCCACGTCTGCTTCGAGGGAAACAGCTTTGTAGGAAACCTTATGATTTCTCAAAGCACCGAAATTATCCAATTACTGCGAACGTTTTCCTTCCGGTGATGCCGAGGGGTTTGGCATATGAACTGGTTTCGAGGCTCTATCACAAAATATTTGCAATCGGACACACAATCTTCTGTGAAATCCACTTTGACATTAACCATACCCTACCAGTGTCATATATTTTATTTTATAATCATTGAAATTCCACAATCCTCTATTGCGCATATAAAAATTACGAGAAATCTCAATAAATTACATTTCGTGCCCGATACGGTTAGTGTTAACAATCGCCTGAAAAAAACAGCCTGCTTCCAACAAATTTTCTATGATACTTTATCAGTTTGTAAACATTGTCCCGTCCAACGTACCGTTGCATTATGTTCAACTCACTAAAATGATTAAGAGACGTGCTAGATCTTATAAAATTTTGGCACTAATTGTTTGTGTAAATATACTGGGCTCACACATATCCATATAGTTTTTTCTAAAAATTTATTTCGCGTACTTGCAATCCGTACAAAGCATGTGTGCACATTGGAAATACTTGTTAACGTCACTTTCAAAAAGAGCAATCGTAACTCTCAAAACAGTATGACTAATGACGTGATTTGCATTCAATTTCGATCAAGATAACGAACTACCTGCTGTTGCAATCAATATCGCGTATTATTGATTCTAGGATACTAATACCAACTGTCATATCGACACTTCCATGCATATGTAACGGTCATCTCGACTAAAAACTTAATGAGTCACGCCGTGATTACAGACAACGATTGCATGAACCGAGTAATCTCGAATCTCCCAGTGAATTCGAGGTTAGATGTCCTAAAAACGATGAACCTGTTAATATTCGAGCGATAAATATTCTGCGAGCGGAAACAGACACGCGACGAGCGCACGCGCTGTTTTACATAGAGATTACAATGCGTGGATAACCGTGTCAAAGCGATTAAACCGTGGATCGATCGAAAGATCGACGTTAGATCGACCGAAAACCGATCCGTAACCGCCATCGACTTTCTCGTTTAGATTCAATTACCGATTTAAGCGAAGAAAGCTCGATCAAACCGGCTTCCCCCATCGCCGTCGGGCCTGTTGTTGGTTAATTAGACGTTTCGGCTAACGACCGATTTAATGAATCGCTCTCGCGATTACCATGGCGTAAACAAACCCGGTCCGGCGCGGCGCGAGATAACAGAAGATCCCGTTTGCGGGATCGTCGGCGTAGGTGCCCGGTCTTGGACTATGCTGCGGGGTTAATTAGGTTAATCGGCCCGGAATAGATATGATTGAATTGTCTGTTACGGATGCGCAACTTCGTAATAAGCGAAAGTCGCCAGATACGATTTCTGTCGAGCGCCGATCTCTCGCGTCCTCTTTCCCCCGATCGTGTCCTTCGTTCTTTTGCAACACCGATGCAGATCAGCGCTCTCTGTTATTCCGCGACGTGGGCTGCTCCATAATCACCGGCATACTTGCCTCCAATTACGACAAAGTTGCTGGTTCGATGAAATAATAGGAAGGCAGCTCGAAATGTTCTACTACGCGCTGAATTATGCAATTAAGATTATGCCGCAGGAGTCGTTCAACGGGGCCGGCATTGTTTGAAATCCATGTACGAATGCAAGGGTCGAAATTTAGACAAATTGCCGCCTTAATATTGCAATGAGCATTTTAAAAGTGGTCAATTGTGTTTCCCAAAAGTCCAATTTAAATCTGTATGGAGCCGAAATTGCGAATTTCCACCTCATGGTGGAGTAATTTGTAATATTCGGCAGAAGACTCGAATTCTGAAGCAAGTATGCCTTCACAAGATGGCTGTCGTTTCAATATTGCAATGAGCAATTTAAAAGTGGTCAATTGTGTTTCCCAAAAGTCCAATCTAAGTCTGTATGGAGCCGAAATTGCAAATTTCTACCTCATCCTGGAGTAATTTGTAATATTCGGCAGAAGATTCGAATTCTGAAGCAAGTATGACGTCACAAGATGGCTGCCGCTTCAATAGTCCAATGAGCAGTTTAGAAGTGGTCAACTGTGTTTCCTAATGTGGGGGTAGTTTTATATGTATGATACGAGATGGCGCGGCGGTAGAATGGTGTGTGTCCCAGTTGGTTGAGAGTTGCGACTGAAGAGTTATGACTGAATTATATTAAAAGTAATTAGTTTGATAAAACATTGTTTCACCTACAATTTATTCTATACCTCACACCTAAAAGTCCAATCTACGTCTGTATAGACCCCAAATTGCGAATTTCTATCTCATCCTGAAGTAATTTGTAATATTCGCCAAAAGATTCGAATTCTGAAGCAAGTGTGCCGTCACAAGATGGCTGCCGCTTCAATATTGCAATGACCATTTTAGAACTGATCAATTCCATTTCCCAAAAGTCCAATCTACGTCTGTATAGACCCAAATTGTGAATTTCTACCTCACCCTGGAGTAATTTGTAGTATTCCTCAGAAAATTCGAATTCTGGAGCAAGTATGTCACAAGATGGCTGCCGCTGGATGGCCTAGAAGTTTCCTAGAGGATCACAAAGGAGAACAACTATAGGAGGGTAGACATCCGCGGACACTCTTCTTTAAAGGAAACGATTATTCCGCAACACGACTCGTGCCTTAGAAACACACCGCGACCGCCGCTTCTCGTTTGCAACCATGATCGATTTCTCGCCGAGTGGCATTTGCGAACCTCGCGAGAGGGTTAAATAGGTTAATCAACCGAGAGGAAGCGGTAGCGGCGATCGCCTCCTCCGAAGGACACGAGAGCTAGCATTAAAACGAGCGAAAGCTAGCCAGCCGCGGCTCAGCCATCCGCCGAAGAAATTTATTTTCTTTCTGGATCCGCGAACACGACGCGCACTGGGGCCTTTGATTCGTGGGAACCGAATGACCTTGGAGAGCGTAAATTACTCCCACCCCGGTGATTATTGTCCCGGCGCCGGTGAAAGCCGGGGTGGTGGTGAAAAATGGAAATTGAAGGCGTTGCCCCGCGAGTTCGAAATCCTCTCTAACGCTGTGTGACCTTTTGCTTCGAGGCTGGACCGTATAAGGAGACAAAAATGGGTACACGGTGGAACTATGGCGACGTGACGACAATTTCGCACTGTCGATTGCGCGCGTGATCAATTTTGAACTTTCACACCGCTGCGCCGAATCTAGACTCCGCGAGAAAAATTGGGAAGAAAGGGAAGAAAATAAACCCATCAGCGGCCATTTTACTCGCTTTTGTACAGCGTAACAAGATTATATTTGTTTGCTTCTAGCGCCATCTAAGATTGACTAGATCTTCTGTCCATCGTTTGCTATAATTTTAAAAAATATTCTGGCTCGTTAATAGGTTAATATTTCAACCCTTATTAACACTCGAATGGTGACTGTACGGCACCACTAAAAATTGCTGTACCACTATTCAAGATATTTGTTACATTATTAAATTTGTCTGTATTTAATAAGTTACTAAACATTTCAGTATTGTACAAGTAAATTGCACCGTTCTCGTATGTATCACATGAAATAAAAATATGTAGGAGGGAAATATTCTAAGTCGGAAGAAATGTTTTGTTTCGGAGTTGAAATAGCTTCGAGTGCAAAGGGCTGATATATCAACATTTTTGGACATGTCCATATGTATAATGTACTCAGTATTGTCCACAACACCTACGTCAACACTTTTGGACATGTCCATCTGTATAATGTACTCGGTATTGTCCACAACATTTACGTAAACATTTACGCGTAATGTAGAAATGCTTTGTCGACTGCCCTCTGTCGCACGTGAACGTTAACTGCTCTTCCAAAACGGATTATTCGAAAACGAAGGCTTGGTTGTCCACGGTTTTTGTATATTTGGCCTCAGAGCGCGAGGCGTCGTCGATCAGCTGTTGCGCGTGACGAAATAAGGGGCAACGACCGCGCATCACAACACTAAACGTGCCTACTGAATTTATTTGGATTTCCTGCGGTTCGTATAACAATACATTCTCTCCTAAATACATTTATTTAACGCTACAACCACCGAGCCCCAAACGTAACTTATAGACTTATCCCTTCATAATAACAGCAAGATTGAATTTGCTCATGCTTCATACGATTTTTATGGTAACATATACTCCAAAGAAGAGATATATTTAAAAAATTTCTCAAGAGAGCAAGAAAGATCTGTGACACGCAAGAAAGTTGAAGGACCATTCAATGTCATACATTTAATTTCTTTCAATTTTTATTCCAACTTACTTTGATTTTATGGAATTTTTGGTGTTTCCACAAACACCAAAGAAATTGCAAGAGAAATTTAAACGTTCCGGCGAGATAACACGAATTATTTCTATTACGAACGACCACGAAAAGTGCAGTTGGAACGCGGTGATAACATAATTCAGGATATAAAGGATTAAGTTTCTCGAATAAGAGCGATAAAGACGATCGCCGTGGAACGAGTCAGTCTGAAGTTCGCACACTTACCGCGGGTTCCCAGTAGAATGATTTTGCATATTATTCGAAAAGAAAACCAGCTCGGCTTGTATACGGTTCGCTTAGTTGCGCGATGGAATGCCAGATTCGGCTCCGCCAAATGTATCTAAGGCTATTACTCTTCAGGCTTGCTGGCTAGTCATTAAAGACTCTGGCTCTATCAGTCGAATGATCTGGCGCTGAGCGCTGGGTTGCGCGGATGTGGAAACTTAATGGAGTTTAAATTTTAAATTTTATAGTTTACTGCCCGAGACCCGAGACGTCCCCCGGCCTCTCCCGATTTATATGTTGCTCGCTGGACACTCACCTGAAACATAAAGATAACGAACGAGGTTAACTACAATTTTTCGATTTCCATTTCTGCTCGATTCACACGATTCCGTTTTCTTTTCGCGGGGAAGCGATAAATTCTTTGATTTGTCGTGTGAATAGTGCTTGTTACCTTGAATGCGATTAACGCGTACCGACAGCTATTGAACATTATATCGGTTGCTTATTTTACTTGTATAAGTTGCATGTGTTGTTGTCATATTGACATAGTAGCTGGCAATTGATAGGAAAATGTTTCGAACAAAAATCACTCGGTAATTACTCTCCTATGTGCTTCCATATAAAAAATTTGTTTCAAATCAGAAATTAATATCACCTCGATTTTTTAATTGTCGCTATATATTTTTTCCAATGTCCTCCTTTGTCGAGGCTTTGAAGCAATGCTGAAATCATTGTGAACAGTGTCGCTTATTTTGACATAGTAGCTGGCAATTGACAAGAAAATGTTTCGAACAAAAATCACTCGGTAATTACTCTCCTATGTGCTTCCATATAAAAAATTTGTTTCAAATCAGAGATTAATATCATCTCAATTTTTTAATTGTCGCTATATATTTTTTCCAATGTCCTCCTTCGCTAAGGCTTTGAAACAATGCTGAAATCATTGTGAACAGCTAATTCCTCGATCAGGAAGCGTACCGAGAATAATCGAAAAAGCTGGAAATGATTCTGAATCAAGCACCGATTATCGCGACGAAGAAAAGAAAGACCGAGACACATGCATATTTACGTTAGCGCAGCGTTTTCATACTGATCGTATCCTAAGCCGTCGAGAACCCTTTTCGCAGGCTCGATCCGGCGCCCATTTGCGTTACATAAAAGTGTTCTTCCAGGGATAATGACGTAACCGTCCCGTCGAATGAAGCAATCGTGGTAGCAAGATAATGAACTATTAACCGGGGAGTAATCATTGAACAGGGCCGTATAAATTCCTAATCTACGGATCGACGAACGTCTGGAGCATTTTTGTTCGACGATCGGGACCGGTGGCGGGAGCTAATCAACGGTCTCGATCGTGGCGAGGCGGTCTCTCTCTCTCTCTCTCTCGATCGAATCTCGCGACCACCGCGACGGAGAGTTGCAGCAACAACGATCCGTAGCCGAGGGATCCATGTCGAGATCATTCTCGGGCCGGTGTTTCCACCGGGAGAGGCCTGGGCAAGGTAATGTCTTCCGTGGAACGAGGAAACACGCGTTCGAGGCGTGGTCTGAATGGTAACGTAACCGTTTCGATCGCAGGTAAACGCGTGCATGAACCAATCCCTGTGTTATACAACTCTCATCCGTGAGAGAGAGAGAGAGAGAGAGAGAGAGAGAGAAGCATAATCCACGGTGCGACCGGTAGTTTTATTCGCGGCAGCGTCGTCGTTACATTTGCGTACAGCTAACGCGATAATGATCGGCTCCTACAGGTGTTGATTGCGAAAATTTCAACTCCGCCGCGTACAGGCCGCCGATATAACCCATTACGTTATTAACGGGAGCGCCGCGAACAACACGCATTCTTTCGATACGTTGATCTACTGTTCATTATCGCGATTTATCGTTGCGCCGAGGAATTTTCACAGCGTTTCCTTCATCACTCGAAACTGCCCGGCCTGCGATGATTTATCGCTCGACGTAACGAAAATTAATTGCGGTATTTAACCGGATTATTTGCCCAGGTTTTCAAACGAATTTTTACGTTGATCCACCGTGCCGAATTTGATCAGGCTCTGTGGAGTGCGAGAAAGTTGGAGGACTACTCAATATCATACATTCAATTTCTTTCAATTCTTGTTTTTACTTTGATTTCGTGGGATTTTTAAGGGTTCCAGTTTGGCGGTCAAAGTGTTGACCACTTCGCGATCACGGGCGAGTTATCTCGCGACGAAATACCGTGCGTACGATAATCAAAGACGAGTTGTCTCGCGACGCAATGTCGCTTACGCTGTGCCACGGACGAGTTATCCCACGAACAACCTTCAAACGAAACTTGTTCGCGAGATGACTCGTCTGCGGCATAGTTCAGGTGACATTGCGTTGCGAGATAACTCGTCTGCGAAGTGGTTAAAGTAGTATAGGGTTCACCCGTCCAGGGAAATAAGTCTAGTCTTAAGGTCCAGCCTGATCGTACAAGGTTGCAAGGGTTCGCGAATTTATGGCTCGATAATGCAAGGATGGGGCTTATCGGTGGTCAAAAGCGCTAGATAAAGGATAAATCTAGCGCGCTTGCTACCAGGAAAGTTCTACTTTTGCGTTGTAGAGCCAAATTTTACATTATTCGGTCGCATGACGCCTGCCAGAGAGGCGATCCGAGCGCGCGTGGCCGACAACGCAAACAATGGCGCTGCCGTAGCTTCGTAGAATCGCCTCTCTGACAGGCATCGTGCGACCGAATATTGCAAAATGTTGCTAGAAAACGCAAAACTAGGACCTGCCGGGTAGCGAGCGCGGTAGATTTATCTTTTATCTAACGCTTTTCACCCTTGAAAAGCCCAATCCTCGCATTATCGAACAATGATTTGCCGCCTCCCGAACCCTTGCAACCTTGTACGATCTAGCGTTGTGTGCGGCACAAACTGGGGCGGATCAAGGCCGCCTGGCAAAGCTGGACCTTGACGAAAGATGAAATCATAATTTATTAAAGAACATAAAGAAGAACACAGAAAAACGGGCAGTGTAATGAAACACTTCGATCCTTGATTCGTTAACGAAGATTGCATCGCACTTACTGGTAAATCCAATGAGCACAGCACGGGCTTCGAACCGTCGATTTACCAACGAGGAATCGGCACGTGTGCCTCTCGGTTGATTACGTCGATTCGAACGGTATCCTCGAAGCACGCATAAAATGAATTCGAATGGCCGGTGATTGAGTCATTCGGGCACACGACGAAACCATAATGAATTTACTGCGGAGCAACCTATCGGCATATAAAATACGTCGAGCGGTTCGTTTCGATTCCATCCCCTGCCCGCAGGAATGCGACGCGCAGTCCTCCTATTCGCGTGGACGTCGATGCACATTGCGCATTGCACGCGCGCGATACGGAATGCACCACCAACGTGCGCATTACAATTTCATTGCGTGGGGTGCAGCAAGGACGCGCGTTCGCAGCTCACTTGTCTCGCTCGTTGGAATTTCTTCGAGCCGGAGTCACCAGACGCCGCTCTCGACAAATAACAGCGTTATGCAAATTCCAACGTTTTTATTCCCGTCCAGGTGATTCACGCGAGCGCTACACTTAGGAGCATAACCAGAAAAAAAAAGCCGGACACGTCATGGGATTTCTTTTCGATTGGACTCGTTCCAAATATGACCGATGATTCAGTCGACTTGATGCAAAGTTGTTGTTATTCTTATTAATTATTCCGTAGGTCCTCTGGAATGAGGGAGCTCCAAATTTTCTATTACTCATAAAAATATTTAGGCGCGTCTGATCTGATATTTTATACATTTATGGGAAAACTGAGAACGCGAAGCGCAAAACCGTCGGAAGAACACGTTAGTTTCGAACGATCAGAATGATTAAAGGCAGAACATACATTTTCATTCGACTCTCCCTTTTCTGCAACCGAGGGAGAAAGTTGTTGACATGAAAAATTCGCGATCATGGTGCTTACAACATCTAAAATTCTTGTATCGACCGAAATATCATGTCGGATTCTACTTAAACTGATTATTTCTGTAAGCAATTAAAGAAACGTGCTCGAGCGGTTGATAAGCGATCTGAGAAAAGTCTCCGAAGAGTTGAACGCTCACATGTTTCTCTAACATCGCGTTGTGTTCTCTGGTGGCTGTAAAATAAATCCACGTCTCGTAAACATTGTTTTAATGGGCATTGACCGAGCGTCGGTTCGTTTTCTCTTCGGAAGCCTCCACGGGCAATCTCGATTCGCGATAATCGAGCTCCGTCGAACAGTTTCAGACACTTGTTCATGAATCATTTAGCACGCCTTAGCATGCCTCGGTTTAGCTCCGACCAGAATCTTATCACCGCACACGTCGCCATCGGATCGAATCTTACAGTGCCCGAGCTCGTCGGTGAATCTAAATAAAAGTGTTTTCGAAAGTAAAACTATTCGGCAATATTTATTTTACTACGGCGCGTTTACGTAACAACTTGATTGCCCGGTCATAAAAAATACATAAAACCGAAGCAATTAAGACTAGAACTACCAGTCAAAATGACCGGTTCCTAATCTTTTCTCTTAGGACATTTCTTAATGAACCTCTTCGTTGAAGCACATGTTACAATAAAAGTTTTATGAAGTCTGAATGGTCACAGTCTTGTCACTGTTACAATATATACGTCAGTCGCATTTATTGCTAGGTAGTACTACTGTTAACTGTATTAACAGTTAACTATTCCACTGTATTCATGACCAAACGTTGCTGGGACAATACCATACCAAAAAAGGATATAAAAAGTTATATAAAAGGTATGTCTGAAGTTTTATTTGAATGAATTATGTATAAATAAGGTCTATCTCAGTTTATTTAGATTGTTTTAGTTCTACATTTAATTACGAAATAATATCTGCTGACATTAGAATGTGTTGACAAAACAAAGTACTAAGAAGTTAAATTTCGTGACATTAATTACTGTCTCAAGCAATTCAGCAAAATTAATTTTTGGCGGCACCTCGGACGTTCCGAGTTCCTTTTCCAAGGAGTTGGACGGATTAGTTTACCCGGAGGAGGCCCGGAAACGAAATGTTTATTGCCAACTTATTCGAGCAGCTAATCTATAAATCTGTAAACTGTCTTATTATTTTGTCCAGCGGTGTTTTGTCCGGTCGGCCCCTATCTACCGGAGCACGAAGGTGAGAACTCGTTACGACGTTACGTTAAAAGTCCCGGACTGATTTATGCGGCTGGGTGTATAGTGACCGTGCTGCGCGCTACAGGTGCGCACCGAGTTTTATGATAAATAATGCCCCCGCCGCGGAATGAAAAGTGAGACTTGCATTACCGGTGTCCTTGGGGAGGGAAAGGGAAGGGTTCGTCGCACCTCGGGTATTTCTGGAAAAACGGAGTCGAGGTCTACGGCCCGTCGTTTACGTGGACCCGAGACGATAACACGCGCCGGTCAATTAGAATAATTTCTTGAAATCCGACCAATCCGGCCGACGTGGAAAGGCGGCGGTCGATCGCGAACGGCGAACAGGTGGGCGCCATGTTGCGAAAGAATCGGAAAGTACCGGAGAAACCGTTTTCTTTTTTTTTTTTTTTTCTTAATCCGTCATCATTTATCTCGACGAGACTCGTGTTCGTTGAATCGACGATAGCCGACGATTCTCCTATCGCGTTAAATGTCACCGTGCGGAGCCTCGTTAAAATCTGCCGAAGCGGCAATTAATTTCGTTTTTCTAGAATGCGTCGGACGAAAGGGTCACTGGCACCGAGCACGGAGAACGGTGCACTGACAGAGCAGCGTGTCTGTCGAACGGCAATTAGCGGGGAATTGGCACCTCCTCGAGCTATTTTAAAGGATTCCGGGAACGCGTTCCGCCGTTTCAATCGAACCGTGTCAACGATCCTCTCTGATCTCAGGAATCTCTTTTTTCTCTGGCCGAATGAAACTACGTTACCGTACTTTTTTCTACACGCTCTTACGGATTTTTGCAGAAACGCTTTGGAAAGCGTCATATTCGTTGGCTGCGCCTTCCCCTTCCCTTGTGTCGCAACGTCACGTGACTAATAAGGTAACGGCGGAGAGAGAGGGGGTGACTTTTTCCCCTCAATTCCCTGCGCTGCAACAGGCGTGAAATTCCTCGCTGTCAGAAATGCGTTGGACAGTTTCCCATGCTTTGTGACTCGCCCGTTTGTTTCAAACAAACGACGCAGTCCTCTTTCTATTTATTGACGATTTTTTTGCGGATTTAACCGGTAAGGAACGAAATTCTTAATTTTTCCTAATGAAATGATAGTAGTTTCGATCGTAATGTCAAATGCACATTGCATAGTAAGATATTTGAAGCATCTGCACACATCAAGTGTGTTTGTAGATCAAGCTTAAAGGAAAGGGTTGTAGATGAAGACTAATTAATTCGCGACCAAGCGATATTTGGACGTGCTCGGAATGAACGACAATTAATCGAGTCGCTGCGAAATATGTAATAAACGATCGACCAAGCCTTTGACAGGAAGCTTAACTAGATGAAAGTTATAAAATTCCTTTTTCTAGTTTTCTTCTTTTTAGTTTCAATCACTAAGAATACTTAAAATAAATATTCAGATATTCAAGTCGATCGAGTTGGCAGTCTTAGAGGAGAACAAGCGACAAGGTAGAGAAGCTAATTGCAGAGAGACTTGCTTAACGGAAAATATAGTCTTGTCGGATACTTATGGCGTTCACAGATTCCCGGAACGAACTAACTTTGTCAACGCTTTACACGAATACGAAAAGTCAAAGAAAAGGAAAAAGAATACGTAAGTCACAGAAAACAGAATAAGTAACACACGTAGAAACTAGTCCCGAGGTTCCTCTAAAAATTGCAAATTGTAAATCCAAAAAATTAAGCAGTACATACCAGATAAAAACACGTTATTACCAAAATGTACAGGATGGAAAAGTGGCGAGGAATAATCGAAGATAGGGCGGTTCAGAGTGAACGTTTGAACGTCCCGCGGGACACCGAAGGCCTGGACAGTGATTGCGTTAATGAGGAGTCTAATTATACGATGCGGCGGAACGTTGAAAGCGGCGATGCCATGTTGAGAAGCAGTTGGCCGAGCCGACTGAGAAATTGTTCGATTTCAGTGACGTTAGAGAATAGACGAAAGACTGTGTCTACCTGGCACCGGTAGTTAGCACCGGTGGCTCGGGCACTTTTCTGCGGTTACTTTAAGGCGGTGTTAAGACCTAGCAAAAGGCATTTGGCACCGAACACAATCGATCGCATATTCCTTCGGTCGTTCTCCCTATAAATATAGATCGGGGATGCCGGGTACATCGCGTCAGAGGCCTCTCTTTGGCGATACTCCATACGATCGTGCTCTCATCGTGACGACGACCTTTACGATTCAGCTAGGCAAGATAATTATATTGTGCTTCATTTCGGGAAGCCGGAGCGAAACCGAACACTCTTTTCACCCT
>CM052144.1:5779402-5824926 GCA_028454255.1 Halictus ligatus | reverse complement strand
ACATTCGATCCCAGTTATTACAGTTTTTCCGTGTAAGGAGAACGCCTCTAATTTAAATTTAAATACACCTGACGCGAGAACCGCGGGGCCGGCCCAGTGAAAGGGAGATTTTCATTAATATCGACCGGCGAGAGGTATCGAACGTGATCGAGAATGGCCTCTCTGCCTCGTTCCAGAATATTTTACGAGCAAGCGCCGAGTATCGCAATAAGGGTTTCGCGTATGCTCATACGGGGGAATAAAAATGTCTTCGGAAAATTGGTCACAGGACTTGATGGATCGGCACTCATTAACGTGCATTTAGCAGACCAGTTTAGCCAGACGATATGATTTATACTCGATCGAGCCGATTCCCAAGGATTAACGATCGCTCGGTATTTATGCGTTAACTACGGTTGTCCTTGATTCGTTAGAAGCGTTCGCAAGGGAACGAAAAACGTAGAGAAACGTAGAGAAGACATCACCGAATATCGGCGAACTATTTTATTCTATATTTAATTTAACTATTGTTAAACTGTGGATTTTTAGACGGGACAGAAGTGAGCTGCATCACTTTCAACAAACAGAATTCTTGCGACAAGTTTACCGTTTTGAGTTTCGCTTACACAATGTTATCACGAATGCATAAAATCTGCAGTCTATCGATTATTCGTTTAATATGAAAAATGCTTCTGAATTCCAGCGTCGTTTCGTAACAGCTGTGTGTGTATTTTAACGCGGTACAGGTTTGGTAGTTCCTATTACGTTACGAACACGTAGCTAAATTACTGGACGATTAGTTCTTAGCATAGAGAGAAAGAGAGAGAGAGAGAAGTTCATCATTACATAAGATCGTCGCATTACATTTCCAGAATAATTTAACACGGCGCGCGGTCGATAATCAATATCAAATGACGTTGCAAGCATTCTCCGCAGCTGAATTATTGAACTGACGATTAGTGCTTCGCGCAGAGGGAAGTCGATCATTGCACCAGAGTTTCATCACTGTGAAACACGCACGGATCCTGTGTCGTAGATAAACACTTCGCTAAAGTCCGGCATCTTTTATATCTTTTTTCTTTCCTTTCTAAAACGCTATTCCCGGCGGGAACAAGCGCTTTTAATAGCTCCTCGAGTACACGTATGTTTCGTAGGACGCCTGATACCTTATGGCTGTAAAAGTAATTATTCGGTTAATACGCATCTTGAAATCTGATCGTCTATCAATTTTATTAGATCGTTAGCACATCGTTAGAAAAGTTGCCCGTTCGGGATGAAGTCGCAGCACTTAGGATCTACGAGTAGATATAATCAAAGGAACACTGAATTAAACGATGCATTCGAATGATTGATTCTCGAGCATGAATCATTATATCTCTCTTTTAACCTCTTCTAGGATGGTGAAGGGGCAAAAGTGTGTTTTAAAAAATTTCAGAAAAATCGTTCAATTCCTGAACAACACGGAATCAATATCTGAAGTATCAATACGTTTCGAACTTCACGTAGAACGGCTGGAAAAAATCGTACAGCAACTTTCGAGGTGTCATTTTAAAGGGGAAGCTTCATTCTTCCAATCTGTGCGAGACACACGGCGTTGAAAACGGGTTAAATGTCGTGAATTCTTAGCAAAGGCGTAAATATGGGAGCAAGCGTGATTCCACCGCGTTCCATTGTTTCTGCAGACTATAGCGAACCCAGGACAGTTTTAGCACCGGTCACAATTGACCCAGCAGCGTCTCGTCGTGTCACCGATCGTTCGAATAAAATATACTCGGCTGAGAGGAAACAAGTTCGTTTGGCAGGTTCGTTTGATCGACGTCGTCGGCCATGTTTATTTAAAGGCACGTTCCTTGGATCAGGAAAGCGGTTCTCGTTCGCGGTCGTTTTGCGGTATCAGAAAGGCGCGAAGTTGCATAATCATCGGCGCGTAGCGGTACCCCGTTCAGGGGAGCAACCCATCCGGCATGCAACGACTTAACTGCGCTTCAAAAGTAATAGCAAACGATCCCGATTAGCCGAATGTGTGCCGAAAATAATCGAACCCGGCCACGGACCGACGGCCGATCACGTACTCGCCCGGACCGTAAGCCCCGCTTTACGTTCGATTAGAATGCCGCTATTAGGCGTGTTCCAGTCAAATGCATAGGAAACTTGCGATTCGTTCTGCACGCTCCCGATAATGTTCTGTCGATGCTGTACCGTTACCGTATTGTCGCGCCGTTATTAGGCCAGTTCCTCGACACTGTCAGGAATTCGGATGCACCAGCGAAAAACAGAACTCGCATAATTAGATCTCGCCCCGAGACTATAACCAGAGAAAGCCGCATTGACCCTGAAGTGCATAGGCGAGTGGAACTCGCGGCGGTTCGCGAGGTGTACAATTATTTGTTCATACTTTTAGCGACAAGCACGGCGATTCATCAGTCGGTCAAATGCAGAAGAGACTTTTTCTTTAATTATTCCAATCGGTTGGAAATAGTTCAACGTTAATTTTTAATTTTTTAATCGTGCATTTGCTCCTGTTCGATCGAAGCAGATCATTTCTATTTCGTTCACAAGCAACAAAGTGATGTCATCGTTTAGAATTACGTATAACGAGCAAGTAGATTGTAATAGTGTTTGTTGATGCAGTGTTGAACAGTGTTTGTTGCATTCTGAAGTCGGAGATTTTATATTCAACAGCCCAATATATTAATCCTTTTCAGTCAAAGCTGTTTCAAATTCTTCAGAAGTCGGACATTTTATCCGATTTAGAATATTTTCTTTCCGTACGATCCTTCTCATTTTGTTCATACGAAATCGAGTGTATTTACTCGTTTGGACAACTAGTAATGGAGGAATTTGTCTAAACGAGTAAATACACTCAACTTCGTGTGGAGAAAATCAGAAAGGATCATATGGAAAGAAAATATTCTAGATAGGACAAAATGTCCGAATTCTGTAGAATTAGTAATGTAGGTAAGAATTAGTAGACGAGTTGGTGACTCGAGTTGTGGAATTGTGGGATTGTGAGATCGTTGAGGTTAAGCAACGTTGCTTGGGACTCGTCGAAAGATGGGTGACCGCCTAGAGGTAAGAATTAGTAATTAGGAATTTGTCTAAACGAGTAAATACACTCGACTTCGTGTGGAGAAAATCAGAAAGGATCGTATGGAAAGAAAATATTCTAGATAGGACAAAATGTCCGAATTCTGTAGAATTAGTAATGTAGGTAAGAATTAGTAGACGAGTTGGTGGCTCGAGTTGTGGAATTGTGGGATTGTGAGATCGTTGAGGTTAAGCAACGTTGCTTGGGACTCGTCGAAAGATGGGTGACCGCCTAGAGGTAAGAATTAGTAATTAGGAATTTGTCTAAACGAGTAAATACACTCTACTTCGTGTGGAGAAAATCAGAAAGGATCATATGGAAAGAAAATATTGTAGATCGGACAAAATGTCCGAATTCTGTAGAATTCTGTAATCAGCGTCGCCGAGTAGAAAGAATTGGACCAATTCCAATGAAACGAAACAGCAACGAAAGAATAAGTCCTGCAGACCTAACCCGACTACTCTAGCACAAGACAAAGACAAATAACAAAGCCGAGATCGCAATAGGAACTAGGATAGCCAAGATCCAGCTACAGCAAGATGGAGGTCTCTCTTGCGAAAGATATCCCGTGAAGGAAGAAACGAATCGTAAAACCTTGAAAGAAATTCCTGCGGCGTATCGCTGCAGGGTCTCCGGTTAATCGCTCGCTGTGAACCCGTCAAGAAACGCGCGTTGACCCGACGGTCGGCGTGTTAACTGTACCCGCGGTGCACTATTTAGCAGCGACGGTGCCACTCGCAAATTCCAGTTCGCCTTGCGGGATGGCGTTCCAGGAGTCGCGTCGTTCCGGATTCGCTGTCAGAGGTTGCCGCGCGTGCTGACGCGCGACGTCTCATTTCGGAGAGTAAAGAAAACGGTACGCGGGGTGACATTGAAAGGGACGTTGCGCCGCGAAAAGCGTTAACTGTCGGCGGCCGTGTGGTTCGCTCTAACTGTGCCTCTGTTACTTACGCGGAAATCAACTGTGTTCCATTGTCATTTTTCTTTTTTCTCGGCTCCGTCCCCGTGTAATTTCCGTCCCGGGGACAAAAGAGGATTCCTGAAGGTGGACGCCGCGTCGCGTCTCGTCTCGTCTCGTCGCGACCTCCGCGGATTCCTCGACGCGGAACCAGCCGCGCCGCTGAAGAAACGCAGTGCGCAGCGCGCGGCTGTGCGCAGCGCGGCTGTGTGCACGGCCAGGCGAACACGCGCTCAGCAGGCGAATCGCCAGGTCCATGCGCCGTGACTGCAGGGGCTCCGTGTACCAACCAGAAGCAGGTGCATTTCCACGTCGTCGACTCGTGCCAACGGTATCGCGTGTGTGTTTTTGCACCTTAAGGACCCGAAGGATAAGGTCGACGACCTCGCCGGATTCACGTGGCGATCGCGTGTCACTTGTCGCCGAGCTGAACTGATTTTGATGGCCTCGCGCACGTTTCCCGCTCCCACCAGTGTGCCGCGAACGATCCTAATTACTACGAATCCGTACGGCGACATAGTCCACGCTCATTCTCCGATCAGAGATTTTTCTGGTTTCTAGTTTTCTCTTCGTTTTCTTTCAGACGCTGATACTCTGCCTACCCAATCGGAAGCTTGTTTGCCAGATCGGCAAACTGTTTAACAAGACTGACAATAGTATGCGTTTTATGTGACGGTAAACGTACGACAGACCCACCGTGTAATACTATGAAAATTTTGTTTAGAGGACTAGTATATTGAAATATAGTGGTACTAATCGTAACTGTGTAACTAGGCCCCTCTAGAACACGATGAAAACATTGTTTAGGTGGTTCTCACAAAAATACCATAACGAAGGAGCGGATTTTGAATGGCATAAATTTCCAAGTTCAGTAGATCGTCCAATTCAAACTTCAATTTCTAGAATCAGAATTCGGCACTCGCAAATAACCCATTCATTTTTGTTAAATAAGAAAGAAAACACGATCATCTAATAATGGAATGCAAAAAGTATGACAATGAAAGGAAAAATGCTAAGCTGCCTAGATCGTTGTCCATTCTGTTAAGTTCTGAGGAGTATATCGACGGTCTTGCCGAGTATATCAAGGATACAAATATGTATAATATACTGTAAGAAAATGTACCGTGTTGCTAATGGCCTTTGATGTTGAAGCAGCATTAAACAAATAATAATAAATAAATAATAAACTCTTTTGTCCGGCGGAGCACCGAAATCGGTAAACGAAATTCACCCCTATTTTGAATAGGACACCCCTATTATTGCATCTTCTTTATTTTAGACCTAGACGTTTGGATAGTGGCAGCAGTTAACACTATACTTACGGGACCTTTCTTTAATTCACAATTATTGTAATTATTGTGATAAACATATATCATGGTAAAAGCTGCTAAAAATCTGGCTGAATATTTGTATGAAATAATCCAGTTTAGTCACTTTTAGTGCTCCCGTGAACCCAGTGCGAAATATTTGGCTTTTTACATATAAACAATTAAAAAATTTTGCGACACCCAGTTTTAGAGCCATTGGTTTGTATATATGAATCCGCCATTGTTTAAAAAGACTGTATATATTTACGAGTCCTAGTTTGTTAGCTGACATTTCAGCAAGCACTTGGATAAACCGACAACTACTATAATTTACTTGAGATATTTTTAATTTACATTAGTCGCACGATTCTATTGCGACGTAACGATTCAAGGTAATTGTTATAAAGTAATATCGACATTATTGCAAAAATGGCGTTTCAAGAGTAACCGGGAAGACTAACGGTCTCGTCGACAGCCGGACCACCGAGCGCTCGTGTATTCCATTAGCAATTATTTGTCAGCCGAGTTTTCGACATAGCTATCGGCGATAATTGTTGCGCACAGAGAAGAACACACACGCGCGGTGGCAACATCGTGTTCCGCATCGCTTATTCCAGCTGTCCTCGTTCGGGGCTGGCGCATTTTCAACGTTTCCCTCGCGCTTCCGCAAAACCATCGGCCCGAGAATTTATCGGCGCGGGGCGTAGCATTAATTGTGAACAGTGTTACGTTTTTGCCAAATCGTCCGACATTGAACGATGAACTGACACGTATGTTACCCCGACGTCTCTCGCCAGACACTCCCACCCGGCTTCTTTTACGCCGGGGCGAACGAACGCAGCCAAGAACGCATTCCAACTTTTCATTGACACTCGAAATAATTATCCCGAAAGTTTAATTAAATCCGCACGTCGCCCGGACTGTTGGCGATGATCTTGTCCCGTTCATCCTTGTCGGCTCGAAGGTAGCCCCCGTTCGTCTGTGTTTATGTTTGCCGCTCTGATTAATTTCGCTATTGCTTGCTGCCTGGGCGGGCGAGCATTTCGAACAGTCGAAGGAGACGTACTATAAATTAACGTGTTTCAGAAATACTGTTTCACTCGAATGCTTAAATCAAACACCGGTCGCAAAAAGACTGTTTCAGCGAATTATTCAATTATGGGCGAATAGTGTTTACTCTTGGGTTTCGTCAAAAGTAACAAATTCGGAAACGTAACAGATGTCTCGAGAACATTCTTACGGCAAATTCTAGCCCACCCTGTATACGCTCGAACCGAAACATTCTGATTCGTGCACGGCGAACGAATCGTACGAAATCATTTGCTCTTGCATCCAGGAACTCTAATCAGTGTTCAACGTATCGCGACTGCGCACGGTACACCTTTCTAATAGCTGGAATGCCTTCAGGAAATTGTACTCTGGTTCGCAGCACGGTTTAAATCGAGTGCTCGCAATCGTTTGTCCGATTGTCTAATGAGATTTTAATCGGTCACAGATCGAACTTGAGCGTACCACTAAAACGCGCGCGTTCTGTCCATTCTACTTTCCCTTCGATGACCCACGACAGGCTTGCTGAACCAATGTTTCTCTCGAACATCTCGCAACATGCTCGAAAACACCCATTCGGAATCTTATAAACGAAAATTATACAGGGTTCTTACCCGTTAAATCAATTTTTGGCCTACTTCTAATATTATTAGATATTACGGCTTATATTACCAAATATCTGCATAATCTCGTTAGCTCATGACCAGCGCGCACTATACTGAACCATCCTCTTTCGAATGAGCCCTTTCCCAGCGAAAAATATGCTCGTATAAGCACTAAAACCATTTTTCGACTATTTTTGTCCGTAACGTGGTCACTCTACCTCATCGCGAATCTACGGAGTCTGGTCTCAATTTTTGGCCTACATCTAACGCTTATATTACCAAATATCTGCATAATCTCGTCAGCTCATGACCTGCGCGCGCTAGATTGAACCTTCCTCTTTCAAACGAGCCGTTTCCCATTGAAAAATATTCTCATACAAGGACGAAAAGTTGTAAAACCATTTTTCGCCTATTTCTGTCGATAACGTGGCCACTCTACCTTATCGCGAATCTACGGAGTCTTGTTTTAGACATTTCGGGTAGTAAAATTAAAAATTGTGCTCGACAAAAGTTTATCAGCGCTTACCGAGCTACACGTTCGCATACTCTAAAATCTGAAAAAATGCCTTTTCCGTAAGAAAGCAAAGGTCACCTTGACTTTCTTAAATGGCACCATATGTTTCGGACATATTCTGTATACTAACAAAAATATTCAATAACTACCAAAGAGTAAGCAAAGTGAAGAAAGAGTCACTGTGTCGAGTCGCAGGTGACATTTTCTTCGGCGCGTGTGTTTTTTTCCTTCATAATTAAATCGAGCCGCCGCCGCGCCGAGCACGCGCGCTACAAGCCGTTGAATACATTATCGTCGATACGCATTTCGAACGGGTGCAAAATGTCGCTCGCCTATCGCTATTAGACTCGGCTTACATGTGTCGACATGCGGCGCGACGTTGCACCGATTTACGGTTGTTGCGCGTCATATTCACAACCGTGTCTCGCGTTTTCTGATAAAGGCGAGGCGGGAGCACCTGTTACGCCGATAAATAATTCCGTCGGTCGCGTCGCACCCGCCGATAGACGCCCGTGGATTATGGCCGTCGGAATTTTCAGGCCCGAGGAATGCGGCTAAGCGCCCCGACAACCCGACTACGGACTATTGATTGAAATACTTCCTCCCCTAACGCGCAGGGGATTCACCCGCCCCTCCAGACTGTTCACCCGGCCGCGGAGCCAGACAAGACAGCGCCATGTCTATTATGCTAGGTTATTTCACTCCGCATAATTGAACGAATATCGAATTGCCAGCACAGTTATCGATCTGGAAATTCCTGCAGCTTCGTGTCGACGAATATCAGAACACGCTGCTTGTGGTTCGTTTGAAAGCTTTATGTCGATGCGCGAGCATAGTGATTGCAATCTTTTCAGTGTCGCCAAATAAGGGGAGGGGCACAACAATCACTGTGCCTATATTAATTATAATTACTTTTAGAGCGTAATGAATATTGGAATGCATATGTCGTATATCTCTTTTAGCACCACTAAAAATTGCAGCATCGCTATTCAAACTATTTTTATATTATTACATTTGTTTGTATCCAAAGAATTACTAAACATTTCGGTATTGTACGAGTAGATTGCACCATTTTCGTATGTACAACTTGAAAGAAAAATATATACGAGGGCATAATTCAAGGTGGGAAAAAATGTGAATGTTTTCGAGTGAAAATAGGTTCGAGCGCAAAGGGTTAATATTCATTATGCATTAAAAATCCCTTAGACTGTATGTGTTTCCCAGTTTTGAAGCCTCCTACTTCGCGGACTGTTATTGATCGCGTTTCCTCGCATCTGACATTTGCATGGGGTGTTCACCCTCTGCTCTCGCGTTGCCAAAGTGTTAGGTCCACAAAAAGTCACCGGGGGTGCGTGGATTGCGTAATGAGAAAGTCACACACTGTTTACAAACAGCGCACACCACTCACCTTTTACTTAGCACACCCTAATCTCGTGCAGCCCCTTAAATGCGACAGTAGTCTTTGACTTTGCTTTGCTAGTTCCTTTGTTCGATTATTCATTAACGTTGAATCAATATTGATGCTGTAAGTTAACCCTTTGCACTCGGCGCTATTTTCGTTCTAAAATTAAATTTTTCTTCCGTCTTAGAATATTTTCATTTTATTCAAACTGATCCGATTTCCACATATAATATTTAAACGTTTAGTAATCTGTTAAACACAAATTTTGCAATGTAACAAATATTTTTCAATATTTCTTGTAATTTCTTTGAAATAATGACACAATTATTTCTAGCGGTGCTTCACCACTCGAGTGCGAATTCTGTCAGAGACAGAAAGTAAATGAAAATTTTCTTTTAATAATTCCAACCGGTCGAAAATGGCGTTTTCAGCGTGTTACAATATTCCTAGGATATATTGTTCGGTCGCGTCGTAACGTTACGATGTTCGTCTAAATTTGTTATTTCAAGTGGCCGCATAAGTTCTGCGAAAACTGTGCTCCGCCCGTAATTTCTCCCATTAACATTTCCCCGTAAAGTGGGGAGATGGTAGATTTTGTCAGTGCTCCATTGCAATTTCAGCCTTACTTCTCACGGTACGCGTTCGACTACATACGAAAAGGAAATTCTCTGCGCGAGGAGCACGCAAAGCGTGAGAAGTTCTCTTTTTTTACACCGCGCCACCGAGTTTCCACGGTATTAAAACTGGTGAACGCTAGGGTCGCCGGGGATAGGGTCTTCAAGAGGCCTTGAAGAACGACTGCCGTCGAATAAAGTCACAAAGTTAATGGACACGGTGATCTCTCGCTGCTAACCAACTTTCGATGGGGTGTCTTGTCCAAAAGCTCATTCTACCACAAATTTATGAAGCGTACAAACCAGAAACATTCCGACGCTTTTATTAGACCGCGATACGGTAAATTGTTTAATGGACGTTTCTCGGAAGTGTCCGTAATAGATGCGTGCATGATTGAACGCGAGTTTTAAGTGCGGTAACTAAGAGGCTCGCGATAAACACAGGCTTCGAATTGAGGGAAAGGAAGTATGGAGGAAAAAGCGACACACAGAGGTGGGTGTGGGAGAGCGGAAGAAGAAAACTGTTTGCACGAGAAAAAGACCTTGGTCGAGAGCTGGCAACGCTAGAACGCGTCGCCGCGAATGCTAATATTTATTAACCATCTTTGTTCACCGAGATACAAACTCGTAATCTTAGCAAATCACGAGGAAAACTGATTACGAGCTTGTGTTCCATTCTACGGAACGAGGCCACGGTAAAATGTACAATTCTATTTTATACAAGTAAAAAGATCGACTTTTGAAACACGAACCGATCCGTTTTTCTTTTTTTTTTAAATGAGTCAGATTAAAACAGTTCTATTTTATTTGTCCGAAAAGGCTTGGTAATTAATGGAATTAAATTTTCTATTGATAGAAACGAACACTTATATAATTTATTGAACGGAAACCGTGCGTTCTTTCTTTTTAAAACGAGCCGGATTGAGCACAGTCGATGTCAGACGAGACGAGAAACAGATGTGCTGGATGCATTGTATGTTCTACACGAATTATGCAAATGGCCAGCTGGTGTCTCTGTGAATATATTTCACAGAAGTCCACTAACAATGGAAGAAACTAGATATTTAAACTCTTAGCACTCGAACGGCGACTGTAAGGCCATGTTTCTGTAAATATTATTCAAAATATTTGTAACATTATTAAATTTGTATTCAAAATTACGTACAATAAGAACCAATAATAAAAAATATAGGTTTCCACTTTGAACAAACAAAGTTGACCTTCAAATGACCTTAAAAGCGTTACTCAAATAAAAAACTGACTCTTTCCTCCTCGAAATCGTTGGACACGTGTTCCAAACTTTTTAAATATCTTTCCAGAAAGATACTGAATACACACACAAGGGGAAATATTCTAGGTCGGAAGAAATGTTTCGTTTTCGAGTTGAAATCGACCGCAACGGATTAACATTTCGTTTAACATACTAAGTTGAAGCATGAATGAGTTTCGAAGTAGGCTGATTTCGATAGACGATCTGCATATTCGCGTATACGGTTAGGCTCGAGAGTCTACACGGACTTTAATGAATGGCAAAACGGTGCTGTCAGATCTGCCATTGATTCCCGGCTTCCAGACCTAAATGCAGTCAGGTGTATCAAGCGGATCCGGCGATTCCGCTCGGGATGCGCGAAGCGAAAGTCACAGTGAATCGAGCAAGGACTACCGTATAATTTAATCGATCGTTCGAAAGTCAGCGTCCCCGTCCGGCTTTCAAAGGGTACCACGCGTCCTCTTTACCTCGGTTACTTGGAAACCTACAACGCCGTGATTATGTTTTTACCTTCGTCCTCGTAGCGGTCGATCCGGCGATCAAGATATATCTGGAATCCGTCAAAAGTAGGCGCTCCCGAGCGGTGCATCTCATTACTTTTTGCAGTTGACGTCGCGAACCGGTTTCTAAGCCGATAGAAATCATCGTGCCCGGCGCATCTCATTAAAACGCGTATATTTCATCGGGACCCGATTATCGCATTTTCATTAAAACTTTCTATCCATTCCCACCTCTGTCGTCCGCGAAACGACGCTATTTTCGCGGGAAACGAGCATCCTCCATTTTCAAAACTGAGTCCACGCCATTTGAAGCAACATAACTTCTTCAAAATTAGATCAAACAGACTCGAATGTTATTGAGAAAAGTTGGCTTTCTCAGCTTTTTCATCCGAGTCTGTATTGAAAATTTAAAGAATGCATTTGATTCGCTCGAATAAATTATATCCATGCTGAAAATTGGTCACCGATATCGGTTAATTACTTTACGAGAAAATAAAATCGCACTTTTAATCGTTTGTAACTGGTAAACGAATCAACCAATATCGATGACAACAATATTCAGCATGGATATAATTTGTACAAGCGAATCAAACGAAAACCAACCTTTACTATTTCTTTTGCGATTCCGACCGGTTCAAACTTTTCTCAAAAATTGTTTACACCTCGTCTGATAAACTAATCCTTCTAACTTCTCGGTAACATTCAAGTCATTCTGCGTCATTCGCTTCAAAAGGCATTCGCGTTCCCCGTTCGACGATTCCCGATGTTGCGCAACCCGACTAGTTGTAGAGTTGCGTAGTTATAAGTTACAATAGTTGTATAGTTGTACAGTTGCGGTAGAGTTGCCTCTCTGGCAGACCACCATGTTTGAAGACACCTTGCCGATAGTAGACGCAACAGACAGGCCTCTCTGTTCCGAACGTGGGCTTTCCACGGGTATACAACTTCTGCTAAATAGGCTGGAGACTTCAATGCAAACCTGGGACGGCGCCTGCGCGGCGGAACAATAGACAAGTTTCTGTCACGCGACAAACCTAACTCCTCTGTACAGTCAACACGGAATGCCTCTGTCTGCCAGCACAATGACAGACTAGCGTTCAATTCGCAAACTTTGAAACTTCTGGCTAAATAGAACTCGGCGTGAACGAACGTGCAATTTTACAAAGCTCCCGTACGACAATGATGGCGCCCATTATTTCAAAATTCTCGCCGAGACAATCCCCTTCTCTTCCGGAAAGTCCTCTCTGACGCAACAGATTGAATGCTCGGTAGTTTGCGCAGCTTTAAGCAAAATGGAATCGCATGTGCTTAATCATTTTGATAAGTTGAAAACAATGCAACGGTACTATCGAATTCTTTCAACCCTTGGATCCGAATCCTAGGCCTCAATACCTTTTTTTACTTATATATATATATATATATTTATATTTATATAATTTATATTTATTTTTTGTTTATACCTTTTTAGCTTAGTCGCATGTGTCATGAACGCATCAGATCCGCAGTCCAGTAATTAGGGGTTTTCACAAATACACGCTGTACCCTAAGAATATTTGAACAGTATGATTTTTGTAAATTGCCGATGCTTAAACCGTGATAATTTTGTGAATAACAATAATGTTTCGAATCTTTCCCTCGTCTCCCGCCTCGAGAAAACTGTTTTCTACTTTTTCCGAGGATATTTCTAAAGCCGTGTACTTTCAGCTGGCGGTGAAAATTGCATGATAAACTGTAAATAAATATATTCTCTCTACTGGAAAGTTTTGTCCGTGTTCGAATCGAAAGAGAACAACACAATTTTCGTACATTCAATAATATTTATTGTAGAACAAACTTTCCATCGTTTCAGGAGTGAACTTGCAGTGTCGCTATCGGACAGAACTTTCCGGCAAACCTAACAGAAGAAGAATGATCGGATAGAACTCTGCCGTTATCGTTGCAAACAGCAGAACCAAGGCCGAGCAACAATCGAAGTGCGAATTGTCCTAACGCGGCCGCGACAGCTCGCTGAATGCCGTCGCCGGTATGAATGACTCGTTCCTCAAAAACGGACAATTAACCGTGCTTCGCGCATGCTTGCAACCGCGACCTTGATTCCCGCGATAAATACTTCGCCGCATTGTTGCTGCAACTCGGCGTATAATGAACTGCGTCCTCGAACCCAAGGATTGTCTCGGAACGGAGTCCCCCGCCGGTCTTGTACGCCGCGATGAATCTCATGAAAATCTGATTAGCGAAAAAGATACCGCACAGTCGGGGAGGGGGAAGGGGGGAAGGGGTGATGAATCACGAAGAAATTCTGCTACGTCATAGCGAAGCGGTCCCAATGACGGTATAGTAGTATAGTTTCGCCCGAGTCGATTCGTTGTTCCGTGACAGCATCGGAACACCGGCGAAGGGACACGGTGGAGAGATCCCTCCATTGTTGTCCGGCTAATTTGTTGCGACCACTCGAGCTTTTTACGCGCTAACGAACGCCCGACCGCGCGAAACACGCGCGTGAAGTATAGTCAACGCACCGACGCACGCTGGGCGATTTGGACAAAGCGGATTCAAAAGCAAGGAAAGTACAAAGTCATAATAATGTATTATTAGTGATTATGATATTATATCTGTGGTCGCTAGTGACCTAGATGTTGACGCGACCTGTATAAATATATAAAGTAGACAAAATAAAGAAAAATTGAGGAACTTTCGATAGGAACGAGGTAGAGCGATGAAATTTGTTTGAAATTAAAGCTCAAAGTTTGTAGAATACGGGGGAAAAATATGGAGATGTCGCACGAACGTTTTTCAGCCTTGAGAAAATTCGTTGAACGTGCAGAAATTCGAGAAAGTGTTGGTTTTTCCAATACCACGGTGGGAAAGAAATTTTTTTTAACATGCTATACATCATTTTGCCATAGATTTTTTCAGGCTGATTTCAAATCTGGTCTCGAAATTTGTCTACGTGAAATTTGTCTATTTGTCAGGATTTTGCAAGAAATAGATTTTCGTGAGAGAAACTAATGAAATCATTTTTTCGTTGAAATGATTGCATGGTAATAATCCCCCAATTTTTCCCATATTCTACAGAGTTTCAGCTTTAATTTGAAAAAGAAATTTCATCGCTCTACCCCTCATTTCTATAGAAAGTTCTGTGATTTTGTATGGCACACTCTTCTGATCTACTTGCGCGAAGCCTAACAGTCAATTGATTCTTCAAAAACCAATTTCAATATCAAACTGACATCAATTAACCACCTGATATTATCTTAAAATAGGAGCACTGAAACACTGAAAGAAAATCTTGACGAAGATAAAATAAAAGATCTACTGGAATTTATTAAGGAAAATCCAGGAAATTGTACTATAATGATAGACCTGTTCGTCGCTGATAACCATGCGGTTGATGCGACGTAAAACGTTAAAAAAAAAAAAATATATCAAACTCTCGGACCCTTCGTCGTTACAGTGAAGTCTCGATATATGTGAATAATACCAGAGTTGGTACAGATCCTGTGCCCGTTATCGATCAGATCATCGACGAATCTAATTCAGCTAATTAGAGTGCTGCCGGAGTGACAAGGGACACGGGACAAGATCGATAAAGATCCGCGCGGGTTAATTAAGTGCCGATCGAACGATTTCGAAACGATACGACCTATATAAAACCGTGCAACACGAAAACACACACACGCGTCGCATTCAGAGCAAAATGTAGGATGGCACGATCGGCTTTCTAAATTTGTATCAAACGGCGTCACTTTCACCGCGTGATCGATAAATCGCGGGATGAAACCCATCGGTGCCCATGGGGAGAAACCGAATAGCATGATCGACGATTTTTTTAATCGAGTTCGCAGCAGCAACAACCGGCCTCTAACTCGATTCGATAAGCGGGCTAGGATCGGCCAACCGGGATCTCCCTTTGATCTATAACAACCGTTCGCGATTATCGTTGTTACCGAGCTCTATATACAGTTCCGAGCGAAGATCTGTTTTGGTATCGAGAGTCGTTTCGTAACGGTTCGCGAGTAGGGCAGATATAAATGTTGTGCAACTCGGATTCCCGGGAAAGTGTGGAATAATGCCGAGCGGTATTTCGAGTAATCAAGAAAACAAAAAAGAAGCACAATTTATTCCCAAGTCGGAGCGGAACCGGTCCCTCTCGTAAACCTAGATCATTTCATTCAAGCTTGTTCCGCGATAGAATTTCTTTATGCAACCGAACGGATTCACGCTTTCGATCACGATCACTCGGCCCCCATCCCCCACCGTAAGTCAAAGGGATCGACGACTTGAAGTTAACCCTTTTTACTCGACGCTATGCCAATTCGGAAAGTAAATTTTTCTTCCGTCCTAGAATATTCTCAATTTATTCATACGAAACTGATCCATGAAATAGAAATTTTGCAATGCAACAAGTGTTTTCTAATATTTTTGGTAATTTCTTTGATAAAATGCCACAATAATTTCTAGTGGTGCTTCATCGCTCGAGTGCAAACGGTTAATTCTATCAGAGAGAGAAAGTAAATGAGAATTTTCTTTTAATAATTCCAACCGGTCGAAAATGGCGTGTCAATGTTCCTGGTTTTATATTATTTCGGGACGTTTTCGGCATGTTACAATATTCCTAGGATGTTCGTGTAAATTTGTTATTTCAATTGGCCGCATAATTTGTAGCGGGGCTTCAGAGTCGCCACTCGAGTGCAAAGGGTTGAAACGAATGGAACCCTGGAGATTATCAATAAATATTTCTTCGTCGGTTTAAACGTGGTTTCCTTCAACCATTAAATGACCTGTACTCGCTCGAGGAACTCCATTCTTGGCCGATTTTCCGGGCAACGGGAAAAGCGACGCAGTTTCCCGACGACATCGAATAAATTTAATACGTTCTCGCGTTCGAATGTCACTATGAAAGCGTTCGTGGAAAAGTGTATACGTAAAGTAAAGCCAGCTGTGTTTGTCGCGGAGAATCACGTCCCTTTTAATAACGATATTTCATTCGTGCGTGACAGAATGGGTAAACATAGTTTAATGCGCGCGCGCTGCAGACGTTATACGACTCGACGTAACAATGAAAAGTTCATTTACAATTCGTGATCAAATTCGCAGAACTTACTCCTATCGTTGCACGCAGAGGAAACGAACAAAGGGAGGAAAGAACGATTTCGAGTGGAGGAGGGGAAAGTAAAATGGCGAGCTACTACAAAACCTTGCCGAAGGCTTTCTACACAGAAACAAAAGGTGGACGGTTTCCTATTGTTAACTTTCCAAAACTGCTCATCGGAGTGCTGGTTAATTCGTGCCAAAAATGGTGCAATTTCAAACAGTAGAATTTCGAAGAATTTAGTAAACGTATTAAAGAAAACAAGAAAATGAATTTTCATTTCACTCCAGTCCGGTGCGATTCGAGTAGAAATTGTTTATTCCGACCTTGAAATGTTGCCTGGGGGCTAGAAGATTAGATAACAGAGTTAACCCTTTGCACTCGGCGCTATTTTCATTCTAAAACTAAATTGTTCTTCCGTCTCAGAATATTTTCATTTTATTCATACGAAACCGATCCGTTCTCCACATATAATCTTTAAACGTTTAGTAATCTATTAAATACAAATTTTGTAACAAATATTTTGTAATATTTTCTGTAATTTCTTTGAAATAATGCCACAAGAATTTCTAACGGTGCTTCAGAGTTACCAGTCGAGTGCTAAGGGTTAAACAGACGAAAATACAAATAAAAATAGACGATGACAAATTAAATAGATGAAGAAATACAACACTCATTTCAGTGAAGAGACAGAGAGACCTAAGCAGGAACACAGGGTGAACCAAAAAAAGATGGAGCGCCCGTAAGAAGGGTGCAGTGAACCCTCGAGAAACGTGGTCTAAAAATTGCCTCTATCGCGGGCTCTAAATCTCGAATCCTTTTTTATTGGCCCGCTTTAAAAGGTCCACGGGCTCTCGAGAAGGTAACGATGTTTATCTTTCCACGGTTGCGCCCATGTGTCCCGTATCTATTATATAATGAAACCACATTACCCCCTCCCGCGGGGGCACTTAAATCGCCAGGGCTGGTCTACTCCAACCACCCCGAACATCGTGGAACCACTCGGGACGCCGGGCTGCAGAAACCGAAAACAGACTCGATCAACGTGAATTAGGCTCCGGAATCCGGGGAATAATCTCGGACTACTTAACGCGTCGAACAAAGAACGAACTCTTCGGGGTTCGCGCAAACCACGGGCCTCCCGGTGCTCCA
Source organism: Halictus ligatus (assembly GCA_028454255.1). Classification (NCBI taxonomy): domain Eukaryota; kingdom Metazoa; phylum Arthropoda; class Insecta; order Hymenoptera; family Halictidae; genus Halictus; species Halictus ligatus. The sequence continues at coordinate 5,807,398 of CM052144.1, read as the reverse complement.
GAGAAAGAGTCCTGCGTCGCGAAGAATCCTGTTTTCCATCCATTCTCGATTCACCCTAATGCTCTCCCCCTCTCTTACTCTCTCTCACTCTTCAGGACAGAGGTGCACGTTTCAGGTTTATCGAGAGTTCCCTCGGACGTTGTAACGGCACTCGAGAGACGACGTCGAGCTCGTGCGCGTCTCTCTTTCTCTCCCCTTCTCTCTCTCTCTCTCTCTCTTTTTCTCTCCCGTCTCTCCTACTCGACAAGGCTCATCGCCACTACGCCACGCTCGACGTACGCGAGAGCTACACGCATGCATCTCCACGCACATGCGTTCTACCCCGGCTCCCATGCAACGGACGCAACCATCGCTCCTTCACCTACACGCCGGCGACCGGTTTACTATACCGGGCACCAAACAAACACACGTAACGACGAATGACAACGGTACACCGATCGCCGCGTTCTGTTTCGGATATCACCCGCGTTTTTACCCTAACCCCGTCGCACCCCGCTCTTCCCTCCCCGCTCGCTTCTGCGGAGAATCAACCCTTTAGCGGAGGATCCCGAGGCGGATTGCGAAGACTGAGCTGGCAAACAGAATTTGTTAACACGGACACCTGGTTTAACGCTAGGTTTACGGAGCACCAGAAGTGACTATCTCACCTTGCGTTGTAAAAATAACAAAATTGTAGTTACTTGGATTTTCTTCCGGCCATTTTTATTGTAACGTATGCTCAAAGAAACGAGTCTATCGAACAATCCTTCGCAATTACGTATCTGCACTCTTAATAATTATACATTTCGAAATCTCGTAACTCGAAATCTCTAATTCTCGTAAATCTAGTGTTAACTTTAAATGTATTATTTACTTTTCGAAATTGCGTGATCGTGACTTTCTGAGATACAGATGGATACATTTACTTGTTTAAGTACATATCGTAGTAACATTTGCGAAAAATCGAAATAAGTTTAGCCTCGTTATTATTTTAAACTACCCCCCACCCTTTGCTCTTCTTTAACCTCAACATTCGTTCGATGTTCGTTTCTATACTTGCACAATTGAAATAAATTGAATAAATTATAGTCTCAATTTGTGGGTACGTTATTAAGTGAACCTTCAGGAGTAAATTGGGCATTTCCGAAGTATGTTACCGGGAAGATCGGTAATATTTCATGGACGCAGATTAAAATCTGAAGGTGTAATCTTGATTAGGGAACTCCGAGTTCGGACGTCACGAAAGTAATTAATCGATAAGCACGTATCGCCTATCATGCATATCAATGCTTCGCATTGCTGCGCGTATTGCTGATGGCTGATTATAAGTTTCTTCTGAAACACCTATCAACTGGGATTCCTCTTACGCGTTGGTATGCGAAACTCAATATAACTCAATATACGCAACGTTACTAATTAGTGTGAACGTAAAACTCTTGACGTTGCACGAGCGATTACGCATTCCGCGTTACGCTACAAAAATATCGAAGAATTTCAGAGATTACTTTGTTCCTTTTGCCCTTCTATTTTTGAACATACTAGGACGAGCGACCCAATTACTATATTAATTATATCTACAGCATGAGAAAAAGAGATATTAAATCTTTTCCATTAGAATCAGTTAATATTTATGTTGTATATCGTTTTGCTAATATTCATTACGCTGTAAAAGTAATTGATACAGGCACGGTAATCGGTATCCCCGCTTCTAATATTTTACAGCAACTATTCTCCAGAACCGTTACAGAAAGACTAACGGCAAAAAATGTATAATTTCTAGCGATATTAAACGGTAGATTTACCGAAAAAGTATTAACCATTTTCCCGCAAGTCATGAGGCTAAAGAAACGTTCCGTCAAATTAAACGTTAATGGTAGGCGGTAACGCTCCTTCGAAAACCGCAATCGGTTGCAAAACTGTCGCCGGGTATTACAGAACTATCAAAACATGACAACGCTACTTTTCGTGTTTCTTGCTTAAATAATACCGCAGCCGAGTTATTGCACTCGGTAATCGTTACTACATGCTGTCCCTCTTTTCAAATACTTCATTCAATTAATAGCATTCGAGTAACAATGCAATCGTCAATATTTGAATAACAATTCGTCAAATATCCTTATCCACGCTACTATTGTCTCCACTATTGTAACTTCGTAGATATCTCGCGAGCTTCGTTTGCCGATTAGTCAGAGGGGTGACTACGTGGGGTGTCCTGCGAAACGTCTTCTGAATCATTCGCGGAAACTTTCTTCTCTGTTACTAGTTTTAGGACTGGAGCAAGCGACCGGGTTTTGTCACCCGTTTTGGCAGCGCTCGGGTGAGCACACTAAAAATGGCGGACAGTGAAAACGGGTTGCGGTACCTTATAGTGAATAACTAAATCGAGCACTTAATAACATTCCTCAGATTGCCTTCAGTCGTTTCTCCATTCGGAATTTCACACTAAACCTATCGAACATTCCAAGTGACCAATATCTGTGGCTCTGTAAAAATTTATTTCTTTATTATTGCTTTAAACCGAGTAGTTCATTCGTCAAATACAGTATCGTCACATATGGCTTATTCACTCATTCAGATTTTGTGCAATGTTTATTACAAGCTCACTAAAACACTCGATCCATTTCTCATTTCTCCATTTCTCTTTGTAATTATAATAACTGAGAGATAAGAAACCGGTCAATTTTACTGGAGATAGGTTTAGTAGTGTAATAATATTAGAACGGAATGTAATTTAGTTGATAAAATCAACAGGATAAAATTTGTCATAATTCCTCCAGCCCTTCTGCATTCTTTAATTCAAATAAAATTTAATTCTTCTCGATACATGACAGTAGAAATTAATATATTTTGCTTCAGTCGAAAACTCACTTGTGTCCCTTTATTTCTATTTATTTATTTCACGCATTTCCCTTTCCGTTTCCTGGCACTGTATTATTATTTGTTGGTGCCTGTGTGTACGATTGGCTGGAAAAAAATTTGTCATCGCGAATCATACTGCTCGAAGGGAACAACCGCTCGTCTGTGCCGGGTCTGACTTTCGTCTCTCGGCGGCGGGCGTTCACGCTTCCACGAAAATTTCAATACTGTTTACCACGTGACACTAGCGACCAACAAGTGGCTACGTGACACTCGGCCAAACAAGTCAGTGTTGTCTACCTGCCAGGCAAATCGCAGGTAATTGCCGAGATGGCATTGAACCCAACTTTGAAGGTATGCTACGAAATATACTGTCCAATCGGAGCATCCTGACAATAAATAACCTCTGCCCTATCAGCCACGGAAAGTTAGCGACATTAGTTACCCTTTCGATTTTTCAACATCGAATATAGAACACATATCCTATAGTTCATAAAATCAAAAAATCTCCCAACAGTGTTTATCGAATTTATTTGTCCCTTATCTGTTACGTACAAGTTTTCACTGGTATGTAAAAGTGACGATTTAATCACGCGAGACGAGGGAAATTAAAAGAAAATAATTATGATAGGTAATCATCATCTCCAAGTATCAACCAGAGAAAAGTCTCGCTTTAAAGAGTCGAAGATCAAACAGAAAATTGAATATAAGATTCTGTTTGTACAGGTTCGGTGAGTTTATATCGAAAACGGCACCGTCCTGAAAATTAAACCTTATACAACTCGTGTAATTTTCAGTACAGCGGAAATAATATGTTTAAACGAAGTGTGGCACCTCGACGGAATGTTTCGACGAACAACTATTCAAAAATCAAATTAGAAAGCTGTTGATACGAACGAGGGAACCGAACACGTTCTCAGCTATCCAATTTCTGTTTTGCAACTCGGCGATGCTGCGCCTCACGCATCCGTTCAAGTGATCAATATTTCAAGAAAATAGATCGCCCGCGGCAGCTTTTAACATTTTGTATCATCCACTAAATCGTTTGCAACCTAGATTATTATAAGTAGCCCCGGAAACAGCTTACCGGGTCCGCGTCTCTCAAACCGATTTATGTTTACGTCGCGAATAGTGTTCTCAGCTTTCCAGCCCGGCGTCCCTGATTCGTTCGTTCGACTCCTAATAATCGATGAAACGGCTAAAAGCGAGCAGATCGACGCGAGATCACTCGAAATAACGAACCAGCCGCCGATTTATTAGCAAAAGCAACACCGTTCAGACCGAATGGAGCCGACGCAATAAACTCTTCTTTCTCGAAATATCAAAGCGGGGCTTTCGGACCGGCTCCGCCCGGCAAAACAAAGTGCGCGGCTGTCGGTATAAATAACGGGATGGGAACTGTAGGAAAATATAAACAATGCCCGGCTTGAAAAGTGTCCAACAGATCCACCGAGGATTTTGGCCGCGGCCGACGGAATAACGTTTCGCGTAATTTCGGGGGCTGAAGGAGCTCATCGTTTGACTGTCAGCAGCTAGTTTAACAGAAAATTTCGAATCGTTCCGACGAGTCTCACAAAGGGCGGGCCGGGCTTAGGCAGGCCGACTATTTACGCGTCGGGTCGCGGAGATGCGCGTCCCGCGTTGCGATTTAAACGACCATTTATTATAGATCACAGACCGTAATTGCCAGTCGGTGCGCGCACACTTCGTCCGTGCGCTTTGGACATGGCCGATCGATAAATATACCACCTATTTCCGGCATCCTTTAACAGCGTTGATCCCGGGTGTCCCCAAGTCGCTATCGTCCTTCTATCATGCTCATTCACCTACCGGCACTTTTCTAACGACTCCGTTATTAACCACCCCTAACTCGACTCGTGTTCGTCCGGATACTTTTCTTCTTTCTCTGAGAATTTTTGTTTGAATTTGCATTTATTTGATGTGACATTTTTCGCCGGCCCTGGGCGGCTGCGTGCAGAAATCGATTGCGCGCGGTAGCTATGCTCCAGTGACGTATCATGCGAGGGACTCGCGCAGAGACATAATTCACGCGCCACCTTCTGCCGATTCCTTAACAAATCTACCGAAAGCCCCATTAATTTCAATAATCGTACCAAAAGGAATTTTAACAGTCTTTTATATAATACTACGTTCATGCGAACCTGGCCGAAGACAAGTTGGTTCGCATAATCGGGTGATTCGTATAATAGGAGTTCGTCTGTCTCCCATTGCTATGATTTTTGGTTCATTTAATACGAGTTAGTGTTCATTTAAGAGAATCTTGCTCAGCTAGAGTTGAACTGACCAGGGGTTGCTAAAATTTAGTTGGGTAAACAACATCACTGGGGGGTGACTTTTTGATTCACGAAGTTTCTAGGTTCACAGGAACCGGCAAAATGGCGGATTCTAATATTTTTAATTGACAATTACTGGAGATTGTGAAATTTATTTCCGTTGGTATATGTTATAAAACGAATGCCTAAAAATGTGGGTAGGTATCGTCTTATTATTTTCACAATGCAATGCAAAATAGTTACTTTTAATGCTCCGTGAACCTAGCGTGTAAAAATCCTGAGCCACGGACTTTCAAAAGTTATGAAATAATCACCCCGGTGGATGTTAATAATTTAGAAACGTCAATTTCTCGTGAAATACATTAACCCTTTCCGGACGAACGTCGTCCTAGTGACAGCGAAAGAATGATTAATCTCAAACAGACTATAACCACGCGATTGGTAAATTTGCGAGAATCATTTACGTTAGTATTCGTGCAGAGTTCCTGCTCATTTCTCAAATACTAATAATTGTTTGCGAGACGCATTCCGGAGACTATGTACAGACCGAGTGCCTAATTGTTGAACGATAAGATTGACAAATGTTTAATTTACCGGAGATCAAACAGCCTGTACGAGTAACGCAGTATGGATATTGTTTTCAGAAGGAAATATAATGTATCAGGACCATGGGAAAATAGAACAACACAAATTCCGGTCCGAGAAGGGTTAATAACACGTTGGCTGCCATGTCACCCATACGTGGGTTTTTTAATTATTTCTACAGGCTTTAAAATGAATTTTTAATATATTCATTGCACCAAATTTGACAAGGAAAGAGAGGGTTGAGTAAAACGCAAGAAAGTTGCAGGTCTAGAAAATTTTGGATCTAAGGAAAGAATTATATCTAAGGAATTTTGAAGGTATCTAGTTTGGCAATCAAATAGTCCTTATTAGAAAGCTGATTTCGGAGGACTCGACGTGTCATCGAGCGGCAAGGATGATTCGAGCGCCATGTGCACAGCTCGGAAAACTGGCACGCAATTTCAGCTCGACTCTCCTCGTCAATTAAACGACCGGAGAATCTCCGGTTCAAAAACTATTCCGCGGCAGGATACCATTAGCCGTTCGTGCGGTAATTACGCACGCTCTTTCAAAAACGATCCGTAGCCTCGTTCGAAGCGTGCGTGTTTCGCTCGGAACGCGTTCCGGACCGGCTCGCGGTGATCTCTTATGACAACTCGGAGACACGGCTCTCGTCCGCGGAGGAAACGATCGTTTAAATCGGGCGGAGCTGATGGAAAACGGAGCGACTCGAGAGATCGAAAGCGGTGTCCTACCTTTGAGAAAAGTTCCCCTCCGCGGGACGTCGATTAATCCACTGGGTGGGCCAGGAGGGGTAGAAATCCACAAACAGAAGAACGGAGGGCCGTTTCTCGAAAACGCTCTTGTCCACCAACAAAAATATCGTTACGCACTGATCGTTCGGCGGGTGCGCGGTTTTAAACGAGCGACGGTGAAGCACTGTTGATTATTCTTTGGAACACGAGAAACAGAGAGAGAGAGAGAGGGAGAGATAGAGAGATAGATAGAGAGAGAAATAGAGAGAGAAAGAAAGAGAAAGAAAAGTTTACGCAGTTTACGTAGCCACCTATTAAAACGGAGCGGATCGTCGCAAATAACGCAACCAGTTGTCGGAGACGAGCGGAGGAAACCAACTGAACCGGCTCACCGTGAGGGACTGACGATGCTGTTCGATTGCCGTGCGCTCGTTCCGCCGACTCTCGCCGCTCGGTTCTCGACGCGACCGCTCGACTACCTCCGGCAAGCTTCGACCTTTCTCGAGTCCTGGCTCCGAGTTCCACAGAGAACATAGACCGGCCTCAGGCTTGGCAACCTCGACGAACTTTTGCTCGGGTCGAGGCCGTACGAGCGTTTCTGTTTTCGTGCTGGAATTAAAGAGCCCCCTTCGGGGATCGGACCCGATGATAACGCACAATGCACCCTACTCCGACCGTTACGCAACCGATCGGCCCCATTCCCTCGAACCCCACCTAATCAGATGCTCGTAACCTCGGGCACTAATCGGTTGTTTGTGTACACCAGTCATTCGATGTCTGTTCAATTCCCAACCAAAGCGGCGGGCTCTGTTAAGGGGGCCATGGTTTGGAATCCGTATACGTATGCGAGGCTCAAAATCTAGACAAATTGCCGCTTCAATATTGCAATGAGCAGTTTAGAAATGGTCAATTGTGTTTCCTGAAAGTCCAATCTAAGTCTGTATGGAGCCGAAATTGCGAATTTTTATCTCATCCTGGAGTAATTTGTAATATTCGGAAGAAAAATCGAATTCTGAAGCAAGTCCGTCGTCACAAGATGGCTGCCGCGTCAGTATTCCAATGAGCAGTTTAGAAATGGTCAATTGTGTTCCCTAAAAGTCTAATCTAAGTCTGTATGGAGCCGAAATTGCGAATTTCTAGCGAATTTCTAGCGAATTCTGAAGCAAGTCCGTCGTCACAAGATGGCTGCCGCTTTAATATTGCAAGGAGCATTTTAGAAATGGTCAATTGTGTTTCCCAAAAGTCCAATCTAAGTCTGTATGGAGCCGAAATTGCGAATTTCTACCTCATCCTAGAGTAATTTGTAATATTCGGAAGAAAATTCCAATTCCGAAGCAAGTATGCCTTCACAAGATGGCTGCCGCTTCAATATTCCAATGAGCAGTTTAGAAGTGGTCAATTCTGTTCCCTAAAAGTCCAATCTAAGTCTGTATGGAGCCGAAATTGCGAATTTCTATCTCATCCTAGAGTAATTTGTAATATTCGGCAGAAAACTCGAATTCTGGAGCAAGTATGCAGTCACAAGATGGCTGCCGCTTCAATAGTCCAATGAGCAGTTTGGAAGTGGTCAATTGTGTTTCCTAATGCGGGGGTAGTTTTATATGTATGATACGAGATGGCGCGGCGGTAGAATGGTGTGTGCCCCAGTTGATTGAGAGTTGCGTTGTGAGAAGTTTGCGGGAACATTATAGAGAGAGAGTTACATTTATATATTAATACCTTATGACTGAATTATATTAAAAGTAATTAGTTTGATAAAACATTGTTTCACCTACAATTTATTCCATACCTCACACCTAAAAGTTCAATCTACATCCTGGAGTAATTTGTAGTATTCGGCAGAAAAATCGAATTCCGAAGCTAGTATGCCGTCACAAGATGGCTGCCGCTATTCTCTTAATTTCGGAAATTTTTCAATGTACCTGTTCATTGAAGTACATTATTCATGACTTATAGTAAAGCAACTTTATTCAAATAGCGTATAGTTTGGATAGGCATCATCGAAAACAATCTTTGACTAAATATTTGTCAGTTCCGATGGAATTTAATCTTTGATAGTGCCAATAACAATGTGTTACTTAGGCAGCTATGTTTGCTGTGGTAGATAAACAGCGAGGCCATCGGCCTAGAACTTCGCCCTTTGATCACGTTCGAGCGTAATTCGAGCATAATTGTTTACTTCTGAATCGAAATTTTTTTCTAATTAATTCCACAGACAGCCACAAGTCAAGACCTATGTATATAAATAGCATGAGTCTGATTTCTGTGTTTTGTATGCATGGAACATGCTCGAGGAATGTCGTTAGAAGATACACACTGTTCCATCTTGTCGATATTTAATGCAGAACAACAATTCATAGACGATTAATACACAGTTCAAGATGAACAAATATTAATTATAAAACGGTAGAATTTTTTAATATTCATTATTATTTGGTTGTGGATGATTACATGGAATATCACTTCAATATAGAAAACAATAATTCGTCTAATATTAATCTACAGAAATTCGTTTCTAGGCACTAGAAATTTTATAATTTCTACTATTACAATTATTTACAATTATTTCTGATAGACTATATTAAAATTCATTAGAGTGTCGATAATTGCATTCGTTACGATCTTCCAAGATGTTTTACACAAGTAATTCGATTACCTTCTTCCCTTCTTCGTGTAGCAATCTGAAATTATGATTGCTCCCATTACTCGCGATCTTTCCTTCTAAATGAATTATCAATGAAACCACTGAAAGGTGCATGATCTAACGGTTTAAGGCCCAGACGGCGCGGAGCTTGCAAATGTACGGGATGAATCTATAATACGGCTAGTTTGCATTCAATATGTGAGACACGTGTTGTGTGTCGGTGGCTGCGAAATTGCGTCGGATGAAACCGGTAGCAGAATAAAGCGATGCCCTTCTCTCCGTTCCCCTAATAATAGAGTAGACCGGCGTTGCGCTGCTTCCAGATTAAATGCTGTCTAGCATCTGAAAAGAGCCAAGGTCAAGATATTCCTGAGATCGAACGGCTCCGGCAGGATTTAGTATTTACGCGTGTATGTTATATGTATAATTTCGAACCACCGATATAGGGCGTTCCCCGGACAGGAAAAGGAAATGAGGAAGAAGCACTCTAACTGCAAGAACATCCTGACTCCTCGCCATTCGATCGCTCTGCCAGATTGCTCGTACGCATTGCACGTCAAACATCGATTGGTTGTTCGGTAGGATGCATTACCATGATTGTTCTACAGATTCTGCATTCAGAACGCGATCCACGCAGCACAGCTTTCGAACAGGCTTCTTCAAGAACATGGGACGTTTCTAGAAAATATTTTCCTACCACAAATTCCAAGGAGGATAGGCAAAAAGTAGTGTCCGTTCGAGTAGAACTTACGAGGTATAAAAATATCAAGTTTTCTGTAACAAGAACAGCCAAATAATAGTAGAATAATTATATTAATATTTGCACAGCTCGTCAACTTGTTAAAATCTTTTTCACTACCTTGCAATTGACGCAGAATTATATTTCAGATCCGTATGTAACTTGCGTAAAGATTTATTTCATTTTATCGAGAATGCACGCGGAATGCAAAAGCGAAGAATGTTCGATGCATGAGCAAGCGAAGTCTGTTGACACAGGGATCGCTTTGTACACGACAATAAAGGTGGAAAGTTACAAAACAGTCGCGCGTTTACAACATGCGGTTAAGTCAACCGAGGCCCGGGGCCGAGGGCGAAATAAAACCTAAATATTTTTACAACGCCGGCGCTCGAGCTGTCTTGTATCATCGTTGTCTTTAATGTCCACGTTTGTCTGGCGCCGCATTTAGAAAAGAAAGCGTATGGCAAACCGTTCGGAGTTAATAATACCTTTTTATGAAGTCACATGGCGCGCAGTCATCTCGTCCGCCTCTCTGTTACATCTTCGATCTTAATTACGAAAAATGAAAGTTAAAAAGGACAAAGAAATTTCGTTCCGCGAACAATTTCATGCGATTATTAAACGTCCGCGAGATATTCGTCGCGGCAATAGCATTCGGCAAAATTAAGTCTCGTTCCGGGAAACGTTTTCTTTCCACATTTGAAAAAAGCTTAAGCTAAACGGGCCGCAATGAGCGTAACTTTTTCGTGTGCGCTCAACCGTGCTCCGCGAATGTCCGGGATTAATTAACTATCGTGTACGCCGCATCCGCAGCCGCTAATAAAACAGTCTTATTAAAATTGGATTCCGATTAACGCGAGTTCGGATTCCCCATGAAATCCGGTGGACTATGGCGTTCCTGGGGATCCAGTCGTTTGCGCGATTCTATGCGCGGCTACTGCGAAATTTATCGCAATACCAAAGGGCACGTGGGGTATGCAAACGAAATGGCCGACGAACACGGTGCACCGCCGTATAATTAGCCGGGTATCTTTTACAGCGTGTTACACGCGAGGCCCTGTAACAAATGCTTCAAAGACATTTTATGCCGGCCAGCAATCTCTTTGACGTTCTATTAGCCTGCGTTGCGATGATCGCGGCGATTAAGCAGCCTCTCAAAAAACTTATTGCGACGTATACCTATTCTACGCGACGGGGTACATACGTCTTTGCCAACTCTCATTATTACCCTATTAAGAATGGCAACGCCTTTAATTTGTTGCCGAACGGAAACGCGGTTGGTTTATGACGAGCCCGTAAAAACGATGTCCTACGACGTAAATCTTCCGATTTTACTAGGTGTTTATCAAGCATTATGATCTTAATAACAGAGAGGCACATCTGTTCGCATCGTACATCAGTAGCGTCATCGGTAACGCCATCGATGGGCAACCTATCGTGATAACTGCGGCTACTATTTTCCACCTTTCCAATATATCATTCAATCATTTAAATTTTCCATCATTTTTGTACAGAAATATTTCGCTTATCCGGTTTTCCAGTAACAATAGAACTAGAATAAATAGAAATTGCTTTGTAACAGCGACAGGACTGTGCACATTCAGACTTCATACAATTTTTATTGTGATATGAGCTTCAAGGAAGAGTGGTATAATTATTTACGAACCTGAATTCTAGTTGTTGATATCTACAGCAAAATTGACTGTACACCGATTTACGTATCAGCATCGCTAGACAATTGTAAACATGATATTTCTTCAGCTTCTGTCGACGATTTGGAGTTTTTCAATCTTAACCAATACAACTAGAAGTCTTTCGATTAATTAACATTAGAACGACCGAGCAACAAACGCGACAGACGTGTATTGCTTTGCAACAGCGACAAGACTGTGCACATTCAGACTTCGTAAAACTTTTGTCGTGATATGAGCTTCAACGAAGAGGTTCGTTAAAAAATTTGCGCTGAAAACATTTTGACAACTTCAGTAATTGTAAAAGAAAGAATTCGGAACCAGTCATTTCGACTGCTCGGGTCGTTCCAGTGTTAAGAGTATTTTTCGATGTTAGTTTCTATAAAAATTACGTTTTCATGGTTCACGGCCGCCATGAAATGTTTTCATGCACGAAACGAGCGGTGATCTCACGGGAGGTCTTCCAGAGTATTACTCCGATCGAATCGAAGAGAAGTTTCTTAGGCGATTACTTTCCCGGTTTTCTCGTTATTGTACGACGAAAAGGGGTTAATTAGCGAATTTTTGCGAGTCGTCGCGCGTATGTCATTACCGACACCATAAAAACCGGACGGGTTTCAACAGAAGTAACGAACAGAGATTTTAATGCGTCTCCGGTGTTCCCGGTATCTCGGTATCGGCACGAATCTACAAACCAGACGAGAAGTATGCGCGCGGAACGCACGAAAGCGGGTTATCTTGCGGTTTGTCTAACAGGTGGATACTCTGTGTTGCCGGTAAACACACGAATCGATAAAGGTGACCCTCCTGTGTGCGTTGTTGGTATTCTAGATAACAGTTGAAAGGGGGGTTGTTGCACCCGTCGCGTCGCGTCGCGTCTCGTCGGGTCGCGTCGGGTCGCGTCGGCTCCGCCGTCTTGTAATTTCTCTCGCCACAAAGCAATTAAAAATTTTTCCTCGCCCCGAGGCTTCTCGCCGGCGTTTAGACGGCTCCTTGTGTTCCGACGAATGCGACTTTTGTTTTCTCCTCTCGCCCCTCTCTCCTCCCCTCCCGCCCCAACCCCTTTCTCCGGTTTCTCTCGCCCTCCTCTCGAGACCCGGGGCGAGGCCCGCCATTATCTACACGAGCGAAAAAAGGACGAGCATTAATATATACATTCAGGGGATCCCAACAACACCACGCCACAGATCATTATCCTCCGGAGAGGAGGACGGTGATGATCCAGCCTCGCTCTTCCGAGAGCCTTTGTTGGCTCTGTCGAACTGCGACAGATCTTTCGCTGTGGTGGAACGGCCTTCTAATAACGGCAGTTCGGATACCGGAAAGTCTGCGAGTAGGAACCCGTTTTTCGTAGAAACCTCAGCTGCTCAGAACTGAACTTCTAACCCTGTGTTTAGAACGGATACACGAAAGGATACACGAATTTGTCAAACGCTTTGTCACTGCTACGCGGCCTGCTACGGATCTGCCACGGATCTGCTACGGCTTACCCCCACTCCGCCGAGTCACTTCACTCCGTAGCTGCGCGATTAGGCATCTTGAGCAGATCCGGTATAAATTTACAGAAGCAATACAGTAGAACCCCGCTAGTTGCAGCCTCGTTTATTGGACTGACACCCCAATGTGTATAACGAATCACTATGATCGGTTACGCTTTTATATTTTCGCACGCGTTTGCGGCCCCGTCCCGCGCAACCAGCGAGGTTCTACTGTAACCATACTCCCGGATGAAATGCACATGCGTGCTAATAGGAGCTTCAATGAAGGGGTGCAGTAATAAATTTCCGATGAAAAGATTTTGACAATTTCGGTAATTGTAAAAGAAAAAATTCGGAACCAGTCATTTTGACTGGGTTGGGTAACCACAGTCTCTCAGCGGATTTCGTAGACTAACAAACTAATAAACTAATAAACTACTAGGCTACTACTAGGGACAAAAAGCCGACGAATAGGCACTAGCAAGCGAAAGTGTTAAGCAAGCGGATGAAATACAGGAATTTTTAATTAATTAGCAGCTGATTATGTTAGCCCACAATATTTTGTCGCAAGTTCTACTGGAAGAAGACTTCTGTTTCTCCGTTGGCTTGAACAATGTCAATTCTTGTATATATTTTGTATAAATACATACATACATACATTTTGTATAAATACATACATTTTGTATAAATACATACATTTTGTATAAATACATACATTTTGTATAAATACATATATTTTGTATATATACCAATAAAAAGGAACGCTATAGAGACCCTAATCTCGCGTTCTGCTGTACGATGGAACTCGGGATAAGTTTCTCCCGGATCGTTCGGATCGGTTCGGTGGAAAGTTTGATTACAATAATTCAGAATGCTTTCATCGCGGGGATTTACCGCGGCCTCGGCGTGCTGATGGTCAGGCGAACTCAAAGAAAGTCGACAACCACGGTCCTAAAAACGGTAGAGCGAAGTAGAGCGAACGGTGGCGTTGCCGTGAACTGACACGAAAACCGTAGAAGAAGCAGAAGCGACATCAAAGAGTTTTCCCCGGCTCTATTTCCCGAGGTTTCGCGGGAACAGAGGCGTCCCGTTTCTCGGAATATCCGTTAAAGGAGAAACGCTCGTAACTTCTTTCGCGGGTTCGATGCAAATGAAAATATACTGGGTGGATCCAGTGGTTCGGGTCCCCCGTGCGTCTGCGAACAGTCAGAGCCCGTCGAAAATACCGAGAGACGCGGCGGCGCACGGGTGTGTACAAAACAGTTTCGAGAAAGGGGGACCGAGGCTAAAAGCCCGGCTAAATGTATTCGTGTATACATCACGGCGGTTCTCAGGGGTCACCTAAGTTTTTCGTCTCACCTCCCCAAAATTCTGAGACTCGCCGAGAATATTTTCCGCGACTTCCAGGGCTGTTTTCACCCTTCAACAACGACCGTCCCCCTACAAAAAAGAACAGAAAATACTTGTCAAATATTTCTCTGAAAACTACCTCTCACTAAAATTTCATGCACTGTCTTTTAAATCGAATATTTTTGATGTATTTTAAAAGTCACACATAAATAGTGAATGCTTAACACTAGGTTTAACACATTTACTGAGTGTTTGTGTTTCGAGATTCTGCAACCGCATCGTCCCATGACTCATCTACTACATAAATCTTCTTGATTTTATACTCATTTTCAGAACCTTCTTTCAAGGTCGAGTAATAAACCTTATCGCCTACTTCTAAATTATTTACTGTAGAGACAGATTCCCTATCGCATACATAGCAGTTATCGACCATAACATAATCATTTGCAATGAAAGTAATCTTTCCAGTTTTATAACTACAATCATTCTCATTCACTAGGTTTAACACTAGGTCTAATATTTTTTTAATTTACGATTATTGAGATTGTGAAGATCCATCTAGGTGGAATTAATCAACAAACTTATTTCCTCAGGTACATGTTATTTAAAAGATCGCTGAGAACTCGGATAGACACGTTCTTCTTATTTCTATAAAGTAATGTAAAATACTCGCTTTCAACGCTCCGCAAACCTGGTGTCAAAGTAATCATTTTCGGAGGCCTGGTGACAAATGAATCAGTATAGAAACGCGACGCGGTTGCTGAGCACAGCAACGGACGGTTTTCTGATCGTCGAAGGCGCGATTTAATTTTCCGTCGCCCAATTTGGCTGTGATTAAAGGAAGCGGGAGAACGGTGCCGCTTTTGAAATCACGTTCGTCGGCGCGAGGCGTGCTGCGCATTCGCGCATGGCCAGACGCCGAATTTATTTGACATTCTAAACCGCCGCCGCCGCGCCGGTGGTGCGACTCGCCTCGTGCATTCTGATCTCCGGAAAAAAGGACCAACGAACGGCGGCGGGCGACTCGATAAATGTTAATCGTCCCTCGATCCACCTCGGGCCTCACGCGGGCCGCATCGCAATTCGTCGATTCGAACGTTCGATCGGTCGCTTTCTAGCGAGAATCTTAGAACCGCCTGGCAGCGCACCGGCTCGCAAAAATTGTCTCAACCGTGAAGAAAGTCAACGAAAGTGATCTCATAACGGCCCGGCTCGCTTATACTTCATTCCCGTCACACCGCCGACGAAAGCGATCGTGTCAACACACGCCTGCATCTCGTTAACTGGCACGAAATTTGCATATCCGCGGTTTCTTGCGTCCGCCGACAGTTATCGCGTGAGCGTTGAAAATATTACGGCGAAAAACCTTTTGTACGGTCGCCTCGATTTTTACCCTCGGGGCTGAGAACAATTATAAACTCAATTCTGTTTTCAGATTTATCGGGACAGCAGTTTTACACCCTTGGCAGGAAATATTCGGGCAAAATCGTGAATGCGATTATTTGGACGAATATTAAATATTAACAGTAAGAGATAATGATATTTCGCTGTCTGCCTCTGAGGAAGAATTAAATTTCAATAGCGAACGTTCAGAGGCACTGTTTGAAAACATTCGATCCGAAATAATCTTCGTCTGTCTCCGAGGAAAAATGAAATTTCAGTAGCGAATGTTCGAAGGCACTGTTTTCAAACATTCGATCCGAAATAATTTGACTAAATCAGTTTCAGTGAGAACTATCAGCCGAGTCTATAAATATTTACACGCCCGATAGTTCTGTAACATTCAGTGGATCGAAAGTATCAACAAGTCGCAAGAAAAGTGTAAAAGTTCGTGCTACCTTATCACGAGCATACAGAGGCGAAGTTTGTTGAAAGTCTCGGGAAGATAAATACAGAAAATCTGCACGAGTTTGTGAACGTTCTTAAACGAGTTATCCAGGATCAACTGTACTTGGATTTCGGCGCGTAGCGTGTTAATCACGATTTTTAATAATTCGCCGGTAAGCACCTCGACGACGAGCCGGACGGGCCGAGATGACCAGGATATCTTTTTGCCGGGTCAGAACGTTACCGGCCGTTCTGCGTGGCGTGGTTACATTCCCGTTGCAATTAAAGCAATTAGCGCGAGCGAACGCAAGAAAGGGTTGAAAAATCCTAGTAGGTACACGACGGCTCAACATTCTCGTTTCTTCCAGCCGTTCCGTCGGCGAACCACGCGATGCCACGCAGGAGCAAAAGCGAAGAGAAGGAACACGTGGGTGTCCTTTATTTTCAGTCCCCGGGCAGCAGAGTCTGAGGCGCTTTGTATCGCGCGCCTTGGGGAAGGACGAGCCAGGGGGTGAAACAAAGGGGTCCCAGATGGTTGGGGGCCCAGCATCTTCCTGGTTGTAATTTAAAGCGACAGCCCACAGCCAGCAACGCCAAGCGACGTACTCTCCTCCGGGATGATGATTTCGACCCTCCTTCACTATACACGCGTCTCTACACTAGCCTGGTCCTTGTTTTTCGACTTTCAATACTTTCCGGTCTTAGCAGACCCTCCCCTCGATTCTCAGACTTCAAGCTTTGAAATTTTCGTGTCATTTTCAAGCATAAACTGTGTTTCGTTAGTTTGGAAATACCATTAACACTAGGTTTACGAAGCATTGAAACTGAGTATTATACAAATAAGAAGAATGTGAAGAATGTGTCCATCCAAGTTTTCAGGACATTTATTAAATAATATACACCTGAGGAAATAAGTTTGTTGATTAATTCCACCTAGATGGATCTTCACAATCTCAATAATCGTGAATTAAAAATATTGAGATTGCAAACACGGGTCCACGAGGAATTATTTAACAAATTGATTTCTCTAGGTATATAATGGCTACAGATTTTCATAGATATATTCGTGTTATTTTTATAAGGAAATGTAAAATAGTCATTTTTAGTAACTAATATAGAATCAGGTTTCAGTGAGGATCGTAGAAACAATTATATGGTTATGCGAATGAGGATCGGGAAGAAAGTAAACAAATTTACTTGAACGACGATGGCCTCCTAAAATTTCTCCGCTTGGAATCCAACGGGGAAAGTATAAAATATAGGTACAACTATGTATAATGACTCGCTTCGCGTTGAAAAAGAGAGGACTGAAAGGATCTGACGCGTGTGCCAGTGACTTCTATTTTTTTATTTTTTTTTTTAAAGCCGAGGAGAACATGGGACACGTAGATTCTGCTCGTTATAAGAAGAAATACAAGGTTTCGAGTGTGAACGCGGTTTAATTCGCGAAAGCAACGTCGGAACGCTCCTTTCCCATTACCACTATAATCCTGCGAGGCTAATATTGTTATAGGTGTAATTGGCTCGCACTTTTATAGGGGTAATTGACCCATAGGATTTTACAGGACCGTTATGGGACTACAAATGATTAACGTAGCAATTTTTCTTTTTTACTATGATTACGGTGCTTTACAAACCGTTGAACTTTCGATTTGGTATTTGATTTACGGTACCTTATAAAACCGTTGAACTTTTGACTTTCTATCTGATTTACGGTACTTTATAAACCGTTCGACTTTTCATTTGGTACCTGATTATACGTGTAATATTCAGTATTCCATACTGAAACATTATCAATTAATTGTAAGTTAACTTTATGGATTCGTTCTGAAAGCTTCAGTATATTTTATATCACCTATAAACCAGACTACTGCTTGATATCTTGCGTTTTAATAATGACGATTTTCAAACCATGAAATTATAAGCAGATTGCGAACTTTCAAAATGGAAATGATTCGATTCGTTCCAAGCCGGAAGAATTACAGTAGACATTTGTTTCTCTTCTTAATAATTGTGATCAGCTAAAAATAACTACAACCACAATACACATTACTTAAATAATTTAATTGTGGAAATAATTTTGTCCTATACCGTTGCCTGTTCACTTCGTAATCCACAGAACAGAATGCAGAAAATAATGTCGACGTAATACGGTCGCCCGTTCACTTTTTAATCCGCGCGATAGTGTTGATAATATATTTTTGTTAATTGACACTCCAGCGAGAATTCCCTCCATGCAAACTGTTCTTGCAACCCCTGCGCCGAGGAATTCCCGCAGAAAGCGAGGAAAAAGTTACACGGGTGACGGGTTGACCGTTCCGCCTACCGTTTTGATCGAGCCGGTGCTTTTTGCGGCTTTTCGAAGCAACGCGATTCGAAAAAGTAGGCGCGCGCGCGACACAGCCCGTTCGCTCATTAACGATCGCGCCTATTCCACAAAATCAACGAGGAATTTCGAAACACCGGCGATTCCATAAAACTTTTCTGTCTTTTCAGAAAATTTTTCCGTCGTGTAACACGTATCCATTCAATTAAAACTCGATAAATAATTTCCACGTAAAAATTGCGATGGTAATAACGTTTCCTACGATCCGGAGGTGGAATCGATTTAATCTAAACACGCGTAAAAGCTTGCGCGCGCTCCGTTCCCGAGTAAACGCGTACGCGTAACACCGTAGCCTAAGGACTAATATCGTCATACGTTATGTAAGTATCTTCGTTACAATGCCATAACTTAGCTCACCTACGATTATCGCAAATTGCACACGTACGAAATTGGTCGATCCAGCCTGCAACGATTAATAAACGCTTCTCGCCGGTAATGGTATTATAATTGTATCCCCCGAGAGTTTCCTGGACCATTAACTCCGCTTGCACCCGAGTGCGCAGAATCGAAACGGTAACCGAACGAAAATGTTATTCTATTCAATTTGCGCGTGTCAAATGTCATGGTGACGAACCGAAAGTCTGGAACTTGTACAGTAATTCGATTGTGAGCTCGCAGATGTTTCGTTAAAGAGATCTCCTCTTGTTAATGGCTTCCTCGGGACTATATTAATTTATTTAGCAACTATTCGAACCCCTTGCGTTCGATTTGCAATTTTTATTTGGGGTGGTTCAATGGTCCTGTAAGTTTCATTGCTTAATTATCATTCACCTCTGTTCATTCATTAGAGATTGATGTTCATTTTTCGTGTGATGCATTTGTCGGAGGGTTAAATATTAGTTTAGAATTGTTTTCGCGTGGAAAGAACACTCGGGAAATTAAATAACGATTTGCGAATACTAATTTCAACAGACGTACAGCTTATACCGATCAGGTCACGCTATTGAGTAAATATTAGGGGTGCGTCGTAAGATCGTGGTCTATTAAAAATAATTGGAAGTTCTGTAAATGGTCTCTGCATAATCCAACGGTTAGTCGAAAGTAACGGCGACCATTCGTCGCTGTATATGTCCACGGCGAAAACTGTTCATTTCCACGTGGAACCGTGAGTGTTCTGATGAGAAGTGAATTGTGCACGATAACCATAAACGTTCAATTCAATGGTTGAATAAAATCGTAGCAGTGAGACCTTATGCCTAAACCGAGCTTTCTCTCGTGAAAAATCATGGCGAGCGTTTTGGGGTCAGCGGCTGGCGTTATAAGCTATTCTTTTCTGAAATGTGGCGAAACAATGGGCGCAAAAAGTTGTTGCACAGAGTTGCAAGAAGCGAGACTATGCGAAACTGCTCCGATAAACAGACACGGTACCCTAGTTCCTCGCAAAAATTGCAATACGAGCCATTTGCATATTTGGAACTACTAATCCAATTATATAAACTTCTTTATTTTTCATTATTCTCTTGTGAGACTTTCGTCAACTTGTTCGTGGCATTTTTCCGATTAAAATGACACTAAACACTAACATAATATAATAGAAAATTGGGTGTCAATATAAATTGTGAACAGATGAAAATAAAATCAAATTATTCATTCATCCCTTCGTGAATTAACAAGTCACCTTAATGGCGGAGTAATTGTGAAAGGCGTTTCTAGTTTTATTGTTGCCAATGTTACGAATTATACCGAAAAATATTTTTCTCGAAGTGGACGCTGACGCTTTACAATTCCTTTTCATAGCAGAGATTAGTATGACGTCGCACAGCGTCTGACAATACTGTTCAATCCAATATCGTAACGGCATCGCTTTTCCCGGCAGTTATGGCGATCGTCGCGCGACAAAAACCCGCCGTTTCGACGAACTTTCTCCTCGGCGCGAGCCTAAGCGAGCCGGACGAGCCTAACCGCGGGGAATCCCTTTTGCGAGGACGCTGCGGCGCGAGCGAACAGAGCGGAGCGGGTCTCGGAATATTTTTCCGCGGCGGCCATTTACGTGGCATCGACGTTCGCCGCGTTTGGTATCCGGCGGGCGGGGGCTCCTTTTTCTGTTAGGCTCGCGGCTCGGATTTGCATTAAAGGAGTGACGTGACTGCGGCCCGCGTCTTCTAATGCACTCCGTTTCGCGTGCAGCGTTGCACCACCACCGTTGTTGCAGCTCCGTTCCGCCGCACGGAAACCCGTAACCAAACGATCGACGGCGAGAGGAGCCACGTGGGCGACTTGTTAAGTGCATCGTCGAATCACACCCAACTGCAGCCTCGTATTCTCCGCGTTGCACCCATACAAGAGTATGCACTTTGATTTAATGCCACGCGGACCCGAGATAATGCTCGACCGCGGCCGGAACGCTGATCCTCGTTTCTTTTTTCTCTCTCTCTCTCTCTCGAGATAATACAAATGTTCGTCCGTACGCGCGCATAATGGAGAGCAAGGTCGCGCCGTGCGCACGTTTCTGAGTAATCGAGCATTGTGCTACCATTGCGAGGATGGGATAGAACGCGATGAACAGAGACACGCCTGTTTCGGTAACACCGCGATCTCGATTAAACGATCCGCTATTTAGAGATGTTTATTAACACCGGGTGCACGGATCGCTGAAAATAACTATTTTACATTGCTCTGTAAAAATAACGCGAGTGTGCCGTCCTTAGCCATTTCTTTTCAGTAACATGCACCCAAGGAAATAAATTTGTCGTGTAATTCTTCACGGATGTATCTTTGGGATCTTAGTAATTGTGAATTGAAAATATTAGAACCCGCCATTTCGACGTTAAACATCGGGAGCCTGTGTTCTTTGGAAAATTGAACACTGCTCGCCGTACCTTCAACTCGAAATCAAGAAAACATAGGACGATCGAACGCTTCGATGATTTTTTGACCGGGAAATAATTTAACGATGAAGATACTGTGATCAAAAATGATACTCCAGACTTACTGTGTTGTTTACTTGGTTGTTCGAATTATTCTAATACAGATAAAAAATTTTAGTAAATAATTCTCACTAATAGGATGTAAATATTATTCTCATTCACCGAGTATAATGCCTCGGATTATTGCGTATACATTTGTGATTTCCTTTCCTACTGACCGATTATGACGTAATTGCTAATTATAACTTATAAACCGATACCCGTGAGTAATGTTAATGACATCTTGGGGAGGCTGGAATGGGAATTGCGTTATAGAGACGTGTACGTTTAAATACGATCGCGAGGAAGATCGTGAACGCACGAATCTTTTAATTTTTCTGCAACACGGAAGACGTAAAATGGCTTTCTAAGCGTTTTCCCGGTGTTCTGGTTTGAAAACTGGATTTCATTGCTCGCGCAGAGAAACACTTATTTGCTCCGGTCGTAACATTTGTCGAGGATATTAACGACGCGCCATGAAATATCATCGCCCACAGGATCTACGAATTGATAAATTAATTGCATAAAATCAGAAAGTGCTCGCGAATCCGGTCGACCCGTAGAAGATGGTCGTTCGTGATCAGTGTCTAATGACCAGCTGTTGCAACTATTAACGGGAAAAGTAATCGAAACCCTGGCCATATTTTCTGCGCGAAGATGACGGTAAATTTTAAAGTTTATTTAGTACACTTCACTGTTGCACTGTCCAATAAAATATTGTCAAATGCAACAATTATTACAGTGGAGTACAGTTGAAGGCTGTTTATTATACACGAAAATTTTCAAGTTTATTTAATACGCTTCGCTGTCACACTGTCCAATAAAATATTGCCAAATGCAACAATTGTTACAGTGGAACACAGTTGAAGGCTGTTTATTATACATAAAAACCAGTAAAACAGTTGTATTGTAACTCAAAAAAGAAAGACGGGCGTCCGAAGCAATATTCGCCATCTTGAAACATCTGTAGCTCATTGCAACGTCGAGCGATTCTGAAGAAATTTTCAAGATACTTTCGACACAGATTCGGGAAGCGTATTTTTAAAATTTTCACCGATTTCTTCGCAATTTCTGTCAATTGCGACTTCCTCGAAATCAATTCTTCTAGTCTCGAAGAGGCTCCAATCGTGCGATGCACTTTTCAACGAGTTGCATCGTTTCAAACGGTGTAATGGAAACTTTTTTGGCTTCTTTGGTGATGGTAGGGCTAATGTTAATATAAATGGCGGGCGGAACCGCGGGCCCGGCTAGCTGGAGCGGATCATTTATAGCGTGGCAATGTCAAAACAGAGGTGGTCGCCGGCGGTTAATAATATCACAATGATAATTATAGGGTCCGCTACATCTGAACATGACTTTCCGGCCTTCTATCCAAAACTCGCAGAAATCCTCGAATGAGTTCCACCTGCGCGGATATATGCGGTTTCGGGATTACTCACGCGGCCTCCGTGGCTGCGTCGAAATAGAACGCTTAGTCAGACGTCACCAGGAACTGCATCCACCGAGTCACCGATCCGCTACGGGCCCGCGCGCGCGCGCGCGTCTCACTTTGTTACAGTTTATGCGCTTATTCAACATTCAACGGGGACTCGAGAGGATCGACCCTTTCGAATCCGCGGCCAGTCGAACGCTGCCGTGCCGATCGAGACGTTACCAGACCGAGCCATAGACGGGCAGGGTCGCGTCCAATTAAATCAAGATGCTATCGCGACAGTAACTCCGTGTCATCGCTGTAATTACCTCTCCGGTAGTCCGACGAGTCCATCGAGACGATTTCCGAGCATCCGGAGAAAGCGTTCAACGATTTACATAGGATTTTCCGTGGCGATCGACACACCACTTACCGGTGATTGTTCGATAGATTTCAAACGTCCATGTTCAAGTGTTCAGCTGAGAATTTCTTTTTTTTAACCCCTTGACTTGTACGCTTGAGATAATTCGAGCGGCGTTGTATTTTATGCTGCTACAGTTTTTCACACTCGAATATAATCGAGAATTGAAAATAACAATGTGAAAGCAAAGAAGAGAAATAATTTTATTGATATTTATCATTTCCATGGGATCGTAAGCTGTAACACTTATTTATTCGAGAATAAAGTACAGCCTTTTCTTCCATGGAACGAAAGCGCAGTATATCAAAAATTGACTAGTAAGCAAAAATTAAGGGGTTAATATAACACTTTCGATTCAAAGTATTATCCCTTTGCACTCGAAGCCATTTTAACTCTGAAACGAAACGTTTCCATGGAACGAAAGCGCAGTATATCAAAAATTGACTAGTAAGTAAAAATTAAGGGGTTAATATAACACTCTCGATTCAAAGTATTATCCCTTTGCACTCGAAGCCATTTTAACTCTGAAACCAACCATTTCTTCCGACCTAGAATATTCCCCCTCTCTATATATCTTTTCATACTATACATACGAAAATGGTGCGATTTATTCATACAGTATTGAAGTGTTTAGCAATTTATCGAATACAAACCAATTTAATAATGTCAATGACATTTCTCTAAGGGATATTTTTTGAATAAAGAGTTTTAAGTTCTCTGTTTTCGTACAGACTTCCGGCAAGCAATGCGTAGTAATTTGAAAAATAATTGTCAGCATTACTTTTTTATTTTATATATACGTAATAAGTGTGAATGTAATAATTAAGTACAGCGACGAAGGATCATTTGAACGGTAATAGGTCGTAAGAATAAGGCAGATATATTGCTGACGTCGAAGCACGTGGCTACGCGGATACTCTGTAGGTGGGGGCTAGTTTAAGATTACTGATCCTAAAAGGGGAGCGCACCTGGATCGACCAAGATACTTATTTGCATCCGCTGCAACTACATACTTCGACTTAGGTGGTTGATCTACGTTCCACCGGTTAGATTACACGCTTCGGGGCCTACGCAGGTAGCATCGCAACAAAGTTGTTTTCAATTGAGGCGCGCTCGCCTTTTTCTCAGGGTTATCTTAATTGTTCCCTCACGTGTACACGCGAGTTCCCTCGGAACTCGAAATAAAGCATCGCGAGGAAACGTAAATCGTTGATGGGAAATCTTGGGGAACATTCGAGATTATTATCGTTTAATTAATATTCATGGATTTACATCGAAAAAACATATAAAGAAGAAACGCCGAGTGCTTAATTTATATAGCGACGTCTAAATAAAATTACGAGAGGGTAATAAAGTTAATGCGTACATAAAAACCATTACTATGGCGTAGCGAGTGAATGAATATTGCCACGGTGGGTTAAACTGTTAGGGCATAATTAAATTAACGAGTTTACATTGAAATAATCCATTTTTAAGTGAAAGCCTGGTTACACCGAAGGAACTTTTGACGTTTGCTAATTGCAAATATAGTTTCGTCAACCATCGCATACTTTTTAAATTGTTAGTAGTTGGTGCTTTGTCCGAATAAACATTTCGTGGGCCAATCACAAGAAACCAGAGTTAAGAGATTTATTTCTTCGTCGATAATTTTAACAAGTGAAAAATAACAGCAGCATATTGTTACTGTTCCGTATTTTATCGCAGTCTATTTATTACGCGTTCGCAGAATTTTGTTATATTTAGAAGGAATGTGATTATGAACAATAATTTAAAATCATAACAGCCCGTGCTCCTGTTACTTCAGGAATCTTGTCTCGAAAAACATTAATTATCACTTCCATAATTGTATTTAAATATAATTCGTGCGAACATTAAACGATAACTTGTTCCGGCACTCACACTGCAAGAGAGAAAATTAATTAAAATGATTGAACTATTAATTTTATTGTATTCTAATCAATTCTAACCAGAATGATTAACATTAACGATTCAGTAATTCCTTTCGCGCAAACATCATCGCAATTTCCCGTGGTAATTCAGTTACATAAATAATAAATTATAGGAAGCGTTACGTGGATCAATAATGCGTCAATATAATAGTAAATCCGATTTTTTGAACATCATTGCAATAAAATTTTTATATCTAGTTTTAATGGACTCAATAAGGCACCAATGAATGTTGTTATTCCAACATTATTGCAATACAACCACTTGAAAAATGCATTGGGCATTTTATCTAACCAGTTAGCTGTTTTTGACGAGTATACTCGCCATGAAGAAATGGCAATATTGTGTGTTGTGACGAGTATACTCGTCGAAAGAAACATTGTTACGACTCAATTGAATGAAATAATTGTATATTATGCTTTTCCTTTTCACGACGCTATCGATTCGAGGTTATATCGAGTAATTCTCCCAAGAACATGAAGAAGCAGAGTGGCGCAGTGGAAGCGTGCTGGGCCCATAACCCAGAGGTCCGTGGATCGAAACCACGCTCTGCTAGAAAATTTTTTCAACTTTTTTCCCAAATTTTCTTTCACCTCATCGTTCCCAGACGCGTTTTCCAGCAACTTCGAACAAAGATGGAAACGTTGTAACGTTCCCAGACGCGTTTTCCAGCAACTTCGAACAAAGATGGAAACGTTGTAACGTTCCCGGTGGCCGCAGGGAAAATACTTTCGCGAGAGAAGACGCGGTCGAATCTCGTTTGGTAACGGGGATAGCGCGTTACCTCGCCTCCGTCGGGATTTTAATTCAATTGTGAGGGCGTTCAAATTGCGGGTCGCGTAATTTGCAATGCAAAAAGAGGCGGGAGTGCGTCCTAAAGTCCCGTAAGCCCCCGGGACAGAACCGGTGAGCAATGACACGCGCAACGATGGACGCCATTCCTCCGTCATTGTCCTCGGCGAAAAGATGAGACGAGTTCAGAAGTTCAGCAGAGTTCACGGACGGTAAATTCGGTGGGTGTCATATTCGTTTCACGAAGTATCACTTCAAAGGCTCTGTGCATTAAAAATAAAAAATAAATAAAAAGAGCTCGCCTTGACCCAAAATTCCGTCCAGAAAGAAAAACACTTAAAACCATCGGTTAACGCTCCTCGGCCGGCTGTAAAAAGAACATGTTCCCCTTTTTAACGGTCCCCCTTTTTCATGCATCCGACGTTTTATCCGATATAATAAACCATCGGGTGCGTGTTTCTTTTCTGCTCCTAATTTACGACTTCACCGAAGATTTAAGCGTAATCTGTAATTGCGTTGCATTACGCACGACAACGCGGGCTCGTTGTAATAATACACATTAACGTTCGACTTTGCCGAATAGCTTACGCGAGCTAGCTCGTCCCGGAAATATTTGCGTCATTTGGAACGGGTTCGTTATTATAGAATACGGAAAAGAGGTTCTCCGTTGCGTTTTCCGTTCAGTCTAATAGTCCGTAACTAATTGTTGCATTACTCATACGAGCTTGCCGCGTGTGAGATGTATCTTAACAACTGGTTATCGTCGTTCTCAAACATTTTTTCGGCTTCATATATATCGAGGATAAAAAGTTTTACATTTCGTATAAAAGTTGTCGAACTGTTTCGAGCTGCCATTACTTATTTTCTATTCGATTTAACTGTATATAAACAAAGACGACAAGAATGAAGAACGTAAGAAACATACTTAAGGAAGTAATTTCCTCATAAGCGACTATTTAGCCTGAAGATATTTTTAACCAGATAGTTGCAAAAATAAAAACGAAACTAGTAAAGTGGTTATGCCGAGCGTACCCACTCGCGTAGATTCATGTGCCGTGAGGATGTAATTAGGTAAACGAACGTGTATTACACCGTTTCTTCTCGAGTTCAATATCTCTTAGCTAAAAAATCAAAAACGTGTGACCTCTTTACAGCGTTCGTCATCTAATCATCCGTATCCTACGTCAGTCTCGCTCAATCTTTAAAAATCTGAAAATTCTTCACTATTCACGTAATGTTTTCAACATATTCGAGTTGCGTATATTCAGTGTGCATCGCTTTGATTAGCATTTTCATCTTGTGGACCCTTATAGTTTTGTAATTGGGGTTCAATTCTTTGTTCGATCGCAAGATCAAAATTTACCCTTGTCGATAAAAAGAAAACTAAAAGCGACCCTTATATCGCGATAAAAAATAGCAAACCAGGAAAGGAACTGATTATTGTATTGTGTGCTACTTTTGGTACTATACGACTCTCGTTTCGACCGTATTTGTTCATGTTCCAAATAGTTCGCATGTGGTTTAGATAGCTAGCTTTCGATAGCTCGATTTTAAGCATTGCTTGCGTTAATAATCGTTTGAGAATATCTCAGTAACTATTACCTTTTTACCCTGTGTACTGGTTTTTTAATTGGGGATGAAAAGAGAACTGAAAGCGACCCTTATATCACGACAAAAAATAGCAAACCAGGATAAGAACTGATTATTGTATTGCATGCTACTTTTGGTACTATACGACTCTCGTTTCGACCGTATTTGTTCATGTTCGAAATAGTTCGCATGTGATTTAGGTGGCCAGCTTTCGACAGCTCGATTTTAAGCATTGCTTGCGTTAATAATCGTTTGAGAATATCTCAGTAACTATTACCTTTTTACCCTGTGTACTGGTTTTTTAATTGGGGATGAAAAGAGAACTGAAAGCGACCCTTATATCACGATAAAAAATAGCAAACCAGG
>CM052144.1:5760311-5779302 GCA_028454255.1 Halictus ligatus | reverse complement strand
TCCCCTCATATGGCGCCACCTGTTGGCTGATTCTTATACTCTTTGTCGTCCTAAAACCAAATCTGAAAGACTGATTAAATTGAACTGAACTGTTTGGGGCGTTGATTCCCTTTTTACAATGTGGCCAGGCCTTTGTGTCTCAAAGGTGCTGGCTTAGGGGTTTGCGTTTTTTGATCTTCTCCTGATTAGTCAGCTAGCCTTGTATTGCGAGTATCAATTCGACGTCTTTTCTTGTAGTTCGGCATAATTCGATACTTTCTTCGTTTCTTTCTAATCTGTAGGCCGATCTTCATCTGCGAGTCTTGCAAGAATATAAGTTGAAGTATTTTTCCGCCCTTCCTAACTGCGTAGAGTTGCTAACTATTATTCTATTCCCTCACATCATCAGGTTCTTTGTAATAACTAATACTAATTCTTTGTCTTACGCGTTTATTCGTTCACGGTCGAACCACCGGACGCGGCAACGGTCAGCGTTGAAAAACTAGGGTCGGTCATGTTCCGGGGGATCACTCGGCGCGCATGTGACGACAAGGAGGGCCCCGCCGCGATCAGACGCGAGATGGTAGATACCGTCCGAGATAAATATTCACCAGCGCCTCGTGTAATCGTTTATTCTGGCCACCGTGAGCAGATATAATCGGTACATCACCGTGCCCGGCCAGCGACATCATTCTCCCGCGTTCCTCTTCGACCGGGGCCGCGGGTATACATATTCCACTCTATCGCGGTATCGTCTAGAGACGAAATTCCGCGGCGCGTAGAGTAAATCTCGGTTCGAGGCTGTTTTACGGTATCTCGAAATACGGCCGTCCTCTCTCTCTCTCTCTCTCCGCAGGTACAGAACGCCAGGCTCCGCCTTTCTTTGCGTTCCCCGGGGTACCGGTCGCGTCCTTTCTTCGTCCTTTTCTTGTCCCATTCGATTTCCTCCTCCCCCCTTTTCTTCCATGGCTTATCTTCATTTTACGATCCATTCTCTTCCCGCCGTTTTTCTTCCTCCTCGCTCCTTCGATCACGGCGAAGTGAGGCAGGCAAGCTGTTCTTCGCTTACGTCAGTTCTTGCCTTCTTCATCCTGTCTCCTTTGACCGATCTTATTCCCGTTTTTTGCCGTGTCCGTTGCGATTTTCGTTACTCCCGAGGACGTAACTTTACGACTCTTCTTGCGTCTTCTTGCCGGCCGTTCGATAGCCTTCTTCTTTCCCCCGGGTCTCTTTCTTGATCCCGTCGCCCATATTTGTCAGACTTTCGCACTAATTTACGAGTAATCGTTGTCATTGATGATCGGGTTTTTGCTCCGCGGCTGATGGACGCGAATCGTTCGCAGCAGGATTTCGAAAGTCTCTGACAAAAAGGTGCTGCTTAATCTTGGACACTTTTATTGGTATTTTATAGCCGATCGAATCGATGATTAATGCAATGTTTACACGTTGCTCTGGTTTCTGGAACAGTTAATTTTTTTAGTACATAGTGTTCGGTTAGCAAATTGAGCAATCATAAATATTGTAAGAGAATTAGTTGATTGGCTCGTGTTCGTGTTGGCTTGGTCGTGTGTTCAGAGTGTACTGTGTAATTTACATACCCCCTTAGTCGAGAGGCTGTCTTATCACTCCATAACTTTCACGTGCGGTAACCGAAGTTCATAACCGAACCGACTAGCAATCGAAGTTACGTCATGATCTTTCTTAGGTAAGATCTAGGCTCCTTGATATTCACCCTTCCAGGATCGTCGTTCCAGTATTTTTCTGTTGATCCAACTCGAACGATGTAGGACAGTTGACGACGTTAACAACGTTGCCGAAGAACGCCATATCTGGTCTGCATCGTTCTTCCGCAACTTCATTAGACTTCGGTTACGGGATCTATGTTGAGATTTACGATACGGAGAGAACCTTTTTCGCTACAGTTCAACGTAACATGTCGGTCCGCCCTCTTGTATTACGGTGTCATTGTTAGACTGCGGATTCTTATGACAAATAAACATTTTCTGCATGAGTTTCGAGAGACAGGAGCCGGACAGATGTTTCATCGTTTCCTTGAGAACGTGAATGCATGAAAAATTGATGAGTTCTCGAGAAACATAAGGCGAAACTTTACCTCGGGAAACCAAAAGTTTTTAACTTTCGTTAATGCAATCCTGTAGATTCTGGCGAGAAAATGCCGAAAATCCGAGTTTTAAGCCTAGAAGATCAGTAGTTTAAACATTGTGCGTGTGTAAAGATGTGAGATTCTGAGCGTTATTGGTAGGTAAGGGCGCCGCCATATTGGTATGTACTCAGGCATCTTCGAATGAGCGGAGCCGCAAGACCCCGTTACCCACATCATCGCTTGTGCTGCCATCTAGCGGTTCCGCTCGTTAAACGCTGAGTACATACCAATATGGCGGCGCCCTTACCTGTCGAAAACGCTGAAAGTCACTCAAATTTAAGCATCCATAAGCTTTCCACTATTTATTTCTCAAGATTTTTGGATTTTCAGCATTCCCTGGTTAGAATCTACCGGATTACATTAAAAGAAGCTAAATACTTCTGGTTTCCTCAGGCGAAGTTTAACCAATTAATAATTTTATATTAAATAACGTTCTCTTTCTCTCTCTCTCTCTCTCTCCCTCTCTCCCGATTATCACTGAACTTGATTAAATGTATTATTCGGTGAATGAATTAATAATTTTACGGCTACAGAAAAATCGTTGAATTTCCCTAATATTTCAACAGTTGTACGCAACCCCTCGAGCAAACGCAGACAACATATTTCGCCGTCCAGCGGACAGATTACGTTTCCGTCTCTTCGATCCGATCCAATTGCGCGAAATCCCTCGAGTGGAATAACAAGCGATCTCGCCGGTAATAACTATAATAATAAGTCTTCGTCCGCGATCAATGTTATGAAATAAGACAATTACCTCGGCCCGGCCCGGCTCGCAGCGCACAGTAGCGAGACGGAAGATTAATATACTCACTCTTGAAAGCTGGTATGAAGTTCTACTCGATTACCATTCGTGATAACATTTTTCACTTTCCGCCGGGGTGTTCGCGGCCGTTCATGAATATTCACGAATACCCGCGCGAGAGCATTTATCTGCCTCTTAATTTCCTCTTATACCTTCGGCCGTGCGCTTCTTCCTCTTCCTTCTGACACCGGTGTCCCTCGATTCCCTTTTGCGCTGGTTCTTTTATATTTTTCCCCAGCCTCTTTTCTTCCTTCTCTTTTTCGTTTCAGTTCGGAGCGCGTGATTGCGACGTATGGGCGACACGTCGGTGACCCCGATGCTTTCTCGAAAGATGCTCCCTTTGATTGGCTTTCCAGGCGACTGTGCACTTCCGCCTCCACCTCGTGGTCGATTCACGTGTAAACTCTCGCGAAATCATGTCTCCCGATAAATTCGGCGTAACGGTCGCCGGACGTGTGGAGGCGGTTCCGTTTGACACGGGCCATGCACCGCACAGTGGTCGATCTCCGTCTTTTCGCGGTCTTTTTGCGTTTCGAATTCAACGGGAACGTCCTGTCTGTCTTCTGGGTCGGTCTATTTCAAAAATTGTAACCTGATTCGCCGGAACAGAGTTCCCTGCAAACACATCCGAAAAAGTTAGGCGGTAAATCTCGAAATAAACAACATGTTCGCTATGAAAATATTTTCGAGCTATAATTAAAGATTTTCTATAGTTCGGAACCTGTGAGATGTGGCAGAAAATAGAAATAGTAGAAATTTTATATTATTTCCGGTGCTGATAGAGCTGTACACGGAAAATTGATTGGATTACAGTTTTAAGTGGAAGACACTTGTAAAAGAAATTACTCAACAAATTTTTATGCGTTTCTTTCGTATTTTTGTCCCGTTTTTGGAAGGTGAAATTCCTCTTTTATCGGCGGACAAACTGATAACGGTGCGGACTCAATTTTTACGGACACGTCACGACGGTGTTAATTACACAAAGTTAACCTGCAATCTTCCGGGAACGTTGCTTCCGAGAATGACTATGTTACTCTTCTTAAATGGATGGGTTTCGTTGATGCTTCCGCGGTCATCATCAAAATGCCATTGTGTTTGTGAATGCGGATCAGAATTTACGAAGCTAATTTTGTCTCATTTTCTTTTTCTTTGTTTTAATAAAAAATAAAAACCGTCAGAGTATGGATGTAGAGAACAAAATGATAGTAAATTAATGGCTTCAATTATTATAATTGTTATATCAATAATTTTAGATTACCGTACATCTTTCATCCTAATTAATTGCACACCGATCAAATGTGCATTAAAAATCATTTTTATGTGTACAAGCAAAGTTTAGTGAGAGCGTTAGCCTTCATAACATATTTCATGGTTATTAAAGTCGCCGAGATAGACTCTAATCCGTGTACACACGTCATCATGTCTATGTATAAATGTCTATCATTTATTTGTCATGTAAAACTTATTAGGTATAAAAGTCGCGCTTTTACGATTCCAATGATTTTTCTACTGACGTATGTAATTCTATAATATAGAATATGATGGGCATTAATATCTCTTTCTTTTTTTTCTTCGCGAACATTATTACCTACTATTAGATAGTTTATCGCGTTTTCTCGGAATTGAATAAATAAACTAAACCAAATAATTTATCTCCGGGAATAAACCAAAATTACTGCCTGACGCTCGTATTTTACAAGAGAAACCGACATTTACGTGAGCGCTATCATTGCCGGTGTAGAAAGGACTCGCTATCAAACGAATGCATTCTTTCCGAAGCGTCATTGAAAAGAAACTGACGTTTACGCGTGCGCTATCGTTTCCGCGAAGAAACGAGTCGCCATTGTGCGTATTTTTTAATTGTTCCTACCAGTCCGTTATTTCGCTTTCTTAAGCTGCGTCCTCACCGAAGCAACGGAAAGTTTTCGTTGCTGTCACATGTTTCTGAAAAACAAAAAATCGTTTCTTGCCCAAAACAGGAATTTGTGACTCCGTATACTCTTTCTTAACAATTATAATTTACTAACGATAAAATCTAACAATACAAGAAAAACGAATTTGCCCTCTTTGATACTCTTGCAATTGCACGTAACGTAAAAGCAAGTACTCTCGCCTGAGAAATAAAAATTGCTCGAATATAAATAAAAAGGCGTGACAAAAAAGTCCTGGAAGTAGGTTCAGTGTGGACGCAGCTTTACCGCGACAACGTGGAAGTCGAGGTAATGGCGGCCGGGCGCGAGTAAACGTCTACATCAGAGTTTTAATTTTATCAGGGGACCTACAGAATAATGCGGGAATAAATCGTGTTAATAACCCCGGGGCTGGGTGTGTTGCGAATCTTTTCTTCGTCGCCGTGCCGTCGTGCGCTATCTTTCACGTTTGATTCCGAGGCGTGCGCGCACTTTACGCGCATTCTCTCTGTTTCGCGCGAGCGCACGTTCGGTTCAGGAACACGATGATATATCGCGTGTTCAACAAACGCAAGCGCAGCACGCCTTTTGCGCCCCGGAGTTTTGTTATTCGAGAACCGGCACTAATTTCCCCGTCGAGATTGCACGGTGTCCTTTCCTCGCGCGCGAGGAATATCCTCGTAGCGATTCGCATAGTCGCGCGCGAACGCCGCCGCACTAATTTCAGCCCGTGGCACTCCCACCGACGTTGCAGTCGCCGGTTCGGCCGTGACTGATTTAAAATCAATTTCGGGACACCGGAGTCGATAAACGAACGGTGTTAACACGTCCTCCGAAGTATGGATTCAATCTGCATAATTATCGTAATTTTAATTTGTTTTTTCAGAGAAGGAACCGCTTCGGGTGAAAGTGAAACGAAATTAAACGTCGCGTCCTTTCACGGACACTGTTTTAAATTCAGTTGCACGCTTCTCACTGAATTTTGAATTTCTTAGAAAAATACTGACAGCATCATCCATGGCAAAGACACAACCTTTGATATTAATTGGTATCACTAAATGTTGTGATACTGACGAAATGTTTACTGTACGAATTTTGTGCATTCGTGGCAGAAGGAACAGCTTTCAACCTATTCAGAAATGTGATGAACTATTTCAAGTCCGTTTGTTGCAATTTGTGTGGATAATTTTCATTTTGGCAGAGACGATTCTATTGCACATTACAATTATATTTTCTATATCTATATTCGTGTGTACAGTTTACATTCACATACGAATACGCAATCGTCGGAATAATATAAATTGAATCAGCGTATCGCTACTGTGAAATTAATTTTTACTTACTGTGGTACACCGCATTTTCAGGATCTTTCTAATTGAAAATATACTCGGTCAGACCTTTTCGTCAAAGTTTCTGTTCAATCTCGTTGGAACGACGATATTAGGCGAAGCAATAATTTCAATTTTGAATCCGCATACCTGTATCGCGGTACATTCGTTTCTGTTGGGGATAGGTACAAGCACCTCGTTAGCCGCGCACTATATCTAAGTACAAGTTTAAACACTATTATCTGCGCAAAGAACATTTGTTTGCGCGAACGACAGAAACACGTACCTCGCTGAGTACATGTCGTATCTGCACAGCATTTTTCTTTTCTTGGTAACACAGAGCAACAAATCTCCACATTTTCATCAGGTCGGTTGACAGTAACCTAATTTACGTAGCCTAGGTTGCCGGCTACTGGGCGATACGATGCAACCCGGTTTACCAGTTAAGATTAGGTTGTTGGATTCGGGAATCGAGTAGAACAGTTTATAATAAAATCGAGAAGAGTTTGAGGTACAACTTTCTGCACTGAAACATGCAAGAAGAAGCTCTGATTATGTTTCGACGGGCTGCTATATATATATGTGTGTGGTTTTTTAGAGGAAATTGTGGAAGGGTGTAGAAAAGTCTAAGGGTGTGTTTGGTCCAGATGATTCAAGGGTTTTGGCTGACGTGTCCATGGCATGATTATCATGATGCGTTGGTGTTTAACTAGGAAGTTTAAATACGAAGTTGCAGTAATTTGTAACAACCTTTAACAACCCGTAATAACATTTTCGGAATTGCCTTTGTAAATAAATAGTTAACGAGAAATTACGAATTCATTGAAAGTATACGTTGATTACAACGATCCGTAATCTCTGAACTGTATTTAGACTAAAGATACGTTTAATATTCCTGTCAGAAGTCGGACATTTCGCACGGAACAATGCAACAATAGCAATTCGCTGATTGGAAATTCATTTGCAGTGTACGATACGCGTGGGAAGCGCATTCAAGTTCAACGAATGCTCGCGAATGACGTTGAAATGATTTCACGCGCTGTTACACAGGCGGTTTATACAAGTGTGTACCGCTACGTCCGATATCTTTATGTCTTTATCGGAAAATTACTTTGCCGGCAATTAGCGTCGAACGTTCGCGAACATATTCGACAGCGCTCCGACGTCGAACAGTCACGTACTAAAATTCCTCTTTTGCGAAACAGGTCTCCCGTCTGTTCTATTCGTATCGAATGCATAATTATTACCCCAGTTCCCGATAAACAGCAACAATATTTCAATGCTCGTACGTTACGCCGCCTCATAAATCCATGCCACCGTTCTGACATGCCTCGTGCCTGTATTATCAATACTAACCGCAATTCGGAGAATTAAAAACCGCGTTGAATTATTATAATAATATTCAATCACGCAGCGAAATATCGAACGTTAGAAAGTTGAGGGAGAGTTATTTATTAATATTGGAACGTCGCGTGCAGATTGCCCACGTGAATCGATCAGCAACCGATTTATGAATTCGATTAGAATATCGCACAAGTGGATGTTTAGATCTTCTGGCTATCGCGTGTATCGGGTCGTAAATAATAAATTTATTTTAGGCCCGAACCGACCATAAACTTCAAGATTGATGCTTCCCGTCGGTACACCTTCTTCGGCCGTTCTGTTAATCTTTGAGCGAAAGTTTAATTGCCGATTTAACAGTGCTTACTTTAATCCTTTTAAATTTGATTGAGAGGAGAGTTGTGTTTGTTTAAAGTTACTGTTACGAACGGAACATTTCGTAACCTACCATAAACTACAAAATTGATGCCCCCCTTTGATATACATTTTTCTGTCGTTCTGTTAATCTTTGAGCGAGAGTTTAATTGCCGATTTTATAGTACTTACTTTAATCCTTTTAAATTTGATTTAGAGGAAAGTTGTGTTTGTTTAAAGTTACTGTTTCACGTGCCACAACCTAAAAAAGCCTCCCAAAAGCTTGGGGATGAGAATGGTTAACACTTTCATCAGCAAACTAGAAACGCGAAAAATTCCAAAGTTATTCACTGAAATAAAAATTGCAAAAAATTAAATGTATACTTCCCAGTAGTCCTCGAACTTCCTCGCACGTTACAGATCCTAATCATACATCAAATGAATGAACCGTACAATGAATGTATCAACGTAAAAATTCATTCGAAAACCTGCACAAATAATTCCGTCAGCCACGTACGTGCGACGTGTGGCGTTCAACGCGTTAATTAGAAACGAAGTTCACGACATTCGTGCGCGTTTAAGGCGCGCGGGTCTTCGGGCAGTGCGCACGGCAGCCTCGAAACGGGCAGCGTGCGCGACAAAACAATCTCGCGATGACCGACATCGAACGCAATGATCGGGCGACCGCTCGTAAACGCGCCGGGCTTTGTCCGCGAAAAGACGCGCGAGCGTGCAGGATCACCGTGGCGCATACCGCGCGCGGCAATGGCTGCACGTACACGCGCGTACCAACGTAATGGTACATACATTACCGATACGCGGCTGTTATAACCGTTACAATGTCGTCCGCTCGAAGTGCCACTAAATAATCGCCGTCCTACGTGCCCCATTCTCCGCGAGATCCTCCGCACGGATAGAGAAACTAGTTCCGCGGACCGGCCAAGGCCTAGATCATTGCGGTCGATGCCAGGGTGATCCTTAACGCGCGCGCATTCTGCCCGTGAACGCGACCGCGCAAAAACGGATCGATTAGATTCCTCCTCGACGGCCCTAAAAACCATTTAGTGCTCCCGGAAAGAAGAACGGAGAGACAACTTGAGATTGAAGTTTCGTTTTTATTTGGTGGGGAGGATTGATACATAGGGGCTTGATCAATTTTTATATTTTCTACATAAAAACCGAAGGAGCCACTCGCGATTAAGCTCGAGCGAGCGTCGAACGATTTTATAAGACGGCGCTTCTTATCTGGAAAAAAGAAATTCTTCTTTTTCTTCTTAAATAAGACGAAAGCCGGTCCCGAACCGTCGTCTTGTATCGGAATAAAACGTAAAATAGGCCTAGAACTTGCGAGAGTCCGAGTTTATTTAGAGTATATTCGCGAAACGTGCGAAGTTATATTTAGAAGCTGTTTATAACGAATAGGCGGAAGTAGGTACATCTAGCAATTTGAAATTCATCCCTTATTTTGCAAACATGAAGGAGTTTAATTCGGTACGTGTACGAGAATTTGGAAGAAAAAGTGAAATAGTTATCTCCACAGATATGTATTTTTATTAAAGTAATATGAAATAGCTCACCTTCTTTGCAACACTTCTGATCGTTGTTTGCAACAACGACGGTAATAGTCGATACCTTTTATTTAGAATTTAACAGGATAGAATGACAGATGGACTATAGATTATAAATACAGATGGAATATAGATTACAGTAATTTGTTGTACATTAAACTTTCTTCTAGAATCAATACTTCAATCTAAGATCACCGACATTTTAATGAATTTCTAGTTCGAATCAATTTAACATTATTACACCTGTAAAGTAACAAAGAGCTGGAGTTAATAATATTAACAGATATGAAGACGATACAGAAGGAGCAGTAAGAACTATATATGTATTGCGTATATTTGTTTTAAAAATAATAATCTGCAAATGAAAAATGAAGTTACGACAGGAAAAAATTTAGTCTCCGACGGCTGACCATTGGTTGACACGTACTACTGAAAACGATCGGCGCACCACTGCTTTCAAAATATCGAGAAGAATCGATCAGAGGTATAGTTACTCAAAATTACTACCAATCTTATGAATAATAACATTTTAAAAATAACAATTTATTATAACATGCTTCCTAAATGAAAGAACACTAAAACAAAATATTTTTTTCTCTACTTTCTCCATCTTTCGAAATAAATACTGATTAATGACATTATTAACAATTATAAATTAATGTTACACATTATATGTCCTGGGAATTTACATTCTCTCAGCTCCTATTCTTAGTACAACCATTTGTTGCAAGTTCTAAATTTTGTGAATTCACCAAATGTATTCAAATGTATTTTCCCATATACTCTCTCTCTCATCACAGGTTCTAAATTGTGTAAAGTTGTACGTGTATTCTTTTGCATGAATGTCTGCAATTTTGAAGCAACATTAATTCAATTGATGCTTAAACTAGTCGATGTTTTAATAAATAGTAAAATTTCTTCAGGTTCTAAATTTTATGAAGTTCTAATTCACGCTTAGTTTAATCAGTTTCCCAGTGGAAAATAAAAATCTGCAAATTCGAAATTTTGCGAAACCATATGTATTGCCAAGTATACTTTTGCAGAGGTGTCTGCAATTTTGAAGCAACATTAATTCAATTGATGCTTGAACTAGTCGATGTTTTAATAAATAGTAAAATTTCTTCGGGTTCTAAATTTTATGAAGTTCTAATTCACTCTTAATTTAATCAGTTTCCCAGTGGAAAATAAAAATCTGCAAATTCGAAATTTTGCGAAGCCATATGTATTGCCAAGTATACGTTTGCAGGGGTGTCTGCAATTTTGAAGCAACATTAATTCAATTGATGCTTGAACTAGTCGATGTTTTAATAAATAGTAAAATTTCTTCGAGTTCTAAATTTTATGAAGTTCTAATTCACTCTTAGTTTAATCAGTTTCCCAGTGGAAAATAAAAATCTGCAAATTCTAAATTTTGCGAAACCATATGTATTGCCAAGTATACTTTTGCAGGGGTGTCTGCAGTATAAAATACAGAGGGAGAGGAACAGCGTTCACAGCGACGCGTGTACAGTAATGCGTGTACGCTGGCGTTTTGTATGCAATAAAAAAGCTCGCGGTAAAGTCGAACATGAGACGGAAGGCCGGCCATAAAACTACACCTACGTCTAGGCGGGTAACGGCACCGGATCATCCTTGTATCAAACACTATCGAGAATATCAGTCGCCGCGGCTGGTTCACCTACTTTCGATATCTGTCTCTCGCCTCACGACACGATACCGATTAGCCGAACAACGCGGCGAATCATTTTTCTTCGCTACACCGTCGGACGTATTCGCGTGATCTATCGAGATCGGGTATCGTCGCTCGTGATCTTGATATTATCTTATTGACTCGAGTGTGCAATAATAGTTATCGGCACGGCGATCATCCATGGTCTTCATCCATTAATTCCTTGTTTCATTGACTGATGATAGCCTGTCACGAGCACGATCTTACGTAACGATGAAAGGAAAGCGCATGAGCCGTTACATAATAATTCATTAGCGAACCGCTGCGCTAAGTATACAATCCTCTTCGGAATTTGAACATTCTCAGAAAAAAGGAGAGAACGTCGAAAAGGATAAAACATTAAGCACTAAAAGTGACTATTTTGCGTTACTTTGTGAAAGTAACTAAGTACGTGCAACCCACATTTTTAGCAATATTTTAAAAATAATGTACACCCAAAGAAATAAGTTTGATAAATAATTTGTCGTGTACGCATCATTAGAGTCTTAATAATTTAAAAATATTAAACAGTTTTCCCGTAAACAGTTTTATCAAATTTTTCTTTAAAATGTTTATGTTTGAAGAGATTCGAATTTGAACATTTCAACGCGACAAGTTTGTGCTCGATGATATTTATACGACGGCATGACGCGATCGTGAAAATAGTCAACATTAAAAACTGCACGCTTGTGCGTTAGTGCTAATGATGTTGTACGATAAATTCACTTGCATAAGAATGGCAAAAACTGTATCTACAATCTAAGGTATGTTAATGCGATGTTGGATGCAACTAAACTGCCTGTTGAAACATAACAAATGAGATAGAAGGTGAACGGAGTAAAAAATTTTAATTATCATTGATTTACCACCCGATAGTACGCGTTCGCACTTTTACTTTCTCCTTTCGAAACATTGGCATGTGCGTTTTGAAGGATGACAATTATGAAATACAGCGAATTTTATGCATTCACGAGAAAAACGAGTAGGTGTGATTCTGAACAGTGGGAACACCGAAAGAATTTTAAAATAATATTATATTATATAGAAAATATATATTTCTGTTTCGCTCCAGTTTGTTGCAACTCGGATAGACAATTTTTCCGACGACTCTTAATTATTTCAATCGATACAAAAATCGGTTCGACGACTAGAAATTGTCGAACACTCTGATTGATAATACAGATCAGAACTAAAATATCGTGACGATGCAAGAGTGTCTCTTGTTGCACGAGAGCGAATGATGTCTCCGAATTAACTTCGCCGTAATAAAGTACCGTTGAAATACGAGCCGCGCGACTATCTTCGTTCCGAAGTTGAAATAAAAATGCCCGGCCATGAGCGACGCGGACTTTTTACTCGGGGCCGGGTAACGTCGTCTTGTTAAGTGCATCTCGAGTGCATAGAAGGATAAGTGCGGGTATCGCCAGTATACTTCCGTAAAATAACGATCATTGCCTGGCACCTACTGACGACCGGATCCCGGTCCTGCAACCAGTTCCGAGATACGCATCAGCCCTCTATATGGTCGTCTGAGGGATGTTAACCAGGTACCGGAATCGAGCACGCCGATAGCGAAGATACAAATTGAGCCGTCGTAAAAATCACAATTCGAAATGATTCCGCGGCGACTATTCGGCTGCGACGGCCCGATAAGGGTGTATCTGTGACACGATATCTACCCGCGTCTTCGTACGGAAACTACCGGCCGTGCAATCGGTGTCAAACTACGCGAAACCTTAGATAACTAATTGCCTCGATGAGGCCTCGGTTCGATAAAACGAGAAAGAATTCTAACCGCGGAGTACGTGGACAGTGCGTTTTTTCCGTGTCGCCCGACGACACTAATTCTGTATCGGAGATAGGAAATAAGCTGCGGACGCGCGTCCAGTGTTTGAACAGTATTTTCTGATTAGTTGTCGATTATCTATCATTTTTGTTTAGCCCGTAGATATTGCTCGAAGGAATGTTGCGAACGATCTTGACACGCTTTTAAATCTTGTCTAAATTTTTGTACGAATAAATACTTCTCGATTTCATTTGTATTTCGATAAACAGGAATAGCTTATTTTTCTTTTTTTAATTGGTAAGATTATAGCGGATTTTTGCGTTTGTAGAATTGTTTTGCTTTCGGCAGCTCGGCACAGTTAGTAAAACGTTCAAAAATATTTGCAAGAATGTTTTATCGAATTTGAATACGTATAAATCAAAAACTGCATGTTATATTAAGGTTTATTTATAGGAGATAAGGTGATTGACAATCGAGCTTTATATTTCCAACACTTTATATTTGTTTGCACATTAGCTAATTAGAATTGCGAGTTAGAATGTTTAGTATCCTTTTCTACTCTAGCTGCTTCGCGAATGTCTATTCACTGGCGAAACATAAAACATTTAATAACAACTTTGCTGTGCGAAAGATGAAAAATTTCATGTTTCAGCTAGTTGGCACAACTGGGCGTTCTACGTGCGAAGATAAGCGAAAAATACACAGTCCATTTTGTTGGTGTATAATCATGAAATAATTAATTTCGGGAATTTGTCCGCTGTGTATACTTGCGCGATCACACTAAGTAGAATTGGCAAGCAGTGACCAGACCAACTGAGAGTTCCCGTTCTTTGAATCTAAGAGGATCGATATATTATTTTCTTCTTCCTAAATGATTGAATAATGAAACCAGTTTGTATTTCACAGTGCAAACAAGTTTCACAAACATGAACAACAAAAAATAATATTAAAAATACTATTCACAAATACCAGTGACAAACACGTGATTGTTTAGAATAAAACGATTTCAGACGTGCACTGAAAGCTCTAATAACACATTCGATAATTCAATTGAACAACCTAATCCCCCGTTTGCGGGAATCAGAGAGCTGTGCGAACAAAACGACTCGAAGCAATATCCCAGCCCGCATGTCCCACATTAAACGAGCCAACAGAAAATCGCGCGATTCCGAGTGCAAACAACAGGCAACATAGTACAGCAGCTCTTGTATTACATTAATCAAAAATTGCCTCGAGAATCCTCTCGATGTAACTTTATACGATCCTCCATCATCCGGCGAACGTAGCCAGCTATACTTAAGTAATTCATTCGGGCGATTCGTAAAATGCAGTTCCCTGGATGCATCGGCGCCGCAATTGGAGTGTGCGGTGCGCACCCGAACCTAGCTCGCGACCGCAACATTGAAACCGCAATATTTTTCCGCGCCGGCCGAGGCCAAGTTACGACGAGCATTATGGACTCCGATTCGCGAACGTAGGCGTTCTGGAACGACGTCCGATCCGAACAGATGGCCGCCATCGTCCGGAAGCACGGCACGCGGTGCTCCGTTATTTAATTCCGAACAATCGGTTAACCAACAATTCCTAGGCAAGTGTTTTTAATATGCCGGTGATCCGTAACGGCACCGTACCCGACGCTTCCCTTAAGGGGCAGCCATTTCGCCTTGACATTTTTTCTAGACATTAAAAAGTAAATTATTAAGTAAAGTCTTAAATAAGCAAGTAATCAATTCAAAAATGCATACGACCGTGTTTGTACATGTCTTTGCTACGTCTGTGTGGAGCTTCTTTTCGATACCAACGCTAAATCTCTCGAAATTAAGAGAAGCGGCGAAAATTCAGCGGCGGCCATCTTGTGACGTCATGCTTGCTTCAGGAAGCGAGTTTTCTGCCGAATGTTACAAATTATTCCAGGATGAGGTAGAAATTCGCAATTTGGGGTCTGTACAGACGTAGATTAGACTTTTAGGAAACACAACTGACCACTTCCAAAATGGCCATTGCAATATTGAAGCGGCAGCCATGTTGTGACGTCATACTTGCTTCAGACTTCGAACCTTCTGCTGAATATTATAAATTACTCCACGATGAGGTAGAAATTCGCAATTTCGGCTCCATACAGACTTAGATTGGACTTTTAGGGAACACAACTGACCACTTCTAAAATACTCATTGAAGTATTGAAGCGGCAGCCATCTTGTGACGTCATACTTGCTTCAGACTTCGAATTTTTCGCCGAATATTACAAATTACTCCAGAATGAGGTAGAAATTCGCAATTTCGGCTCCATACAGACATAGATTGGACCTTCTGGAATCACAATTGGCCATTTCTAAAATGGTCATTGCAATATTGAAGCGGCAGTTTGTCTAGATTTTGACCGTTGCATACGTATATGGATTTGAAACCATTAAGCCGGCACCGCGAGCGCCAAGGTTGCTGCGGATGAAATAGAGAGGCTTCGATAACGTTTCAAGACGCGCCGTCGTGTTTACGAGTCCGAGATTATAAAATCAGATTGAGTCCTGGTTGCTCCGCGAGACCTTGAAATCGCCTCGATCCGATTGATGCGTGCTGCGAAGAAGACGTGGGACGTCGGGAGATTATTCTCGCCGGAGCTTCCCATTCTTCAGAACGATCTTCTCGCGCGCGGTATAGAATTCGAAAGAGTCTATCGAGTCTTATCGTTGCACTTTCGCATTTTACATTACTTCACAAAAATAAAAAGAACTTGTCGATCCAAGTTTGTCATCCACCTGAGGAAATAAGTGTGTTGAGTTATTCCCCATACATAGATAGTAAATTAAAAATATTAGAACCCGTGATTTTCACGTAATCCTATTGTTAATAGTCCCTTTGATTCCCTTGTAATAATTACAACAGTTTCTATTCTTCTCCAAATTGTTGCAACATCTTTGAATTCTTTTTTAATTATCAATACATAAAGCATACAGCTAAAGTGAAACGCCACTGCAGAAAAATGGCCGAAGTTTAAATCGACGGGCACGGTAATTATTTTTGCCGCAACCGAAAACGCGCCCGGTAATTACGGCCCGGTGTCAGGTTCCGCAGAAATTTCGGTGTTTCAAGGTCCATCGCCGAACTCGTTCCGATCGAAGCTGGATCGGAGATCTTTCCAGCTGGATCGCGGAGCGGTCGCTCGTCCTGTCCGAGTGAAACGCGAAGCGTCTCGATAATAGGAGAGCCCGGCGCAGGATGTATCGAGTATCTCTGCCGGTATTTTAAGATCGCTACACGATCGGGTGGGGCCCGCCTCGGCATTCCGATATCGTCTTATCGTTTCGACAGTGATTACAATGTGACCGTGGCAAGATTAACGACGAACAGTTTTTCCCATCATTCGTGCTCGATTTAAGAATGCATACGTATCGGACCAGCTCGTCGCCTGCACGTGCGTAGACGCGTGTAACTCGAAACTAGAATATAGTATTCCTTGTATTGTACGGATTAGTCACGTATCCGTTCGGTACGGGGTGATTCACCTAACTCCGATCACTTGAGACATTGAAACAGTTATGGGAGTTATTTACAGGTTCTACCAGAAGGCCCGTAGAACTTTCTTAAGAAAACCTTCTCGAATATCTCGAGAAGTATGAAATGATTTCGAGGGGGAAACGGTGTGGCAGCATCGGTTTGTTATTCGAGTGGCGTTTTCAAGATCATTCGAAGGTCAACTTTGTTCTTTCAAATGGAAACCTATATTGTTTATTACGGGATCTTATTTTACGCGAAAAGAGCTGCAATCTGCGTGGGATAC
This sequence comes from Halictus ligatus, assembly GCA_028454255.1. Taxonomy (NCBI): domain Eukaryota; kingdom Metazoa; phylum Arthropoda; class Insecta; order Hymenoptera; family Halictidae; genus Halictus; species Halictus ligatus. The sequence continues at coordinate 5,762,584 of CM052144.1, read as the reverse complement.
TTTTGTTTTATCCGCACGCTAGTTTCGGAGATATTTGAAGAGAAGTGGAGCGAGTCGCACTTACACTGCGAGAAAGTTTGTCATTTCTTTGGAACCATAAATAGTTGTTTTCTAAATAATAATACAGACGATTCTCAAATTCTGAATGAACATTTTTGAAGGTATCTGTTGGAATAAACTCTGGAGGTGTTTTCAATTGTTCTTTCAGTATTTTTCGAACTTTCTGTTGCAGAATTCTTTGACATACCCTAAAGATCGTAGAAACACAAAAATAATTTTAGATTGGACTCAAAAATTGTTGAAACAGGTTTTTTATTAGTTCTATTAGCGCTGCGCCGAATTTTCTTAATGGGTGTAAAATTGCGAATGCAAATCGGGCCGAGCAGTTATCGATTCTATCGATACAAATTACGTCCGATCGCTATCGATCCGAAGGCGGTGTACCAATATGGCGGTATTGATTTATCATACTGGCTGTGAGCGAAGACGCGGGCTATTAATTTTGCCCACGTTCGTTAACGATAGACAGGCCGATCTGGTAAAAATGCTGCATCGAAACACTCTCCCCCAGTGTCAGATTCATTTATTTTTTACCTGCCCGACGTCCGCGTCTAGTTTAAAACATCATTAATTAGCGATGACGTAACATGACCTGTTTGTGACTTGCTTCCGGATTCAAGGCTTATTCATATACGTCGTCAGTCTGTGTCAAATAGATGTTACACCCATAAATCTTTTTAATATCCCTTTAATTTAGTTTACCGCGTTCTGACATCGCTGCTTCGAGTAATGTCAAAGAAGGTTTCCCAGCCGGCCTCCGACATTGCTATTAATGTTTTCCCACGTTACGGGTTAACGAGCCCGTCGCATAAACGCAGCTGTCCATAACTATTTCGACGATTTTAAACGTAGAATTATGAGTTTCTCCACGATATAATATTTTGTTAAAAAGTCCTTTTCGATTGAGCATACAATATTCTCTTTAAACTCGATACGCACACCCTTCGCTGTGAGATGATCACTTTACAAAAATATTTGTAATCCTCAAATCAAAAGTAACCTTCAAAATTGTAGGAGAAGCAAAAATCTGGTAACTGAAATTTAGCTGTATCTATATAACTAAATGTATATGAAGAAATATAACTATACAATAAACAGAAAGTGTACTCCATGTATAAGTCACACTAAAAACATGTTCAGTTTGGTTATAATTGCAAATTTCAAATTTCTTTAATTTCGTTAAGACATTTGGGTTATTCTTGAATTATGTAGTTGAAGTCCTAGTATGATACTTTGAAGTCTAAGTCAAGTTTGATGAAATTATATAAAATTATATAGTTAAAGTCCTAGTATGATACTCTGAAGTCTAAAAACTGTACCAATTAGAATTTCAAGTTTGATAAAACTGTATAAAATTATATAGTTAAAGTCCTAGTATGAGACTTTGAAGTCTAAGTCAAGTTTGATGAAATTATATAAAATTATATAGTTAAAGTCCTAGTATGATACTCTGAAGTCTAAAAACTGTACCAATTAGAATTTCAAGTTTGATAAAACTGTATAAAATTATATAGTTAAAGTCCTGGTATGATACTTTGAAGTCTAAGTCAAGTTTGATAAAATTATATAAAATTATATAGTTAAAGTCCTGGTATGATACTTTGAAGTCTAAGTCAAGTTTGATAAAATTATATAAAATTATATAGTTAAAGTTCTAGTATGATACTTTGAAGTCTAAAAACTGTACCAATTAGAATTTCAAGTTTGATAAAACTGTATAAAATTATATAGTCAAAGTCCTGGTATGATACTTTGAAGTCTAGAAACCGTACCATTTAGAATTTCAAGTTTGATCTTCAGTATCGAGTTTCTGCGATAGAAATAACGTGGATCCTGATCGAGAACCATGACGATTGGGCCGAGTATTACCGTACACGTGCCGTACGCTATCGTCTACGGTTCTCCACTTTATTATTGCGGTTAGACTCATTCTGCTTCCGTGGCCCTATAACTATCGCGATCTCTTACGTTATTGTAGCATCCGCATTATTCGCGCGTAAACGCACGCTACAAGCCGCCCACGCAACCAGGAAACGATCTTTCGTCCGCTCCGCGATCCATTCCGCATTGTTTATCAATTATTATAAAGTACACGCCCGTTCTCGTCATACGTGGTACACATACTCGCAGATTATGCCAGCAGGTTACCAACCATCTCGAAATCGATCCGCTTAACTATGAAACGGAAGAAAATTGTACCGATCTATTTTCTA
>CM052144.1:5719222-5760211 GCA_028454255.1 Halictus ligatus | reverse complement strand
GATTCCCATTTTAATTGGACACTAATCCGTCTACTGAAATCTCTATTCGAGAGTTGCTTAGATTCTCAATAAAAACTTCCTACGTTCTAATTTCGTAAATCTTTACTGACTCATACGAAAATGTAAAAAGTCAATGATTTCATCGCAAGCCTATAATTTCCGACTGTGCAGCAATGTTCTCCGTTTCAATTTTTTACGGTTGCCTAAGCCGAAGATTTTTAATCGTTGCTCACGTAACTCGAAAACAATATCGAACAATAGACGCTATTGGTTTGAGTAGAAAATAATTTATGGTTTGCCGGTTCTCCTGGTGAAATTTGCGTTGTGGGGCGGTATTTTTATGGTCATTAAAAAGAAAAAACTGTTAAACTCGAAAAAAAAAATTTTATCCAACCAACTGAAACAGTTTAAAAGTGTCGATTTCAATTTCTCTCCGTACGGTAGTTTATTAATCGGTCAGATTCGAGGCGTACAACAACTTCAACATTCCGCGTCGGTTCGCATTGCACAACTTCAACAATTTTATCGTTTCATTGTCCCCCGCGTTATGTAATAATCCGTTGTATTTTGCCATTACGCGCGCCCGCGTACTTAGCATAGGAAATCATGAACGGAAGTCCATTATCTTCGCGGCCCGGTGAAAAATGTTAAACAGCAATGCAGAGGCCCTGCAACCCGACAAGGCAGAAAACACGCCGCTACGGTGTGTTGCACGAGTTTTATCTGCGGCCGGATCACAACAATAATAATCGATTGGGTCGACAATGGAGAAAGTTGGGCGGGCGCGGGTGAAGGAATCACGAGATGCTAGGCCTCCGTGGAATAACTGTGGTTCAGAAATTTCCGGTTCTTAATCTTCGGCATTCCACATATTTCTTCGAGATAAACCGCGAACGCCGTCTTTTCTCTGCCCTCTGTCAAATGTCGCGAGAAACTATTCCCCCAACGTGGGAGCACTATACTGAGACCGCTAAAAGCCTTTCAGGAACCGAAAACGTAGTATCGAACTGCTTTTCACAGCCTTCGGCCACTGACCTAAGTTCCGTCCTGGTCTTGATCCGACGGCTGCCAAGTCTGTGACTAAACTCGTCACATTTTTGCTCTGCATTATCGATATTATGAAATCAAGTTTTTTGTTTCGCAGAGAATCAAAATACAGCTCAATTTGTAGCTGAAGATATTTTCTACTGCTCCCCCAAAAATGCTTGGGTTCCACGGCACGCAAATCGTCAATTTTTGGCCTACTTCTCGCGCTTATGTTACCAAATATCTGCATAATCTCGTCAGCTCATGACCTGCGCGCGCTAGATTCGACCTTCCTCTTTCGAACGAGCCCTTTCCCAGCGAAAAATATTCCCATATAAGGACGAAAAGTTGTAAAACCATTTTTCGCATATTTCTGTCGGTAACGTGGTCACTCTACCTTATCACGAATCCACGGAGTCTGGGCTCAATTTTTGGCCTACTTCTAACGCTTATGTTTCCAAATATCTGCATAATCTCGTCAGCTCATGACCTGCGCGCGCTAGATTCGACCTTCCTCTTTCGAACGAGCCCTTTCCCAGCGAAAAATGTTCTCATACAAGGACGAAAAGTTGTAAAACCATTTTTCGCCTATTTCTGTCGGTAACGTGGTCACTCTGCCTTATCGTCTCGTAACACGAAAAATCTAGAATCAACAGTAGATCAATTATACGCGACAAGAAGTTCATAATTGACAGTGTCAAACAGAATTGTTTGACTTCGAATCACCGGCATCCAACGGCAACGGTTAGATACGATCTGGTTCACATTACTTTCTTCGGGGTTATTGTGTACCGCACAATACCGGGGCCCGAGTAAACGTCCTGCTAAGTACGTATCTTCATTACAGGTTTCGAATTAGTAATAATGACGGGAGGAGCGTGTCATATTGTCCGGAACACGCGACGCCTTAAGTCGCAGCTACGCCTCGGGGGGGAAGGGCGGTGTTGATAACAGTACCTCGGCGGAGCAGCTCGTGTTTCTAATTGCTCCGTTGAAAAGAATTACGCTGGAAACCGTGTTTTATTGTTCGGAACAGTTGCCGAGATCTGTTGACGAACGTGCGCACAACCGAGATTTGCATCGAGATTACCGGGGCCGGGGCATTCTGTTCCTTCGGGCACACGTTCCGCAGGAAGTGTCGACATAATTCCGGCTCGGTTATACGTTCGGGAGAGATCACAAAGGCGTATTATAAATTTGCGGCCGGGAAATTGCGTTTCGTGTTGTTCGCGTAAAATCTTTCACGAACGAGCGTGCACAGTGGTATGCACCCGGTTTATGCAAGTATATTCTGCTATATTCTAGGGTATTCTGCTATATTCTAGTATTTTGAAGTATATTCTGGTATATTCTAGGGTATTCTGCTATATTCTGGTCTATTATGGTATATTCGAGTGTATTCTGCTATATTCTAGTATATTCAAGTATATTCTCGTAAATATTATACTGTATTCTGCTATATTCTAGTATTTTGAAGTATATTCTGCTATATTCTAGTGTATTCTGCAATATTCTAGTATTTTGAAGTATATTCTGCTATATTTTATGGTATTCTGCTATATTCTAGTATATTCAACTATATTCTGGTATATAGTAGGGTATTCTGCTATATTCTGATATATTCTGGTATATTCGAGTGTATTCTGCTATATGCTAGTATATTCAAGTATATTCTCATAAATATTATACTGTATTCTGCTATATTCTAGTATTTTGAAGTATATTCTGCTATATTGTAGTATATTCAAGTATATTCTGGTATATTATTCTGTATTCTGCTATATTCTGGTTTATGCAAGTATATTCTGGTATATTCTAGGGTATTTTGCTATATTCTAGTATTTTGAAGTATATTCTGCTATATTCTAGTATTTTGAAGTATATTCTGCTGTATTCTAGTATTTTGAAGTATATTCTGCTATATTCTAGGGTATTCTGCTATATTTTAGTATATTCAAGTATATTCTGGTATATTCTAGGGTATTCTGCTATATTCTGGTACATTCAAGTATATTCTGCTATATTCTAGTATATTCTGCTGTATTCTAGTAACAGGACTATTACTTAAACTTTTAGAATTTTAATCCTGTTTTTACTTTTCATGCATGGTTCGCATAATCACAGGAGCAGTCCATAAGTGAATTGTGCATAGATTATTTTAAAAGAGTACAACAATGTTCTTTATGTAAAATAAAGTATATGCCAGTTTATTACCTAATAAAATGTTATGTATACGTATATTGTGCAGAGAAAGTTGGATCGAAATTAAGAAAGCAATTACATAATTTCTTCTTTAATTTCATAGTTAATTATTATTCACACACCACTTTTGAACGGTAATAATCTTTTTATTGTTCGGATACTGTACGTTCACAGACGGAGAACCGTAACAATTTTTCATGAATTCCAAAAAATACATTTTATCAGGCATTTCATCGGTGTCTTGCTGCTACTGTTATTGCATTTTCTAGTAACTATTTTCCGTAAATACGAGCTGTCAAATATTCTGAACGTTACCAGTGAAGTGTCAACTTAGCTGAGGGTATCTCGACGCGGTATTTCCGTTGCGATCGCATGATAATTAATTCAATTTCTTCGAGTAAGGGGCTACAGCTGAATCCGTGGCGATATTCAACGGTCATTAAGAACGGCTGTCATTCTTCGTTACGAGAGACGGCGGGGTCAACGATCGTTCGTCACGTTTCACGATCCACGAAATCAGAAGGAAAAAAGGAAAAGGAGAACGCGCGTTTATATCGTTCGTCCACAATCGTAACAGTACAATTAACGCTGTTACGCGATTTCCATTACTTCGTTACGGGCAGCCGGCCGTAATTAGCGCGAAAGTTTATCAATGCGAGGAATTCTCGCAGCTTCCTGATGACGTGACCACTTGAATCTTTTATGGGAGATGAGAACGCCGAGCGGAACGCATAGATATAAATTAACCATAATCCATTAGCATGCACACCTAATTATATTAAACGTAGCAATTTTATCTGGTATCTTATCGAGTACCTAATACAATTCCTTAACACGTTGATACTAAAATCCGTTCGGAAATATCTGTCTTCTCAAGCAAACAATTTTAATCATTTAAATTTAACTCCGTTATTTAGAAAATCATATATTCCATAGAAAATATTACAAAGATTGTGTTAGAAACAATTTTAATCAAAGATAGTGTGCATGTAAAGACATGAACATCTTTTCCTTTTAAACGCATAATATTAATTAGCAGACACAAATACTAAAATCGATGCCGATGCACAGTGAGTATCAACCCTTCTCACGAAACCAGTAATGTTTAACTTTTTAAATGCAATCCTGTACATTTTAGCATAGTCCTGAAAATCCAAGTTTTAATCCCAGGAGATCAGTAATTTAAGAGACCAACAATAAATTACGATGTACAGTGAAATCGCAGGAAAGGTCGAAGACAACAATTTCCAGTGTCGCTTTCGATAAATAAAGTGCGTATTCTTAGAAGCGAATTACACGTGATCATTTCTTTTTTATAATTCTAGGCGACATCGGCTACTTGCTTCTAGAAAGTCGGACCAGAATGGTTGAACGACGTTTCCCAAGACGGTGCGCGGATTGTTGTCTTTCGCCCGGACAGCACGTGACATTACGAATTCGCGAGATGAGGCGCGGCCACGCAATGATTATCAAATTAGAGGAAAGTCAAGAAAGTTGGTCTGCTGTTCGATATAGCGCCGGGAACGCGCCAGCTTCATTTTCATTCCGTTACGAGCACGTTATGACAACCCACCGACCGCTCGTTCCGACTTGCTTCGTGAATCACGAATTACTGTACACGAGCCGTAAACCGTAAACTTAAAAACGAGCACGGAATTTGTGTGCAGAAGAAATATTTAAATACTCGCCAACAGATGAGAAAACTCGGTTGAATAGCCGAGGAACAAGTAAAAGTAGAGGAGTCGTTGAACGTATAAATTGCTTGATTTTTCTCTCGCAGCGGATCCAAAAGATCTCGAAAGATTGTTGGTACTTGAACCGTGATCATTTTGTTGAACAAAATAGTACAACATTGTGGTTCGACCCATTTTAAAGCTCGGAGACTCTAGTTTTGACAGCATTTTTACATGACACAGCGACTACGAGACTGAAGACGCTTTTTTGCTCGAAAATGTTACGCGTCCGCCCGTTGCGCGACGGTCACTACATACCAACATGGCGGCGCCCATGTCTATTGACACTAGGTTTACGAAACCCGTCCAAATGACGATTCTAATATTTTTAATTTACGATCATTGAGATTGTGAGATTATTTCCTTAGGTATGTATTACTTAAAAAATGGCTGAAAACTTCTTCTTCTTTCGATCTTTAAATTAACATTGACAATTTTGATTTCGCATGAAAATCCAGAAGGTGGTAGTGTCAATACAAAAAGTTTCTTACAATTTTTCAAACTATCGCCTGCAAACTGGTTTTCAGATTTCAGTAAGAACTTTCATGGGCCTGTAAATTCTGTTAAACGATTCAGTTTTAGCACCACTTGTAAGTCTAACGACTTTCACCATTATTTCCCTAATAGTTTGTAATTGTATCATTTGTTCTACAAGGAACATGGAAACATTTACGTTGCGCTAATAAACGTATACTTAATGTCCTATACTTCCTACTCTTATGGTAATAGACCCCTGTAATTGGAGTTCAGTTGGGAAAATGGTTGCTTCCGAATTTAATACAATTCAAGTTTATGTCGGCAAGAACTTAAGGCCGAGAGTATAAAACCATAAAATTGGCCTAGTTTCTCGGGTTTCAAAATTTTCTCATCATCTGCTAACAAATAAAGTCTGCTGCTTTAAACAGACAACTGTATTTGACATTTTGTTTGTTCTCGAGATTAAATTCTGTTCTTAACTTACAATTTTTTGTCATTAAACCACAAAAGTAAAAGTAAGACACTTTCTTTGCCTGTGAAGAATCCCACATGTATCTTGTAACTATACTACACGCTTTTATGCGCCAACGTCGCATGCAAATATTGAGGATAGAGTAATGAAAGTAATAAAGTGAGGTTACATATCGCTGGCTGTCTGATAAATGAATCAACAAGTCCAGATACGTAAGATATAAACTTCGAGGATTCACTTAATCAATCTTCGATGAATCTCGCGAATGAAATGTCTGAAACTAACGAGGTGTCCTCGGTCACTGGTTGGCCCATCTGTATTAACAAACTTGTAAGCGCGGTGAACCAGTTTGCAACAAATTGAACAACCTCCCACTGCTCTCGTGCGGTCTTCGTAAGGCTATCTAAATTATTATCATTAATATAACTAGATTATCGTCTAATTTGTCTGCCGGCAATTTGAAACCCGCTTATCGGTTTCCGGGTCATGTCTCGCCGATAAGAGGCGTGGGTGGAGGGCCGTCTGTCTCGATATTTTCGAAATTGAAAAGCCTAATCTCGAAAGATCGTCGGACCGTGTTCCACGAGCTTGGGAAAGGCCGTGTTATGTTCTATTTCTCCGGTTCCGTGCAATTATAAATAGAATCGTCGCGACGCCGTGGAACCATAAATTATCGCTTTGTGATTTAGCACGCGCGTTACGCGTTTATCGAAACGATCTGCGTGTCGAATAGGTATATAGCTGTCGTAGATCGCGATCGAGAGCTCCTGGCGCGAGGCTCATAACCGCGGCCGCGGCGCGCGCCGCAATTAGGATAAATCGACGCGATAGATGTACCATTATACGAGTTCGATAATGCATCGAATCGTTCGATCGCCGGGTTATCGCCGGCTCGCATTATTAACCTCGATTTCAACATCGGATCGCCGTCATATCTTTACTCGATGCGATCTTCTACGAACACCGTTTTACATTGTTTTATTCGATCCAATTAAAATTACGAACGCTTCGACATCTATAAAAATTGGAATCGATTCGAGATGTGTCACGGAAGTTCGAAATTAGGTGCATTCGGGCGAATAACGGTTGCGAATTCAATAAACTGTTAGGTTGTCGCGTATGAAATGACCGATTTTAGAATGCTATGCGAAGCGATCGGGAAATACAGTAAAGTCTTGATCTAAGCCTGCAAACCAAAGTCTAAGAACTAATCGAATTACAAACCTTCTTTATTTTTCATTATTTCTTTTAAATTATTTCAAATTATTCGTGGCACTCTTCTGATTAAAATTTCCTACGTTCGGCGCGGTCTCGAGAAGACAGTAGTCCTACACGATCTATGTCACTGCACGGACCCGAGGATTGGGCTTAGATCGAGACTGTACTGCACCATTAAACCTTTGCACTCGAAGCCATTTTAACTCCAAAATGAAACACTTCTTCCGACCTAGAGTATTTAGAAAATGGTGCAATTTACTCGTACAGTACCGAAATGTTTAGTAATGTATTAAATACAAATTCGATAATGTGAAAAATATTATAAATAATGATACAGGAATTTTCAGTGTCGCCGTTCGAGTGCTGAGGGTTGAATCGATCATGCACGATTTTGAGGTGCCAAGCGGATTTTGAATGTCTGACCTTCACATTTTATTTAGGTATCTGATTGGACTCGGCCTAGGAAGAAATTGTAGTCGCGGCGTGAACATAAATTGGAGTCACGTCAACCTTAATGTGCGCGATCATTTTGTTCGGAAGTGTATGTAGATCAAGATATTCGTTCGCGATACGCGGCTCGCATACACGGCCGGGATAACACGAGGCTAAGCAACGTCAGTGACAGCGGACACACCGGTGCGCCTCGGAGCTTCTCTACGCCGACGTATAAATCCTGCGGGGCGCGATTATTTCAGCGAGCTGCATCGCCTCGCTTCGTTTTGCTTCTGTCCTCCCGGACGTTTGTCGTGTCGCTTTTGATTCTTTCACGTCCCGCTGCCCCTTGTAGTCTTCTTTCGTCCGATCACGTGCGGCCGGACTGGCGTGCTCGGATAGTTTGTATCAATGACGCTCTCGCCCGGCCTCTCGTCATTCGTCGAAAGATTTATCGACATCTTGTCCTGTTCCCCCCGGTGCTTATTTATCTGGATCGGACTACCGATAGACCATAGGCCAACGTCACTCGCTAACGGTGCTTTTTAATTACGTCGGCCCGAAAGGTCGGCCATTCCGAACCGACCGCCGATAAGAGATCGTCTCGAGATCGGGTCTCGTTCACTTCTGATTTACGAGTGATCTATACGGATATTCACGCAAAATAAAAATTGCTGCCATCGATTCGGATGAGCGAGGAGCAAATAACAATTCGTCTCCGCCCTTAAGAATTGTAGTAACACCTTACATGACGACAGTTTTTTTTTTTTACTAAACTTGACAATCGATTTTTACTGAAATCTACTAAACAACTCAAATTTTATTAGGATGCAAAGATTTATTCGTAAATCCGGAGCAAAGTTCCTCTTCGTCCTTAAGAATTGTAGTAACACCTTACATGCCAACAATTTTTCTTTACTAAACTTGAAAATCGATTTTTACTGAAATCTACTAAACTCCAATTTTATTGGGGTGCAAAGATTATGTTTAAAGATTTATTCGTAAATCCGGAGCAAAATTCCTCTTCGTCCTTAAGAATTGTAGTATCACCTTACATGCCAACAATTTTTCTTTACTAAACTTGAAAATCGATTTTTACTGAAATCTACTAAACAACTCAAATTTTATTAGGATGCAAAGGTTATGTTCAAAGATTTATTCGTAAATCCGGAGCAAAATGAATGTATCGAATGAATTTACCTTAAAATTGTTCAGTTAACTGGATACAAAGAGTTGTCGCTTAATTCTTATAAAAATACTCGGGTATTCTGCTGCCTACTTTCAATTTGTTTTTAAAATTGTTTGTAAAATTGTTCCCGTGGACAAATAGCAAAATTGATATAGATTTCTATTTCCTTGGATAATTTAACACTTATCACTCGAATGGTGACTGTTATTCAAAATATTTTTTATATTTTGGTATTGTACGAGTGAATGGCACTATTTTTGTATGTATAACATGAAAAAAGAAGAAATGTTTCGTTTCCGAGTTAGAATAGCTTCGAGTGCAAAGGGTTAAAATTGATTTACATGTATGACACATGCGTTGAAAATACTACAATTCTATCGAGCAATTTTTGGTACTGCCATAAGGACTGGTGAGTATAATAAGTGAAAGTAGAGAAGCCAGTGAACGTGTAAATTCTTCGAATTTCCTGTTACGTCTAAATGACAGAGTCTTTCGAGCGTAGTTGCGAAACCGAGTAACACAAATAATGATGTATAAAGCCTCTACGAAATCATTACGGAACATACCGATTTTATCTGCTAATAATATTATTGTTCGAGTCGCGGACGCGGTTAATGCACAACTGTCGACTCGAAGGGTGAAAGTGCGAGCGCGCGCGTGTCGCTGAAACGTAAAATGGCGGGATCCTCTTTGTTTACATCGGTTGTTCTGAAAACCGCTTCACGTACGGTATCGTCTTTTTATCGGATAGCGCGATGGGCCTGAGGATTTGAATGGGCGCATATCTGTAGTCGCCGGGGGATCCGCTAATGATAGTGATTTTTTGTCCCCCAATTATTACAAATTACACAGGCTATACCCCGTTTCTTTCTCCCCGGTCGAGCGAAACAAAGAACTCGGGGGAATCGTAGTCGGAGTGGGTGGCGTTTGTTTCATGACGTCGACGTTTACGATGGATTCAGCCTTCGGCCCGCGCAGGATAATCATCAGGGTCGCTCGTACACACGACCACGGCGGGGTCAAAGGCAACTATGCAAATTGGTCCCCGCGTCGCTCTTAAGGATTCTTCGGGCCGACACTAGGTTATTTCAGGTTCACGATATCCCCGGCGTAGAATTTCCTGCTCTAGGCACCACGAAAATTAGTCACCCCGAAGACGGGTAGCGATCTTTCCACCGTGCCCCCGGGGTATCCTTTCGAGAATGCCAGTTTAACCCTTCTGGCGCCGAGGGCCGATACATCGGCACTCACCTTGTAGCGTTTCACTATTGCGAGAGAGAACTCTGTCTGAAAATAAATTTGTAATACGTACATTTGTAATTTGTAATAAATTTTAGTTTAGTTTTAGAAAGTTTTTAACCTTGTATTTCTATAACAATTACTTGTTTCGGATGAGATCATTCGTCCGGCGTCTACCATGTACCTTGGAGTTATTCTTCATGTTCGTTGTGCAATACTATTTATTTTGTCACAAAATATATTGGAGATGCAAAGTATGTGCTCTGTAATAAACGGTTTATATAAAGTTATGATCAAAAGATGACTTTTCGTGTGTGCAATTATGATTTGAAAGAGAGAACTTAATTTTTCTTTTCTTTACGATCACTTGTACCTTTGTTATTTATGTAATTCTATGAATATAGAAAATAAAATGAATAATTTTGAATGAATAATTTTTCTGTAGATAAATAGAAAAATTAGGGTCTCTGTTTTATTCTCTATTTCGTTCTTACTACACTGCTTTTTGAATTATGTAAATATTGCTTTTCGTTTAGAAACATAACTTCGATGTTTCTTTTCTTTACGATCACTTGTACTTTTGTTATTTATGTAACTCAATGAATATAGAAAATAGAGTGAATAATTTTGAATGAATAATTTTTCTATGACTATAGAAGAATTAGCGACTCTGTTTTATTCTCTATTTCGTCCTTAATATACTCCTTTTTGAATTATGTAGATATTGCTTTTCGTTTAGAAACATAACCTCGATGTTTCTTTTCTTTACGATCACTTGTGCCTTTGTTATTTATGTAACTCAATGAATATAGAAAATACAGTGAATAATTTTGAATGAATAATTTTTCTATGACTATAGAAGAATTAGCGACTCTGTTTTATTCTCTATTTCGTCCTTAATATACTCCTTTTTGAATTATGTAGATATTGTTTTTCGTTTAGAAACATAACCTCGATGTTTCTTTTCTTTACGATCACTTGTGCCTTTGTTATTTATGTAACTCAATGAATATAGAAAATACAGTGAATAATTTTGAATGAATAATTTTTCTATGACTATAGAAGAATTAGCGACTCTGTTTTATTCTCTATTTCGTCCTTAATATACTCCTTTTTGAATTATGTAAATATTGTTTTTCGTTTAGAAACATAACCTCGATGTTTCTGAAGATGGGTAAAATATGGTAAGTAGAAAGTTGATCGTTTGAATATCCGTTGTATTCGTAAAAGTATTAGTAAGTGAGTAGGTTTTGAAATTCCCGAATTTTTTCGGGAAATTGGCAGTTTCCGGAGTTTCTGGCTAGATGCGTGCATGGCGGCGGATCGCAGCATGGCGTGTGAACCGCGGGTATTCACGATGCGCGGCCCCTCTATTTCCGTCTGGCACTGGAATCCGCGTCGAATTCTATCATCCTCGTTCGCTTCTTCCTCTCCTCTCCTCTCTCCTCTCCTCTGCTCGTGGAACATCCAACCTTCGTATGGATCTCTTGTATATTCATACGAGGCGGGAAGAGAAGGGGGAGACAGACAGATAGATTGCTGCATTTCATGATCAAGGGCCAAAGATCCCCGCGAACGTTCGCAGAAACGCAACAGAATGCAATATAGGGTGCTACGTAGGTTTCATCGTTGTCGAGTGATTTATCGATCCTTTATGCATGTGTATACCTGTATACGCGGATATATCGACGGACGTATATAGACGTCGAACACAGTTAGAACCTGCCAGTCCCTGCTGGAGCGGTTTCCGTTTCGCAAACTTTTCTTTTTTTTTTCAAGAATTTAGAGCACTTGCTTCTTAACTGTGTTCACGTCATCATTTCTTGTAACCATTACTGCGGATTTTTATTCAGAATATAAAAAGACACAGGAGCGAAATAAAAATCTCTTTCTTTCTCCTCTTAGTTATTTTATTAAGCTGAAATCGACGCGATGGTGCCCTTATAATTTTATTTTTAAATATGTCCACCGCTCTTTAACCCTTATCGCTCGAATGGTAACTGTAAAAATTGCTGTGCCATTATTAGAAATATTTTTGGCATTATTAAATTTATACAGTTGTGTCTGTTGCATTTCTTCTAACTTCATCAGGGGGTCTGGAGACACACTGATACTCTAATTATTAAATTTGTTTGTGTTTGATAAATTACAAAACATTTCGGTGTCTCATGAGCGAATTGCACCATTTTCGTATGTATACCACGAAAACAAATATATAGAAGGAAAATCTATATAAATTATATAAATATAAATATAAAATCTCTACATAGAAACATAGAAGGAAAATATTCTAGGTCGGACGAAATGTTTCCCTCTGAAGTTGAAACAGCTCCGAGTGCAAACGGTTGAATTGTGCTCACCCATTTTTGTAATAACTGCGCAAACTCCGCAGTCTACTTATAACTGACAATTCGACTGCGGATCCTCGTGCGAGATAAAAATTGTCCGAGGACTCCATTTTTGCTAATATCTCGGGAACCAGAGGATCCAGCAGAATGATTTTTAGTTAGATTTGTGTGTTCTCGATCGGGGAGTGTAGGAACGGGGAATGAAAGAGTGGCTGTACAGTGGAACAGAGATGGTTCACGAGGCGTGAGGAAAAAAGAGGAATGGAAGATGACAGTGGGAGGAAAACCGGTGCTTCATCAGCAACACTGGCCAATTAGTTCGGCAGATGTGTTAAATCTGTCGTGTGCCGGCCGTTAGCGGGATCTCCTCGCGTTCTTTCCGGCCCCGGGGATTACAGGAGGCGCCGGCTAAACAGTCATGAAGGATAATCATGCGTCAACAGCCTGCCTAATACGCGGGAACGTAAGAAACCGTTTCGACCCCTTCCCGTTCATTAACGAGTCACCTCGTGGAGAACACGATAGTTCTCCATCTTTAAATCGAAACAGAACTAAATTCTAAGTACTATTAACTAATATTACTAGTTACCGAGTAACAACACTGTCGTGGCGCAGTGGTCAGAGTGCAAGTTTCCGACGAAAACGTCCAAGGTTCGAATCCCGTCCGAGTAAATACTGTTTTTAAATAGTATCTACCGATTTTATCATCTCACTAGTTACTGAGTACTACAAACAGACAATGCTACGCCTGGCAGGGAATGAATAATCCGTCAAAACTCTAAATGAGATTGTCGAATTAATTATTTGAGAGTGTACATTAAATTCGAATCTGGTGCACACGTTAGACGAACATGCTATACGCAAAGTACTAATTAAATATATTTCATAAACGCGTACAAATTCTCCGACAAAACCCCCACTAGCAGTCGATAACGAGAAGCAGAAAGCGTGTGCAGCTCCGTGTTTCGAGATGAGTATCGAGATGCGGCTCGGACCGTAGCGATATTAGGGTTCGTCGCCGCTAATCAGGCGAGAAGTTTCGGGTACGGTTCCGGCGAAAGGGAGCATTTGGAATGGGCGGTGACGAAGGGCCGAGGGAGCGGCTCGCGACGCAGAAGACGCATAAACACATAAATATGCTTAAGATCCTATAATTCCTCGGAGGATGCATGGGGAACAATTTATACAACCGGCCAAAAGAATAACGAAGAGACAGCCGAGGGGTAAACAACTGCTGGGGGATAGGTTTATCCTACATCTTTTCGCAGAACCTTGGTCCCTGACCCGCGCTCGAGATTTACGCAAGGTGCTGCACGCGTGTGCCGTGCCGTACTATTTCGATGCCAATTTACGGATTCCGCGAGAAAAGTAGAGAGCCCATTCTGTCATCCTCTCCACCTTAGAGAGGAGCCTGATCTTCCCTCCTTTTCTCCACCTCTCTCTCTCTCTCTCCCTCTCTCTCACTCTCTCTGTCTCTCTATCCCCGGTCCTCTCAACGACTCACTCGCGAGAAAACGACGGGAGACCGTCCGTTTCTCACTCATGCGTGGCACGCGACTTTATGGAGACACACGGCGCCGTTAGACGAGCCGTGAACCGCCCGGCATCATATCAACTTTTAGGTAGTTAAAATTACATCTCATTTGTCCATTAATCCCCGATAGAATGTCCTCGTGTTCGGCTTTTTACTGTGCCGAAACACGCTGTTCCGGATGTTGTTTAGAGGATCATCAAAATCGAGTTGTCATAACGAGGAACGAACGGTTCGTATCGTCGAATTATGCCTCGCTCCGAAAGAGATATTAGATTGACCAATAAGCTCGTGGCATTTATCGCCCTGCTGTTTCGATTAATGTTTCCAGATTATATTCTTAACACGTTGCACCGGTTGCAGGCCGACCGTGGAAATTAGGTGAAATCAAAGCGGTCCGAGATGGTAAGATTCACGGTGGCGGTTACTATAGAATTTTGCCCTCGTATACAGGGTGAGGCATCTAAAACGGGCCACTTGGATAGCTCGGTTAGTTTTCTTCTTGTGTCTTCGGCTAGAATCGGTGAAAAATAAAATTTAAAAAGGCAAAGATATAAGATCATACAATTAATTTTGTTCAATTTTTTTTCACTAAATAACTCACTTTGATTTTGTGGAACTCTTGAGGTTTCTAGTTTGCCAGTCACAGTGTTAAACGTTCTCGTAAATTGCTTCAGTATGGCTGTTCCTCGTAACTCCTGACCTTCGAAAATGAAATCGTAGTCGAAAGGGCGACGCACGGTGGGCAATTTGGACAAAATCGGATTCAAAATCAAGGAATTTTCGATAGGAACGAGGTAGAGTGATGAAATTTTTCTTAAATTAAAGCTTAAACTTTGTAGAATGTGGGAAAAATAGATTGTGGAACGGATGTTTTTTAACCTTGAGAAAATTCGTTGAACTTGTACAATTTCAAGAAAATTGTGATTTTTGCAATACCATGCACGGAAAAATTTTGTTTGAACTTGTTATACATCATTTCCGATAGATTTTTTCAGGCTGATTTCAAATCTGGTCTGAAAATTTGTCCACGGCCTCAGGATTTTGCGAAAAATAGATTTTTGTGACAAAAACTAATGAAATCATTTTTTCGTATAAATGATTGGATGATAATAATCTCCCTATTTTTTCCCAAATTCTACAAAGTTTCAGCTTTAATTTAAGAGAAATTTCATCACTCTACCTCATTTCTATCGACAGTTCTGTGATTTTGAATCCGATTTTGTCCAAATTGCCCACTGTGCGGCGCCCGGCTGATTTTAATTGGATTCAAAATCAAAGAACTTTCGATAGGAACGAGGTAGAGTGATGAAATTTTTTTCAAATGAAAGCTCAAACTTTGTAGAATGTAGGCAAAATAGAGAGATTGTGGTACGAATGTTTTTTAACCTTGAGAAAATTCGTTGAACTTGCAGAATTTCAAGAAAATTGTGCTGTTTCCAATACCACGGGCGGAAAAATTTTGTTTGAACATGTTATACATCAGAAACAATAGATTTTCGTGAGAGAAACTACTGAAATCATTTCTATCGAAAGTTCTTCGATTTTTAATCCGGTTTTCAAAGAAGTTCTAGTCCCGGGGGAGGGAGTGTTGCGAAGTTCGGATTGCTTTCGACCGCGGCTAAGAATGCTTTTCGAAACGGTGCCTCCAGGTGGGCGTCGCGGACAAAGCTCGCCGAGACGTCGCACAGTTCTGGCGCTCCTCCGGAAAAATTGATGGCGCGTCGCAGTGCGGCATCGGGGCGGTTTGGCATTGCGTAATGCCCCGGCTGCCACGGCGTCGTTGTCGCGAATCGCTCGGCCGCGGCCGCAAATATAGTTCGCGAGCGGAACAGAGAGGAAAAGGCGGCCCCAGCCTCGCGTTCGTTACACAGGCTGTCGCGATCCGGTGACAGGGACTAATACTCCTATCCGCCTCGCGCAACTGACGGATAGTCCCGGACTAATCTGCCGCGGGGGGATTAGCGCGGAACTATTATCGAATAATTTAGGCGTCGCGTCGCGTCGCGTCGCAGGAACCCAGACAGGTGCCGCCGCTCGCCGGGGCCCTCTTCCACGATTCCAGGGCCGTGCGATTTATTGCGATCGCGTCCCGATTCGCTCGGCTCACCTACATTTTTTCCCGACCCTTCCTCTCATGCCGAGTCATCCCACGTCGATCCTGGATACTGTCGCGTCCGGTGGTGCGACCATAAACGCGTAAAATAAAGAATTGGTTTATTAGTTATTGCAGAAAAACCTGATGATGTGAGGGAATAGAATAAGGGTAAAGTATACGATACGTAAATGACTGGCCACATTATAAAAAGGGAATCAACGCCCCAAACAGTTCAGTACAATTTAAGTCTTTCAGGTTTGGTTTTAGGATGACAAAGTATAATATAAGAATCGCCCAACAGGTATTGCAAAACGATTTTGGTGTTGGACAGTGTAATCTTCGTAATCGTT
Organism: Halictus ligatus; assembly: GCA_028454255.1. NCBI lineage: Eukaryota > Metazoa > Arthropoda > Insecta > Hymenoptera > Halictidae > Halictus > Halictus ligatus. Next base: position 5,743,896 of record CM052144.1, on the reverse strand, counting down.
TCATTATTCTCGACGCATTAAACCGTCGGCGATAATCAATCGTTCGCGAACATCTGTAATTTATAGTTGACGATACTGTCGAGGAAAGTCGAAGTGGATCGCTCGATCAACGTTTGCTCACTACTATTAATTCGGGTGGTTCGATCATAAACGAATAAACTCGTAAAAGTAAAGAATTAGTATTAGTTATTACAGAAAAACCTGATGATGTCATGCGAGGGAATTGCTGATACATAAATCGGTGTACAGTAAATTTTTCTGTAGATCAGCAGCTTGAATTCAGGTTCGTATAGTTTATGTTTCTTTGCAATGAAAAGTTCCATCTTAAGGAACACAATTTTTAAGCCAATTTTTATAATGTTCATGTTTTTATAATGTTCATTATTCATTACATAACGGATGCAATTGTTCCTAATTATTCTTCAAGTACTAAAATAAAAGTTTTGTGCATCCACAGACAACGCACATGAAGACTGTATATTAAAACTGCATAGTAAAAATACATAGTAAAAATGCATGTTAACTTTAAGTTTATCCAACAGCAGTAACTTCTTGTAGGGTTGATGGATTTTCCAAACCATAAACTTACTAGAGACTCTATACATATACATACTGGCATACTCGAGTAAAATAAATATAATCGCATACTTTGTGGCACGTTCAGCAACACAGACTATATGAATAACATGTTTCCAAGATTGAAAGCTCGCAATTCCGTTAAAGGATAACGGTAGTCCAATCTGATGAGAACTTCTAATTAAATTGTACGGGCGAAGGATAAAGCGAAACAGAAATTTCCTGTTGGTTAGAAAAATGAAAAAGAAATCGGTGGAAGTGATTTAGTAGGAAGGGATTAGCGGCGGACTGTTATCAAATAATTCGGTAGTCGCGGGAGAGCAAACAAGTGTGCTTTATTAGCCGTTTGCCGGATACTCGAGAAGCTTGTAACTGGTTACCGGTCTTTTGATGCTCGTGAGGGCCCGGTGACGTACGATATCCTGCCGGATGGTGGTTTCATAAATAAATAACGAATCACGGGTGTCCACGTGCACACGTACGCACCCAAGAAAGTACAGTTACCCATCGTCGCGCGATTTAATTAACCCGTATACTTTGTAGCGGTTGCGTGTGTGCGCGCGGCAATTTGCGAGAGTTATAATTTACATGTATTTACGGTTTAACGTAGCTTTAATCTGCATATTATCGTTAACGCATCCTATAAAACAACGCGTTAAATATATCAGAGTAGAACGCGGCGGGCAACAAAGTGGCGGAAATGGGATTGCCGTTGATTCGACGTCGTCGTGGATAAATGAAAGTTATTTAGTTAAATTCTTTTCGCCCACGGCAATGTCGGCATGTAAATATTGAATTTCAGATTCTATTTGCGTATCCGGGATAACGCGGCGCGTTTCGAATCGCAGATTCGTGTCACCGGTTGACTAATATTCCTACTCGTTACGCCTAACTGACAGATAGTCTCTAGCTAATCCGCCCTGAGGATTAGCGGAGAGTTATTGTTGAACTAATAATTCTGGTGCGGCAGCGGCTCTCTGACAACCGCTCGCATACTCGGGAATCTTCCAGCGACCGACAACGTGCGAAATTATATTCGCAAACTAATTAAAATACTTCTCGTTTTCTCGATGTCGTCTCCGTCCGCGCGACGAGTATTCTACGATCCCGATTCGATTTATATGTTTTTCGCGTTTCACGACTGTTCATTTCGAAATTGAACTCTGTCAAAATTGTACGGGGTAGAAAGATTTTGAACGAAACATCTAAAGAATACAATTCATTTAAAATACCATAAATGTTAGTGAAAAAGAGATTTGAAAAATCAACGTGTCGTACAGAAATACATGCAAGCACAAAACAGAAATGTACACGAAAGTAGAGCACATCGATTTAGTAACGATAATGCTTTGAAATATGCGAGTTCGATGTGTCTGACTACCACAAACCGTTTCTACTTCAAGCAAACTAGCGTTACTGTTCTCCAATTGTTCTGCAAGACGATTATGGTTATACAATTTACGTACAATTATACTTGTTGGAATTAATTGAAACCACACGGAGAGCTAATATTTCTTTAAATACAATAACTGTTATATTTAATAAAATTAATTTTTACTCAAGTTCTGGCAGATTGAAACTTTCGTTTCTATATTTCGAAGCAACAAATGTGTATTATAAATAATATTAGAGCACTGTATTGTGAATCATTAACACATGTAGAGGTACATACATGTTAGACATAGGGTATGTTTTAGAGTTTATTTGGATTTTCGTTATAAGACGCGGACATATGCGTTCTCCGTTGCGTGCGCGATTTCAATCTGGATTCGCCCGAAGTCGAAGACAATTTAAATTTTCAACGGATGACAGGATGACTCGAGGTTTTCCGGAAATCTTTCACGATCGCCCGCAGGTGTAGGCCGCCGTCCAATTAGCCACAGGTTGATGATTTTGCCAGGCATGCTCGATGGATCCGCTAATTCGAACCTGCCCACGGCCGAGCGCATTTACAAACGAATTTACGGCACGTACGTTTGTACGTTTGCTCGAAAGTTTCCCTATACTAATCGCTTTATTAACCCGCGAGCCGTCTAACGAATATTCGCAGGGGTGTCGAGTATCCGAGCGAACGGCCGCCCCTAAAATACAGCTGATTATGTCCCGAGAGCTTTGCAAATTGTATACGGTGTCTAAACGAGTGAACAGTCTCCTTAAACTTTTTTTTATTTTGCGGTCGTGACGCCGGAGATCGCGTAGGCGACAGTCATTACGAGCATCGGGCATAAGATTAGGAACGGTCTGGGTGCGGCAAACCGAACCTCCGTTTGTTTAAATAATTCATAACTACGCTTAACGATTTTTGATGGAAAATTGACATTTTTCTCTGCATCGATTCGCAAAAGAGAAACGGAAGCAAAATAGAAGTTCTCTCGTTTCTTCAACTCTTTCTTCATCGTTCTACTTTATTTGTAACATATTAATTAAGAAATCGTTAATGAATACCCTTATTCGAGGCTTTACTCTACATTCTGTAATTGTGTACCTCAAACATGCATAAAATGTGCAAGAAAAATTCTGTGCAGTTTACATGCATGTTTATTATCATTTTGAGAAAGTCCAATTTGAGAATGGTATGAAAATCATTGGGGAATTTTAGAGATAACAAGTAGATAGATGTAAGATACATAATAAGCAGACTTCGGATGCTTATGCAAGTAAAATATGATTTATTTCTTACGGAGTAAAATTTTCGTGAATTAATTGCAAGACACAGGAACCAAATGGAAATCTTGTTCTGTCATTAATAATTCCAACATCTCGAAAATAGTGTGTCGCTATTTTCAAATTCTGTTAGTTACTATACCGTTTCTTTCGTCGCGTAAAATTTGAGATCGAATCGTTCGCTTTTTGAGACGCTTTGCCCCGTGCTAAACTTTTTGCGAATACCACGGTCGGTAACCTGTTGCTTCCTTATTAATACTTACGCCGGAGGACTACACCTACTTCTAACATCCGGTCCTAAGCGTCGTGGACCGACTCACTGACCTAACCCTCGGGGCACGTATAATTTTCAGGCATTATGCATCAGAGTGTGTTTCCCTTCTGCAGAGATTACGACTTCCGTGCACGTGCTTAAGATCAGCTCATCTGCATGCTCCTCTCCGACCTGAAATTCAGTTATTGTCAGGATATTCGATGCGCTAAACATCAAAGCCAGTCGGCTCAGAGTGCTCGCTATACCGCCATTACGATGTTCGGCTATATTCCCTTTAGGATCGCGTAGCGTAGCGGATGATTTATTTGCCTCGTTATACTTTCACTTGTATTTTACTTATTATCGCTGGAAATCTATGTATTGCGATACTTCAGGTGAGAAAAATGGAGTAAAACTACGACAACTGGATTCAAAGTGACGAAAATGGTATAATTTCTGCCATTTTATTAGATACAGTGCCAATGTATCGATATTTATAGAGACGTATTGCGATACTTCAAGTGAGAAAAATGGAATAAAACTACAACTGGATTCAAAGTGACGAAAATGGTATAAATTCTGCCATTTTATAAAATACAGTGCTAATGTATCAATATTTATAGAGACGTCTCAGATAATCCTAGATATTGTTATCGGTCCGCTGGAGATGTATGTATTGCGTTACTTCAAGTGAGAAAAATGGAGTAAAACTACGACAACTGGATTCAAAGTGACGAAAATGGTATAATTTCTGCCATTTTATAAGATACAGTGCCAATGTATCAATATTTATACAGACATCTCGGATAATCTTAGACATCGTTATCGATCCGCTGGAAATCTATGTATTGCGATACTTCAAGTGAGAAAAATGGAATGAAACTACTACAACTGAATCCAAAGTGACGAAAATGGTATAATTTCTGCCATTTTATAAGATACAGTGCCAATGTATCGATATTTATAGAGACGTATTGCGATACTTCAAGTGAGAAAAATGGAATAAAACTACAACTGGATTCAAACTGACGAAAATGGTATAATTTCCGCCATTTTATAAGATACAGCGCTAATGTATCAATATTTACAGAGACCTCTCGGATAATCCTAGATATCAATTGGAAAATATTTCTGCAAAGATGGCTCGTAAACTGACACCAACTTTACAAAACAATATAAAACCATTACTTTGGACTCGACGCGGACAGTTTCCATCAAAATGTCTGCCGAAGCCCACGTGCGCGTTCGGGAAAATTATTTCCATTCGTTTGCCGAGGGGATCTCGATGTTGCACTTTTTATCTTGCCATCTTTATTATTTCCTTACGGTTAATTCTAACTGCGGCTGGAACACAGCGCAAAGAAATTTAATTGCGCTCGGTCGCCAGCTCGCAACGGCACGGTCCGGAACCGGCCAACAATTTATTCAATGGCGCCGTTTACCTCTGCCCGGCGTGCTCGAATTAAAAATAACATCTCACGTTCGTAACGCTTACGTAAAATAACGTTTCTTGCTCTTTCGGAAAATGCTTGCACCCCCACGCACGGTGCCGTACCGACGAGCGCACTCCAAACGACGTAGAGAAGCGCACTCGACGACGATATTCGGAAAAAGAGAGAGAGAAAAAAAAACTCCTACGTCGCGCCCACGCACGCGCACCTATGTAGGCGCTTATTGCGCTCCCGTAATATCGACGCAACGATGCTGCGTTATGAGCTCCGTGCTCGATATGCACTTATGAATACGAATCAATATCTGCTTTGTCGCGAAATGTCATCCTCTAAATAATGATCCAATAGCCTGCGAACCCCTATGTGAAATAAAAATTGTTTGCGCTAATTCCGAGACCAAATCTATTTATTCAATGGTCTCATTAGTCTGTAGGAAATACGTTGACATTCTGAAATTCTTTCAACAACCGAATCTCTTTCTCTGCATAATTATAACTGTACGAAAACGAATGTTCCGAACACGAAAAACGTGTAAAATCGTTTCTGTGCTATACTGTGTTTTATATTCGAAAATAGTTGAAACTTCTTTAATTGTAAAATAAGTTAAGAAAAACTGGAACGATTTTAATGAAACAGTTGGGGTAAAAGTACAATTGCCAACAACTGAACAGTTTTAATTGGACGATGTGACTTGAGAGCGTACGTCAATTATAAGAATCATTTTTCAAAACTGCAATATAGTTCTTCTGAAATGCATTTCTATGACAATAACGATGCGAAACTTCTCTTTTAAATGAGAATTACCAATTGTATATAATTGTATATGAGTGCCAATTCGATTTCTGATTGTTTCTCAGGTAATACTTGGAAAATGGCGCTCCTTGCGGTACCATTTCGCCGCGCTATAGCACACCGGCAACGACGTCCATTCGCATGGCGTCCGCAGCGACTTTCCCATAGGCTCTTCTCACCTCCGCATCGAAACTCCGCGTCGTTTCGTGTGAAATTCAGCTCCGGCGGAATTTTCGAGCGTCCTCGAGAATTCGAGGCGGCCCGAAGATCTCTTCTTCGCAACGTTGCAGAACGGGATGTTTATTCAAATCGAAGTGCCATTTGCCAGCCACTTTGTATTCACAACGTCGCCGATCCGTTCTTTCGAGTTCAAAGGGTTACTCGAACTACACCCACCGCCTCCATTCGCTCGGATCCGCGCCTGTTTCTGCGGAATAAGTAATCGACGGAGATGTAATTGACGTTTATCACATAGTTCCGTTAAATTTAAGCTCGAAGAGGGTGTATTTCGAGCCAATGGCTGAATCGATATCCTGGCGGGCGCGCCCACAGAATTGCCGAGGTCGATGCCTGCTCTGGCAAACGACCAGAGAGCCTCGAAAAGTGGATTCGAGAACCGTCTGGCGGTTTCCTCTTTATTTATTAATCCGTTAAACAAATTTACTACGTCGCTGCGGCAACGCTCTCTGGAAAGCGCAGTGGCCAATCAATGACTAGCGTTTTGAGTGTGCTCAAGAAACGGGATTTTGCGTGTTCGCACTTGGAATAAACTATAGTGTTATTATAAAATACGGTTGTTACAAACATTTCTTTTTCCCATGTATATTCATATTTAAAGCTTACAGTGAACGATCAAATTGTTTGGGCTACAGGAGACTCCCGTATAACGCGATCAAGAAATTGTTTAAAATAATGGTAACTATCCAATTTTTCTTTCTTTCTTTTTTCATTTTGGTTAAAAATGTTACTTATTTTTCAAGCAAATTTAGAAAAGAACGGTTTCCAAACGGCACGCGCTGGTACAACTGGAAAACATCAACGATTTGCGATTTCAAAGAATTTTGCACAACAACATTGCCTCGCTCTACTTCTCTTCAAGTATCTCTGAAACTATTGCGCGGATAAAAAAAAGTGTCCTACGAAAATTGCTGGCCCTTTTACGTGCATTAAGATCGCTTAATAAAAGATGTAGGTTTACTGGAAGAAACAAAGTTGACCTTCAAATGACTTTCTCTCTTTATCCCTCGGAATCCTTGGACACGTGTTTCACACTTTTCTTAATATCTTTCATACTTTCCGAGATATTCGGCTGGAAAGTTTTCAAATGAACCACCCTGTATACAACGTGCTTTTTAAACAATTCTTTGTACATTTTCTGTGTATCTACCTGCTACATAAAATGCATATATACAATATTAATACCGTGATTACCGGCTGCAGTTATATTCGATGAATCAGCATGGATATTTTGCTTAATAAAAGATGTAGGTTTCCCAGAAGAAACAAAGTTGACCTTCAAATGACTTTCTCTCTTTATCAATACAATTCTTTGTACATTTTCTGTGTATCTACCTGCCACATAAAATGCATATATATACAATATTAATACCGTGATTACCCGCTGCAGTTATATTCGATGAATCAGCATGGACATTTTGTTGTGAAACGTTAAAGTCTGTTAAACAAAATTTAATTAATCGAAAGAGGACAACTAAATTACTCCTTGCCTCTAGACTGCAGATTTTATACCACAACCGACTAGATGTAATCTCAAACGGTAAAGAAGCTTTTGGAAAAACATTGTTGGATTTAGTGAAATCATCGAAACGCGAGAACAACGCGTGCATTCCGCGAGAAACATCCCCGAGTACAATAACGATTCGCAGCACGGTGGAAAGGATGCGCGGAACAAGGGAACAGTGCAATTACACGCGCAGGCGAATTCGTCAGACGTTAACGTTGCCAATACACGGAGAGAGACGTGCAAAGAAAGTGTACACTTAACTGGTTATTGCGAGGAATCGTGCGGCCGCGCGATTTACACGTAATAACAGTTTCGTAAGATGGAATCATTGGTCCTCGTGTTCCCGGGCAATCCTGGTCATCGCGAGGGGTAGGGGGGAGTAGGGGTGGCATACCGCATAAACTTTATTCCCGAGATGATTGTTTCCGATATCCGAAGGACCGAAATGCGCGCTCGCGCGCGCGCACGGTTTAAGTAAGCGAGCGAAACGCGTGGTCGGCGAGGAGCGGTGCTTGCTGCTGGGGATGATTAGGGCGGGCGCCACAAAGTATGCGCTCGCGCACCGCTGCATTCTCGAACGGCCACCGGCGCGGGGCTATGAATTCCATCGGGACTCGCGTTTCGATGCGAACAGCGTGCACGAGAGTGCGGCGGGAGCGCAGATATCGCCGAGCTAATGACCGAAACAGTATGAGGCCGCGGCCTCGAGTTTCCGAGACGCGAGAAAGGAGATCGAAAGTGAGGAGAGAAGAATGATTTCCGAGGGAGAACGGCCGCTGTCCCGAGAGACAGCTATACCGTTCGCGCGTTTCTCTGCGAACATGCGACCGCGCCGCGGAAGGAACTTTTACTTCTTACGGGGAATTTGAAACTCGGTCCCGATGCCACCGATCGAGATCGGTACGCCCTCGGATCGATGGAAAAATCTCCATGAAAGTTCTCACCGACTATGCTTTCCAAGTACAATACCACCGGCTTCTTTTCCTTGTACGAAATTATTCGCTGAAAAGGAACTTCAATCCTTCAGGAACAACGTCCGAATTGGATTTTTCGAAATTTTTAATAGCTGTTTCCAAATTCTAGAAGGAAGCAACGGAGGAAATCGAATCAACAATCCTGGCCCCGTATAATAAATTCGGGGACTTTTAGTGTATTGTGTATGCAGGGGAAGATTAGTGTATTTCTGTAAGAAGTAGTGGAAATTCGAAATATGATACGGAACATCTGGCCGGACATGATGATGCACACAGGAAAATGGTGTACGACCAGAGATCATTCAGAAAGTACACTGTCAGAGTAAAATGAAATTTACGTGCCCCGGAATGAATACAAAAGCAAAACTATTAAGTGCTTATGCTTAATAGTTCTGTACACGCATACACAGCGTCTAGCGCCGTACGTGTGCACGTGAAGGGAAAATGTAAATGCGTCCTTGGTACGTTGAACAAACAGTTCTTCTGCTACTGTTTGCTATATACGCTTTTAATGTCGTATTAGCCGCTATTAGCAACATCCTGTATCGGATATGTAATTACGATTTGCATTATTATGTCTGGAAGATCTGTTTCTCGGAGGAATGTTTTACCAGAGGATCTTGTTCGTTGTGAGACTGGTCTTTAACGTTCCTCCGAGGTGGTTCTTCTTGCGAATTTCGTGCAATCAAAGGTAATTAAATGGGCATTATAAAATTGCAGGTTGAAGCTTGCACTGCATACGTTTTCTATAGTCTCTTCTCAATTTGCTAATAACTGGTCGTTGTCATTCTTTTAATTTCTTTAATCAAGAGATGCGCGCAGAAGCGCTTATTCTGGTATTAATTATTTACTATTAGCGGCTACGTAAGTCAATATAAAATTCTGTTATTCTCTCATCAACATTAACTCCCGGATTCCTGCGAGTTCCAGGCCTATGCCGGAGTCACTTCTGACCCACGCCGACATTTTACTACAGTTTTCTTTCGATACAAGGCGATGGCTCGGGACCGGCTTTCGTGAGGCAACTCGCGATAAGGTAGAGTGGCCACGTTACCGGCAGAAATAGGCGAAAAATGGTGCCTCGACTTTTCGTCCTTGTATGAGAATATTTTTCGCTGGGAAAGGGCTCGTTCGAAAGAGAAAGGTCCAATCTAGCGCGCGCAGGGCATGAGCTGACGAGATTATGCAGATATTTGGTAACATAAGCGATAAAACTAGGCCGAAAATTGACGATGAAAATTCGACGAGTTTTCTGGACAAAATTGAAAGCAGTAGAAAATTTCTCCAGCCACGAGTTGAGCTATATTTTGATTCTCTGCGAAATAAAAAACTTGAAGATGTGAGAAATTTAGTCACAGACTCAGGACCCGTCTAATCAAGACCAAGACGGATCTCAGGCCAGTGGCTGAACCTAAGATGGCCTCCCTTGGCTCGTCGTGTCTTTACAGTTTTGTGTCTCGCCTATTCGTCAGAAATACGGAACGAAACCGCCAACTGCTGACAACTTCGTGTACAACGAGAAGATTTCAGCGAAGCAAGTCGAAGTCGCTTTGCAGAACGCACCTAAGCGTTCGCAGAAGTTTAGCCGGGTGATCTAAACGGTAGAGCGAATGGTCCCGGAGCTGAGAAACAATCCCGTCAGTTTTTCCAGGCGCGCGCGCAGTCTGAAATGGCTCGGGGGCAAGAGAGTTAAATAGTATCACGGTAATTGTCACGGTGCCATTTGCGAGCGAAGCCCAGACTGCGTGTAACCGAGATCGCGTGTCTCCGCTAGCGATTCTCTCTCTCTCTCTCTCTCTCACTCATTCTCGTATCGTCGGCATTATGTGCGTTGCCAGGCATTCCTGCCACCACGGCCATACCCGAGTTCTTGCGGACCGCTTTGGCGCCCGACTAATTATCTCGAATGGAAGATAGTTTCGCCGCATTTCGCACCGGCTCGCCGCGCATTAATTTCCGTCCATGCTCGTTTATGCGGATCTCCGCCTTCTGCTTTCCGCGCCGGTCACCCGGGGCCGCGATGCCCCTGCGTACAAGCCCGAGTCATCTTTCTGCTCGATTAACGTTAATACCCGAGATGCCTGCGATAACTATTGATAAGAAAGAATACGAGCAGGCTAGGCCCCGGTCCCTCGTCCTCCGTCGAGCAACTTCGGATCGCATTCCTGTAATCGTCCCGGCGTGTACCCGACCCGAACGATCCCTTTCGTGGATCATCCTTTCTTTTTTCCCCCGGTGCCGTCCGATGACGATTACCTTCTGGCCCGTGAACCGTACGCGCGAGAAAATTGCTCGTTAACGTATGCGCCGCGTATCGCCGATACTTTCCCGCCTCCCCCTCTCGCAATCGAATCGGATGGAATTGTTTTCGGACGGTCGAACTCGATACCGTAATCGGATACCGTAATTGCGGTTGTAGACGTTAATTGTCGCCCGTATTAATATTATTCCGATGTTTAACGCCGACGCACTTGCGTTACTGCCCGATTAAGGATCTGTACGCTAAGTTACGTTTTTCTGGAGTAGCAGGAGCTATGTAGAAATTGTTTTCTTACTTTTCGTTTGAATAACTTGGAAATAATAGGTATACTTAAGCTTTTTATATTGTTCGGAATTATACTGACTCGTTTCTGTCATGAAAGGCTAGCTATGAGTAGACTGCGGATTGTATTTGTGACAAGAATGGATCAAACGGAAAATAAGGAAAACGTTTAAAGAATTTAGAAAGCCCGTTGCTTTGTTTTCAACTCTATAAAATTACAGTTTTAAAAAAGTTGATAGAAAGTTGCAGAGGTGGACAAAATTGCGTGCATTTTTATATGTTTATACAGTAGGTGTTCTGATTTAAAGTGTGCGCGAACGATGAACACCTTTGTGTATCACCTTAATGTGTATATTGAATTTGATGTACAATAAATTGTTGTAACGATCAACGCAAACGCGGCGAGAATCGCGGGAACGAGGACGGACCAGTGGACGAGATTAATGCAATTCAATGAACGCCACAGCGTGTGCATCAATTCGATTACGTTAGTCTCGGTCGAGAGTTAAACGGTGCGGATACGATTAGTCGCATAATTCATTTCGTCGAATTAATGTCAATCAGATTGTAGGGATGTCTACTGCGCATGCACAGTTTCTGCAGGAAAATTCGAATATGCTTCTCCAAAGAATTTCATTGATTTCTGTACTAGTGTGCATCAGTGGAAACAATTAATAATTAATATTCATCTCAATGTTAATATTCTTTACAATGTTCTCGTAATGTTCCTACCACGTTACATTAAACGTTTAGCAATATTATCGAATGCTACGATTTTTACAACTTTATACACACACCGATCCGATTGATAGAAAATCCAACGTAGTTGAAACGTCCATTTTGTTTCCTCTGCAACCCAGAAGAGTCCAATAGTAGATTCTTCAGTTCATGGTGTTAACTAGAGAATCACAATGAATACAGTAAATGTCGAGTATAATAATCTGACTTTATGAAAAATAAAAATCGTCTCCTGGTCGCCGAATAATTCGAATAAGTTCATAATAATACGAAACTATTTCTAAATTCTCTTGACGTTTTTATCATTCTGTATCTCACGTGCTAATATCTTTTCTGTTTTGTACATTCATAGAATCCGCAGTCTAATCGCTTCGACGGCGATCATTTTCAAGGAGCTGTCGATCAAATCAATCATGGATGACATTCACGGCCTTGAACTCCGTGCTGGAAGCCCCCGTGCCCAGAAGGATGGTGTTACGCTTCTCTGAGGACAGTTATACTTCTCCTCTGTGCATCCCAAAAGGAATTATTGTTTCTCGGCCATAAAACGTACCGGGGACGGTTGCAACTAAACAAAAGAGTTTTCTTCGACTCCGGGAACAATGGGGATGCGCTTTCTCTCGTTGCTATTTATCTGTCGGCAGAATTAAACGCGATTAGCGTGCTGGCGACGCAGAGGCGTGCGCATTGCACGAAACCTCGGTCTCTTCGAGGAGCGGTTTCAAGTACGCGTCTAGACGAGCGGAATTCTCTATTGGATCGTTCACGCGTCGACAGAAACTGCGGTCAGCGGAACTGAACCGCAACCTCTCTGGATCCCGCTTCCGGGCTTGGTACCTTGGTGCCGTGGTGCTTGGTATTTTGCGCGTCCACGCACACGTTGTTGGAAACAAGTGAGGAGGGAGAGAGTATAAACGAAGAGGGAGGCGAACGCGGTCGAATATAAAGTTTCACGGCGGAACGCGGTCCGCAGGCTGGGCGCCGTGACGAAGATACAAAGTGATACTCGTCTTCGGGGTAGGAGCCGGCCGCGTTCGAGGAGGTTGAAGGGCAGTTGTGCGGTCGAACCTCGGGGGATGAGGGTACGCGGGAAGAACCGAACGCGAGAAAGTAGGGACGCGACAGAGTGCAGTGTACTGCGATGCGTCGCGGTATCGTGTTGCCATACCTGCCAATTACGAAGCCGCTCTTGCGGTAGGTTCCTCGGCCGATGAGCGGAACGGACACTTCGGACATGCCGTGACACGGTCATCGACTGCGTGGACTTCATAGCGAATGCGCGCTTCCAGCGAACCATTTATTTGCGCATCTCTCGACACGAGCATGCTTCTCTCTCTCTCCCTCTCTCTCTCTCTCTCTCTTTTGCATTATGTTTCACTCTCAGCTACCCCTAATCGTCCTCGATGAAACCTTGCACCGCGTTCGTGAACCTAGAAAGCTTAACACCAGGTTCACGGGACCCAAAATGATGGATTCTAGTATTCTTAAATTGCGAATATTGAGATTGTAAGAATGCATCCGTGAGCAATTATTTGACAAGTTAATTTCTATGGGTATATATTATTTAAAAAATGGCTACAAACTTTGATCGATACATTCATGTTATTTTTATAAAGTAATAGTCATTTTAAGTAAAGAATAGTCATTTTTATGCTCCGTAAACCTAGTGTTAGACCCACGGTAGGTCTGCTTAATTTTATTTCGGTTTTTGTGTGGGTTAAATATCGTGTGTTAACGTTATTATTTCAATTTGATTGGACGATCGCGTCGACCTGAAAGCGGTTAATAGTCGATGCTAATTACCGGCGTGTCGGGAGGTTCGTTAGAGGCAGAAACGATTTTTTGACTTTCGACCATTGTGCAACCGGGTCGGATGAGATTGAACCTAGTGTATCCTACGACGGATTCGAATATTTTTAAATTGCGAATATTGAGATCGTAAAAATGCATCCGTGAGCATTTCACAAATTGATTTCGTTGGGTATATATTGTTTAAAAAATGACTAGAAACTTTGATCGATACATTCATGTTATTTTTATAAAGTAATGTAAAATACTCATTCTTAGTGCTCCGTAAACCTAGAGTTAAAGACATTACTTACACACATTACTTACATACATTATTTCAAAAATAGCTACGGATTTCGATAGATATATTCACGTTATTTTTATAAGGAAATGTAAAATAGTCATTGTTACTGCTCCGTAAACCTAGTGTTGAAAACACTGGCCGAAGAAAAATGTACTTCTTTCGCCAAATTGTTCCATCTAATGTCGCATAGGCTTTCGCACAGGGTAAGCCAGAAGTACAAGAAGTACATCCTTGTGCTATACAGGGTGTGCCAAAAATGATGGACTTCCTTGAAAGAGGAAGACAACATTCTTGGGACATCCCGTGTACGTCGTCTAATCGACAATCTTCGAATAATGTAAAACGCAATTGTAGGAAAAACACGGTACGGGATCTGCGTGAATTTCTATCGGCCGATAGAGAGGACAGCAGGGGTAGGTGGGGGTGAAAGTTTACGACGGTGAAAGTTTCATTTAAGAGAAAATAAACGATTAAACAAGTCTCAATCTTTCACTTCGGTTGCATTAGTGCGAGTCTCACCCTTCGCCGGAGACCATGTTTACCGCTTGACTGGCTCCAAGAGGAATTCCCTCCCTCCCCAGAGTGGTTAGAATTTGGACAGTTACGGTAGAGCCCTGGGCGACAGTTACGGAGAGGTAATATTGTACCGCTGTAAGATAAACAGTGTGGACATGGATTCTAGAAGAATGACGCTTTCGGTGGAGATTCGACTGAATTGTTTAATCGGAACTGTGCGCCGAGGACGAAGGAGGCGAACAGGAAAGCACACCGGGGCTGCCATATGGAGGTCGTTTGAAAAATTCGAAATGACCGGGCGTGTGCAGCTGGCGACCGCTACTTTCTCGGATGGTGACGCGAGCCGGTCAGCCCGGGTGCACGCTACTGTATAAGGAGCAAATATGATATCAGTAAAACATCTGTATATGGCTGCCGGTACACGTTCCCCCTAAGTGCACGTCTTTCGTCCTCGAGCGGGCGGACCCTTGCTCCGCTCCGCTCCGCTCTGCTCCGCTCTGCTCTGTTCCGTTCTGGTCCGGTCTGGTCTGGTCTGCTCGCTCCGCGATCTTGCGCCTCTATATCTGGAGCAACAGAGTCCGTACCAAGAAGCTGGTAATAGCGGTCGGGTACCTCTTTGACAGACTTATTAGCAAATATAAATCACGGTCTTTGCCGTTACCAGCCTCCTCCTGCTTCTCCTCCACGCGCATATCTCTTCGACTGCTACCGCGCGAGCCCGATAGCTACATGTGCGCGCATTTATGCTGGCCGGTGAACGCTCCTTCTCGAAAAATCGCTAGCCCCCTGTATGAAAAAGAGATCAGATCTTAATTAACGCGAGGGACACCGGGCAACGCTATTCTCTCTCCCCCTCTCTCTCTCTCTCTCTCTCGCTTTCTTTCTGTTTCTGTTAGCGTAACGATCCAGTTAAGTTTGATTTACGGCAACACTTTCCGGGCTCGTTCGTTAAGCGTGATTTCGTTTCCGATATTTGCAATTCATCCTTCCGGCCAGTTACAGATGATTTCGGTCGGACACTTTTGTTGGAGAGGAGAAGAACTTTTTTGTTAACCGGTTAACTGTGTTCAATTCTGTGAATTGTGAAATTCTCGTCGAATGAAAGAGTAATTCTTTCTCGTTCAGCTTTACAAGGGCTTCGGCTTTTATAATGGCCGCATTTGGCCCTGTGTATATTCGTCATTGCTTGATTTTAATTGCGCGCCATGAGGGATTTTTCACATTCAATTCCACAGTTAACTGGTTGAAAATCCAGTCCAGTTGTTTTTATTTTTTTTTATAACTTTTTGTCGTGCTATCCTTTACAAGTTTATATAGCGACCTGTGCGATTTCGTTCGATTTTCTTTACGACGTATCGTGAAATTGTGTTTTCTTGTTACACTTGGTCGTGTATGCTCGCTAGCCACGAGCAAATTATGTTAACTGATCTTGCAGTATAATTTAATTGAACTGCCGCAGAAGGTTTCTGAAGATTTCCACTACTTCATAAAAATACCAAGACTTTCATGACAATGTAACACGTTTAATGAAATTCTCAGTCTCACACTCTCAATAACTGTAAAATAAAAAATTCGGTCCTTGTGTTTTGGCATTGAGAAGAGTTGAAACACAAGAGTGATGTTAGCAAGATCTTTCTTACATTGTTCTCCGATTTCTTTCTCCAAAAGAAAAAAAAAGGAAACGCGCTATGAAAAGATAGCTATAAAACGTAGCAGAAGTTGTGAATTAGCCTGCCCACACCGAACGAACAGTATTTATCGGTAGAACGGACGCAAAAGAGAGAAATTGCAACAGTACACGATATGGCCGCAGCGGGTATAATAAATTCTCTTTTTCTCTCCCTAGCTGGCTCTCGAAGCTTGGTCCAGGATGCCTCAGCACGCGAAGAGGAAACCCCGAATTCGAGCCGGGCCGTTATTTCATATGCAGCACAGTTCAGCCTGTACAAAGGCCGTGACGTAAGTGGGTGTTCGAGGAAAAAAAGAGCCACGTGGGCGATTAAAAAGAGTCGAATCACCGGACGAGCTACATGTGCTCCGTTGGCGAGGTCGTCCTCGATCCGTCGCCATGTTTAGCTTGCCGTCCAACCCTTCACTCGTTCGACAAAAACAACCGAGGCATCGTCAAAACAATACATTTCCTCATCTTCTAACTTCTTCTACTCCCTTCTACTTCTTTTACTCCCTCCTCGATATCAAAATATTGTATTACAATTTATACACAGATCTTTTCTGCCTAGGGAGTCGTCTACGACAAATTGTAAAGTTCATAAGAATTTTTATTAACTCATTGAACACTCTATCCTATCTACTATCCTTTCAGTGCTTCCTTCTTTTACTCCTTCCTCGATATCAAAATATTGTATTACAATTTATACACAGATCTTTTCTGCTTAGGGAGTTGTCTGCGACAAATTGTAAAGTTCATAAGAATTTTTATTGACTCATTGAACACTAGACCTACAACGATCAAAATGGCCGGTTCTCTATGCCACAATTATTGAAATCATAAAAACGTTTTCATTTGAAATAACTAAGTTAAGAAGAGTTACTGACTCATTGAAATTTAATTAAATTCAATCTTCTCACTCCTATAAGCCGTTTCACCTTTATATATTTTGAGCTTGGTAGGTTTAGCTTTAATTCCATTCATTTACTCACGTTATCTATTCAATTTCATTCTTTTCGTCCGACTATGCTCTTCGATAAATCGTATTTGGTTGTCCCAAAACTTTGCTTCCTCGTTTCGTTTCCTTTTCAATTAGTACATTCACTACAAATTCAGACGGGTTTTTCAAAAAGGCATGAGTGAATAAACAGAAGCTTGGAAATGAAAATAAAACATCACGCCTCTCTTATATCACTGTCATTCGCCGTACGTACAACTAATATGTTGCTCAAAATAACCACTCAGGGCTCTCGGGAATACATGAAACAATATTTGAATTTCTACAATGGCGGAAGAAACGCCTGGCGTACACGAAACACGTTCGTAACACTCGAACGAGTGAATTTTGCGGTCGGAGGATTTTTCGAGGTTCGGTTTGCGATCGAGCTTCGACTCGCGGTCTTGTAGATCGCAGGGAAGGGGGATCGGGAAGAGGGGGATCGATTGTTCGTGGCAATTGCCGATTAAGCAATTACGGGGGCAGAGGGTCCGCGGCGAGTCGATCGGAAAGCGAGCGTGGACGACTCGGTTCCTGGCTAATCAGATGACTTAATGGCGGCAGAAATCGAGGCTCGAAGACGAGC
The DNA here is from genome assembly GCA_028454255.1 of Halictus ligatus. Lineage (NCBI taxonomy): Eukaryota > Metazoa > Arthropoda > Insecta > Hymenoptera > Halictidae > Halictus > Halictus ligatus. Next base: position 5,726,302 of record CM052144.1, on the reverse strand, counting down.
CCGAGCGGAACGTGCTCTCTCGGGTAGATCCGAGAATTTATTAGCATATAATCTCCTTTAATCGAGGCACCGGCCCGGTCCGATGATCTCGCCGGCGCACCGGGGATCGTCGCGGCGATCGTTATGCTAAACAGCCTGAATCCTGGATCGGCGAGGAACCGCGCGCCGGGTTACCTCCTCGCTGACGAACCTCCCCGCTTCCGCCCTGAGCCTCGGCGAAAGATCGTGGGTGGATGGAATGTCGATAGGCATCTCGGGTACACCGGTCGGCTCAGCTGTTGCGCACGGGGTTTACGCGAGCGTCGTGGCGCGTACTCGCGCCGAGACCTTCCACGTTGTGCCCCCCCCTTGTGCGAAGGTCTGCGGTTATCTTGTCGCGTCGCTTGACCTAGCCGGATCCTAAATTGGAATCCGATCGCGTGTAATTAATGCGCGCGCACGCCCGCGTCCCTCGTAACGGTTCGTTTCACCGATTCTTTTATTATTTTGGCGAGGCCGAGGCCTGCAGCGAGCCTCGAGAATCGAGCCTGTTCGGTATCTCGACGACCATAAGACTTTTCGGTTCTATTCTCTCGCTGCTTCGACCTTCGTGCCACTCCCCCAAGAGAAAAAAGTTTGTTTGCTCAATTATTTTGTTAGCTTTATTCTTCTCTTCTGTGACAGTGTATTGTATTATAGAAATTATATTTGGAAATTAGATGCAAGGGAAGAAGCGAAAGACTCGAATTAAAAGTGTACTGATTAGGTTTGTGTAGACCAAGTTCAGTATCTTAGCCCACGAGGATGTAATGAAGTACATCATTATTATTGTTATCGTTCTCGGGGGGAATAATGTTCGAGGAAGAATATATGAAATGGTTAATTTACAAATTAACTGTTCCAAACGCCATTGTTAGTAGCTTAGCAATATTAAACATGCATATACAAAGGGTTGAGACTTTTGGGAGAGCCTGATGGATCAACGCTAAACCTACCACGGTCAAATGACCGGTTTCATGTTTTAGGATTATTGAAATTGTAAAAATTCATTTATGGAAAACATAGCGGAATAAATTTCCTTGTCGAAGCATTTGTTACGTGGAAAATTACGGAGAGTCTGAATGAATTTTGGGGTTGCTGTGTTTCTAAGAGAATATTTACCAGATACTGTTAATCTAGAAATGTCAAATGTCAAATTTCCTTGTCGAAGCATTTATTATCATACGTGGAAAATTACGGAGAATCTGAATGAATTTTAGGGTTGCTGTGTTTCTAAGGCAATATTTACCAGATACTGTTAATCTATAAATGTCAAATTTCCTTGTCGAAGCACTTATTACGTGGAAAATTACGGAGAATCTGAATAAATTTTGGGGTTGTTTTTCTAAGGCAATATTTACCAGATACTGTTAATCTATAAATGTCAAATGTCAAATTTCCTTGTCGAAGCATTTATTACGTGGAAAATTACGGAGAATCTGAATGAATTTTGGGGTTGCTGTTCTTCCAAGGCAATATTTACCAGATATTGTTAATCTATAATCGTTCCATTGAAATGTTTGAACGAGTTTCGAGATTTCATGTTCCCCGTGCAGCCGAAAGTGGCGAACTTTCTCGATCAGGATCCCCGGCGATCCATCTTCGTTGGGCATTTCAAATCGGCGATCCGTCGGGGCGAACTCTAAAAAACCTGCAGAAAAGTGAAAAAATAAAAACGATCGGGACACCCGACACTGTTTATGAAATATTATCCACCTCCGTCGAGGTACTCATGTGTACAAATCTCTGTGTATAAAATGTGTACACGTGCGACCGCATGAGCTCCGCGAGTCGTGACGAAGAAGAATCTTCCGAAGAGAGTAAAATCCGGAGGGGTAACACGAAAAACAGCAGGAAAAATTGGATTGTCTCGGTGTTTCGACAAACTGGAACACATTACGTGCTCCGAGAGTCGTTAAAGTCTCATGGGATTCGTAGTCTCCGAGAGATCTTAGGGATCACGGAGAATCCCAGAATATTTAACCCTAAGCAGCGAAGACCCTGGGACCTTTGGGACCTCTGAACCTACCGGGACACTGAAATGGTTCGGTTTCGTGTTTCTCTTCCCCCGACTCGGTCCGACTAGAGTCTATCGATCTCGATTTGAACAAACTCGAGCCTCTGAAGCATCGATCGGCCGATGAATTTTACGTTGAAATCGCAATTTGAATTCGGTACCAATTATACGAAATTAACCCTTTGCACTCGAAGCTATTTCAACTCGAAAACGAAACATTTCTTCCGACCTAGAATATTTCCCTTACATATATATTTTTTCATGCTATACGTACGAAAATGGTGCTACTTATTCGTAGAGTACTGAAATGTCTAGTAATTTATTAAATACAAACCAATTTAATAGTGTAAAAGATATTGTGAATAACGATACAGCAATTTTTAGTGGCGCCTTGCCGTTCGAGGGCTAAGGGTTAGAATAAGAGAGAAAACTAAGAAATAAATTAGAGTAGGATTTGTGGAAATATTGAAGGGTTCGAAAGAATGAGGAAACCAAAGTTTGAAACTTGAGGAATGGAGGAGAGGAAGAGAGAAACGAAGAAAGGTCGAGAGTAACGGAGAGAAGGCAATCCTGTTTGTGCGGACAATGGATCAATGTATAAAATGACGCGACAGCTGGGAAGTAGGACGTGCACGTGCTTTTTATTTTGGGCTCTGATTTTTTTCATCGGTGTTTTGCTAATTATTGCGTACACTCGATAAACGACATTCAGGCCGATTTACCATGTTCATGCGTGCATGATAATCGTCGGTCCCGGAAACGAAACAAGAACTCGTCCATAGATACAAGAGAAAAAGGATTATCAATTTTTATCTTTCATATTTGATCAATTCATTTCGATCGTGCGATGTTTAAAAATGTTTCAATCTTTTGTACAAAAGATTGAGATCTTGGTCGCATCCTGTGCCTAACAGAGAAGTATTTTTCTATAACGTTAACTCTCTCATAATCAGGAAAATTAAATGTTATCCATTCCTAAAAAGACTAGCATTACCGTGGCGAATATACTTTTGTTCAATATAGTTTTGCAAAGTATTATTATGAACATGTTGGACTAATTCCAATATGTACTTGTTTCAATATACTTGTTTCACATATCTACAATAATTAAATCACTGTGAACTTCGGCTTTCGGCGAATTAAACCCAAATCTAACGCGCGGAAAACATAAGAGTCGATTCACAAGACGACACAGCATTCTGTGAATCTATTAAAACCATAATTTGGCCAATCGAACGCACGTTCCCGAATTATTCTTCGATAGTTCAAGAATATAGAAAACATATACGACGCTATAGTTAAGCGCCAGAGTTTCGTTGCACGCGACACAAAATGGACGCACATCCGCGCGCTTCCTCGAGGAACCGCGGGCATAAATTCGAAATGATTTTCCGCGTGTGTCTTTGTCTCGGCGTCTCTGTCTCGCGCGTGTGTGCGTGTACGGGAAACGTGTTCGCCTCGGTGTTAGAAAACTCGTCGAACGTCGACGGTGCCGGCACGACCGGTTAACTAATTAAGGAACCGGCGAGACGATAAGGACACGGGAGGGCAAAGTATACGGGTCCGTTGGAACTGCGGAAGAGGGAAAAGAAAGAGAGAGAGAGAGAGAGAGGATTCATAGCGATGGGGAAAGAGAAGGACAGCGAGGAGAGGAGAGGAGAGGAACGACTAGGCGAATAGTGCACTTAATAGATCCCGCGGGAGGGCCGATAATTAACATTCCCGTCGTATAAAGCGCCGCACGGTGAACTTCTTGTCGCGTGGCCTGGCCTTCCCGCGGCCAGGCCGAAGATAGAGCGGCCATTGTTTGTCCATCGGCATAAATACTGTATTCTCTCGCTTACACTGTACCCCGATAATAGGATACCGCCTAGTGACAGCCCTGTTCCTTTCCGCGTGTTATATGATGCACCTTCTATGCAGTATATGGCGCATCCTGCTGCGATGCACTTTTGTAAACCGCGGCCCGGCGTGCGGCGCGATGCGCTCCGCGCCGACAGCGGGCTTACGTTGCTAAACGCTTTCAGAGGGCCGTTTATTGAATGGCCCGCAGGATTTCCGTCCGTGCCTTTTTCTCTTTTCTTTTTCTTCTCCTTTTTCCGACCCGTGTAATTAAACAGATTTTTCTCGCGTGCCTCTGCTTTTATGAAGAGAGAGAGAGAGAGAGAGGGAGATAAGCTCGCGATAAGGACAACCCGGAATCGGAGTGAATGCCAGCCGCGAATGGGAACGATCCTGATTCCTCGCGGATCGGACGTGCTGAAACTTCTTGCGAGATCCCGATGTAACCGAAGAACTCCGGAGCAAATCAATCGAAACGCTTCGTTTGAAAACTCGTCCATTATTACCGAGGATCTAGCGCCTCTTAACGGGTTCGAACACGAACGTCGGAAAATGTTTCCAGTCCGCCGGTTTAGTGTAGCCGATACCGGAATCGAAGATTTTGTTTCCTCCTTCAAGAATTCTGATACATGAGTAACTAATTTAGAACGGTGGAAATGTAAATGGATTAGAATTTAAGAATATCTATTATTTCTTTATTCAATAGTGAAACGATTGACGACGAAAAGAAGTTCCTGCAGTGGCTCCAGTTTCTTGCGACAAGTGCAGAGAATTTGTATTCTACACGAAGATACGATTTGACCTACTCATTTTTGTCGTTAACGCATCGAATCCGCACTCTGGAATAGGTCTGGGCAACTGGTGGCTCGCGAGTCCTCTCCCCACTCCTGAGAACCCCCACCACGCTCCTGTGAAGTGTTGGAGAAACCTGTACACTGGTAGTGGGGTCGTGAAGCGACGGCGAGCAAGAAGTTGGCCGTGGTCTAAAAAGAAGTATAATATCGATTCCACTAAGTGATTTTTTCCAAAAACTTGATGGTAAATAAACTGTTCGTCGCTGCTAAGAAAACCCCGAGAACCGAGATGGCAGTCTTATAAATCATGAACGTAAACGACCGAAACATTCGATTTCCATAATCAAGAAACTTCTAATTCGTTGACAGTATATTTATTTATTATATTTCCGCGTATTTTGATCCGATTTGATTTAGAAAAAATCGTGTATTTGCCGTTTAACGTTGCCGTTAAAAATCGGACACTTTATATGCGACAACAGAGTACAATAAGACAATTTTATGATTCATAAATGGCCCAATGTCCGCCATCCACGTTGCCATAGACAGACGGTTGTTCGATGGTTAAACGCATGAACGAGCCTATTGCAATTCAAAGGAGATTCCGGCGTACAATGAGTTGCAAAACAAGCTGATATCGAAAAGATTTTGCAAGATTTGCACAATGATCTCCGAGCTGATTCTATCGGTTTTTAATGATTGCGCGACGTAGGCGCCCTTTTTGCCGCCCACCATGCAATTTATCTAGCCATCCGTCCGATTATCTAGCTATCTATAGTTATTCGACCGCGGGCTGAACCAACGGCGAGACAAAGCGTGAGCCAGGAGACTGGATAACGACGTGGCATGTACTTCGAATATTTATACTTGCACAAACATGCCAGTTACTGTGTTAAGTTGTGCCTATTTTTAGCGGGCGCTAAGGGAGAACCGGACAACCCAAAAGTTCACTAATCCTCTCCTTGTTTGCAATGAATGGAGAGGATTATACGGGATTACGAGACTCCGTGGACAATGCTAAATATTAAACTGTTTAAAACGATTGTATTCGCGTTAACGTTCCAAATTATTCGTTTCAGTTTTCTTTAGATACTTTAGAGACTTTAGAGACATTACTGTGGTCTTCATATTGCAGTAGTTCTTCATAAGAAAGTGAAGATAGCGCACTGTGCCACCATTTTGTCCGGCAGTGGAAACAACAGGCTTCCAGTTAAACGTTAACGTGTAGCAGAAGATCGTTAACAAAAGACGATCGGGAACGCGCGGTTGCTTGTTCTGCGAGGGAATTCGTCATGCGAGGGTTTAGTCATCGGTGTGGCATGATCCGCGCGTAATTAACCGGCGTAATGACCGTTATTATTATATCATAATTGCCCGGCCGGACCAACAGCCCCCGGAGCGTTGCCGGCCGCGTCACGACACGCCCCCGAGGATCTTTCAATCTTCGCTGTCCGAACGAATGCATATCATTGTTTAAGGGCGGGCCGGGGAAAGAGAAAGTGGCCCGAACGCGAGAAGTCAATGCTCGCCGCGAAGCTAGCGTGCGAAGCCGCTCGCCGATTGCTCGTTTTGCTTCGGTGATACAGTGATTAGTAACCGCGGCGGCCGAGTCCGATTTTAAAACCGTTCGATCGCTGGCCCGACACTGGAACGCGAGCCTGTAATATAATATACAATAATGTACTAAAATAAACTAGAATATAACATATTATAACATAATATACCATAATATACCCGAATATACCCGAATATACCATAATATACCAGAATACACCACAATTTACCATAATATACCAAAATATACTGTAATATACCATAATATACCGGAATATACTACAATATACCAAAATATACTGTAATGTACCATAATATACCGGAATGTACTATAATATACCAGAATATCCCATAATATAGCAGAATATACTACAATATACCAAAATATACTGTAATGTACCATAATATACCGGAATATACTATAATATACCAGAATATCCCATAATATAGCAGAATATACTACATTATACCAGAATATACCAAAATATACTAGAATATACCAAAATATACCATAATATACCAAAATATACTACAATATACCAAAATATACTGTAATGTATCATAATATACCGGAATATACTATAATATACCAGAATATACTATAATATACCCGAATATACCATAATATACCAGAATATACCACAATATACCATAATATACCAAAATATACTGTAATATACCATAATATACCGGAATATACTACAATATACCAAAATGTAATGTAATGTATAATAATATACCGGAATATACTATAATATACCAGAATATCCCATAATATACCAGAATATACTATAATATACCAGAATACACTATAATATACCAGAATATACCAAAGTATACTGGAATATACCAAAA
>CM052144.1:5651462-5719122 GCA_028454255.1 Halictus ligatus | reverse complement strand
TCGATTCTTCCTCTTATCTCTGATTACGTCTCAATTTGGCCACTTTCGCATTCGCCTTGTAGCCCGCAACATAAAATCAGTATGCAGATTCTGGCATGCAGGCTCGCGGTCGAAAAATCCCGCGGGAGGGCTCCTTACAATTACGATGGCAGTGCTCGCGCGAGGCAAAGGTAAACGCATTTTTCCATGCGCGCTAGAAAGGAATTCATTTGCAAGATAATGAGCGCGCCGATGTAGCTAGCACGCATTCTGTGTACGCCGAGGGTGCATTATCGATTCGAAAAGCGAACAACACGCACGATAACGCGTCCCTATGAATCATCTCATCCGTATTCAGCGACGCTTCCTCGCGATTCGACCCTGAAGAAGCTGCCTGTGCGCGAAACCGGGGATTAGGCGTAACCCTTCGAAATCACGTTTGTTTTTTAACACGCCGTTCGGGCGTGCCAATATCTAGTTCCTTCGTTCGAACATGAAGTGAAAAATGAAAGCACCTCTTCCGAAAACAGTTACGGTGCATCCGAGAAGTATTTGTACACTAATCTCGAAAAATTTCGTGAAAAACGATCATACGATTTTAGACTCATTTAACACTAGATTTACGGGAAAATAACGGGTTCTAATATTTTTAATTTAAAGATATTAAGGATGCATAGATGAAAAATTATTTAGCAAATTTATTTCTTCGGGTATCTGTTACTTTAAAAATATTGCTAAAATTTTGGGCAGCACGTTCTTGTTATTTTTGTGAAGTGATGCAAAATATTCACTTTTAGTGCTCCGTGAACCTAGTGTTAAAAACAAGAAGTCGCTAGTTTCATCGTCTATTTTATTTTGAAATTTTTTTCTGATGTAATGGGCGATTTTTTCTGGTCGTGATGACTCTACTGTGACATAAGTTATAAAATGAGGGTTTTACACAACGAAAAGCATTTAGAAAATTTAGCTGAGGTCACGAAAGACCCCAGTAAACTATAATTTTTCGTTATTCAATAAAATCCAGAGTCTAGTTATTATATTTTTCAATAAAAGCAGAACTGTCTGATCAATTGATCGCATTGTTCCCAGTGAGCAGAGTCGACGAACGTCATGTCCGCGGCCTTGAACGGGAGAAAAAGAATTTTATGGCTAATAATCGTCTCGTTAGAGTAAAACCGAATTGCATCAGGCTTTTGCAGCGGCGGGATCGATAAAAGTTCGTTAGAGTGACGAGCAAAATCTTCATCGGGATTTTAAAATCGCGAATAAGCGATGCAGGTGAACGTGCAACGCGCCGTCCTTGATCCACAGTAGGTGGGTATGTCGGTGCATGTACCTGGGAAAATAAAGGATGCATGTGCAACCATCGCGTTGAGAAATAGCCACCGACTGCACGGTATAACCGAGCCCGTGGGATGATTCAATGATTCCACTCGAACAACGAGAGAAATCGTTTTCACGGATGGAGAAGTAAGTTACGCGACCGGGCCACCATGTTTATCACGCTTCCCATTTTATTTTGCATCTATCACACTCTAAGAAAAGTAGAATAAGTAATCCTTAGGCAAAATAAAAATTATCCACATCAATCGCACAAATTGGAAACAAATAGACACTTTACTTCTTCAGCAATGTTAATCAATTGATTTTCGTAAATTCTCTCGAGCTTTTCATTCTCCGAATACTCAATTATTACCATGCTCTTGCGTTCTTAGAATACACAAACATAAATCCTGAGTATCCTTCTGAATTCAGTCTATTAAAAATGAATTCAAGTAGGATAACGGACCCAATTACTGTTTCTATATCAATTGTACTTATTTTTAAAGCTTAATGAATATTTAAAAAAGGGATATTACATTTTTTCCATTAAAATCAGTTAATATATCTCTTTTCCTTAATATTCTATAGGCAGAGTAATTGGTCCCTTAGCCTATTTGAATTAGCGCCGCCATAGTGACTTAAGTGATGAATCGCCGTATTCACGGTGTACCCGAGAGACTCGAAGTTGCAGCAAGAGTTAAAATAATAATTTGGGAACGTAATTAATTATTTTCATAACCGGGTATCGATATTTGGCTGTGTTACAGCAGTTCATAAATTACTATACCGGCGAAGAAACGCATCACCGCAATCTACGATTCGCCGCGACGTGGGCCGGCTCTTATGCGATATAATGTATAATTTATGGTAGGTGGCCAATGGGAGGGTCCCGTTAAGGGGCCTCGATACTTCCTTCAACACAGCTCGCTTTTTTTTTGGACTGATTTTTCTTCTGTCTTGCATCCACGATTCGATTTCGTATAAAATTCGATTCGCTTCGACTGCAACATTGTTGCGTCATTAGAGATCCCTGCATTTATTTATGTAAACTTACGCACTGATTTCATCCATTTCAAAACACCCAGTTTATTCGAATACAAGACTTTTTCGTAATTTTCGTAATTTAGTATTAAATTGGCCCCTAATTGCCACCAAAAACCATTTAAAAAGGGAATAATGATGCAAATATTTAGTTTACTTTCGTTTTAGATTAAAAACTGCAGATTTCATAACAATTATAATAGAAATAATCAGAAGCGGTCGGAAGCTTAAAAGAATTTAAGAACATCCTTGCTGCTATTGTCAATTTATTAAAATTGTTACAGAATTGTGGTCTCTATTCGTTTCCAGTTTTGTGCAATTCACGTGGAAAATTTTTCTTTCGTGTAACCTGTACTCGTTCCACTTTTCCTAGAGTACGGTACACAAATAAAATGGGAATAAATAATCGTAATATTTAACGGTGCTATTTATTAATGTCATGGCGTTTAAAGTATACACGTTTGAACAGTGCAACGTCACGAGTACCTGTTGACACACGAAGATTCCAGCAATTGTCGATAATTCCGAACAAACCTGATCCGACGTTAGGTACGATGCTGCCCTAGTATCGAAACCTGTTGCGGTTAGGTGGGCGAGCGAAAATCAAGTCGGTTATTGTTAGTTGCACAATAAGAAAATCATACGGGCTGACCCGAAGGATTTCTTGATAACGGTGCGGCCTCGTGGAACACGATTGGCCGATAGATCAGAATGGAAGCAATAAATTTTTCGTATGCGTTCGTAGTCTTCGTTAGGGGTAATTTATGTACCGTTTAGAGAACGACTTCTACGTAGGAGTGCATAACCGGCGCGTCCTCGGAACACTATGGTCGTAACTTTTGCATTGGGAATGCGGCTCGTAAAACCTCTGCTGAATTCTGCAAAATTCCGCGCAATAAGCCGACGCCGTTCGTCGGACCGATTAAATCGTAAAAACTGTCATTACGGTGTTACCGCCGCGGTAAAACAGAATTTTTGATTATTCAAATCGATCTGACGCGCTCCTTTCGAACTTATGGTTTCTATTCATTCCCATCGATCGGGTCATCAGTCGACTGCGGAAAATTGTCCGCGACAATTGCGAGAAGTAGCGTAAAAATGTGTTCAGTACATTAAAAAGTAACTGTACTCATCATTTCTTATTATTCCTTAAAAATAATAAATTCCTCTTATCGTTAACAATATTGTATTTATTTCAAGTATATATATAAATGTTTCAGTTGTCGCAAGAGCACCGTTATTTCAGCTTCTGCAACATGATTCTCTTGCCGGTAAGAAACTTTTATTGTTCAACTCGTATAATAGAATATCAGCACCGCACGATATTTATTAGAACATTAGCATCGTGACGTGTAACCGTTACCTGTACTTCCGTTGCTGATTTAATGCAGCAATATCATTCGTTATAGCTCTCTTTAGTTGTGAGCCCAACAGGGATCTAAATTACATTTAGACAAACATGTCTCTGTCGTGTCAAACTCTCTGAATCTCTCGATTATCTCGAATCTCAAATTAAGACTCGTGCCCCGATCTAATTAGAGGTTAACTTCCCCTACCACCCTTCTTCCACCCTGATGTTCACTTGACTAATACTGACAGAGAGGGGGTAACTTTTTCCCCCTCGATTCGTGCTCCCACCCCTCGTCTGGCGACGCTGCTCTCCGGAAGACGCGATTAATTGTGCAAATGATCTGCTCTTATAGGTAAAACGCAACGGAACCTACGAGGCTTTTCATCATCCTTACGAGTTCCACTCGGGAGCAACAATAGCACATGCTTCTTGCTTACTGTCGCCAACTCTTGAGAATCTGTAACAAGTTTAGTGACAGATAAAATTTGTCCGACACGCTATTCGAATTAGGATAAAGGTGATTTAGGATAAAGGCTATTCGAAGGTTAAAATAGATTTTAACCTTCCAACTAGAGGTGACAAGTTAACACGTCGTTCTTAGCTCAACAAATAACAATTCTATCGGTTTATTGTGTCATAATATCCATATTAGTACACAATATATTGATTGTGGCAAAATTTTTGTTACGTCAATGTTATTTGTCTCGTGTTAGGTCTCCCTAAATGTTCATCGCTCAAGAGCCACCCAGTTAAGAGGTTATGAAACTTACTACTGTCCAAATTTGTGATTTTATCAATTTATTAGCGATATCAATTTTTATTATGTATCATAACGCGGTTGTAATCAATCATTTTTTAAAGGTCAAATAGATTATAATATTCGTTCCGAATATCCGTACGCTGTTTTACTTGATGAAAGTGGTTTAGCATGTTGGAAGACAATTATAAATGTTAAATAATTATACCTCCATCATTTTTTCGAGGAAATATCGAAGGTAATGATACACATATAAAAATATAAAGATTCATACCTGCAGAGGAACTTTTCCGAGAAACAAAACTTCGACATTTTCGAAACAATTCATTATTCAGTCTTTCGCGAAATTTTGGAGTAGTAAACGTGTATAGTAAAGGATTAACTGCGCTATTAACGGGAAGTATGAAAACTACCAACCAGGCGTGCAAATCCGCTGAAATGAAAACGTATAAAGTTCATTTTTACGTATTAGTGTTATTTCCAAATAACAGTTAACCAAAACAGTTTTATTATAATTTCTTCTAAGATATATATTCAGAAGTATATTTTCGTAATAAAAGAATATTTCGTTAAAATTAAATTTCCCTTCGCTTACCTGGTATAGGATACATCATCATAGCTCTAATTTTCAGAATGATGATCGGCGCCCAACAAGCTGCATCTGTAAAAACTATGAAGAAGAACCTCAGAGCGAACTCGGAATCACGAACAGACAAGGAACACGCGTGTCTTGTTTTCCAGATGCTGACGAACATCCCCGCGTAAACGTAGCCGATCGTGATCAATCTGTAACGTAGAATGTACGCAAATATTATAAACTTTTTAATTCTCAATATGAAATAGAAACAACTGTGAATTCCGTCTTTTACCCTGTCAGATTCAATCCCAGAAAAATGAAAGCTGAGTACTCCCATCCAGTCGAATAAGGATCATCAATGTGCAAGGGAAAACACATTCCATTGACGCCATAAAACTTTGTACTGCTTTGCCAATGAACAACTGTTAACAGGTAATCAAAATTATTATCACAATTAGTAAAGCAATCTGCAAAAACTGTGGACTTTACGCTACATAAAATACAATTTTATTAAACGCAAAATAGTGAACGCAAGCAACACAGTCAGTCACAAATCAATTTGTACGCCTAATATTAAATTTTATACTGATTAATTTGATACGAATTTTAAACTTATCAGGCCTATTAGGAGCGAGAAAATAAATGTTGATTGTACTCGAGTTTGTTGCGGTTGAAAGTTTTTCTTTCGCATAAAGATCCAGTAGTGTCCGAAGATATGGAAAAATGAGTGCGAAAGTTTCGAGTTTTATAAAAGTTTGTAGATACAACGGAAAATAAATGTTTACCGGTGGGTCTATAAAAATAACGTTCCGATAGTTCTCGGGGACTGTTCGAAGTGATCGCTTCCGAACGATCACGATCGAGGAGCATCGAGCAATAAAACGGGAGACGTGAGACTTAATTGATTCAGAAAAAGGCAAAGATAAGATAATGATGTCAGGCTCGTATTACGTTATTATAACCGGCGGGTTAACTGGCAGCCGGACATCTTGATAGGTTATTACGTATTATCAAGGATCATGCAGCCGCGTGCTTCACGAATAAATGAGACGCGTCACTCGGACGAACCTGGCACAAGCGCTAGGGTAACGCCGATGATCCATATGACGATCACCGTTGCGGATGCTGTCTGCGGTGTCATGGTACGGTGACCTTTCAGTGGTGCCACGATTAGCATATACCGCTCCAACGACATGAACGACAGGATCAATACTGAAACCTTGACAGATCGGTTCTACTTCAGCGCATTTAACGAGCAGAGATCGAGAAAAAGTTACGCTCGAACTTTGTGCCTCCTTTAGGAGAATAATGGTAACTTTTTCTTTTGTTTTTGGTTAGAAATGTTACTTATCTTTAAAGCAAAATTAGAAAAGAACGGTTTCCAAACGGTACGTGCTATTACAAACAAAACAAAGAATTTTACACAACAATATGCCTCGTTCTAATTGTCTTTAAGGATCTCTGACACTAATGCGCGGATAAAGAAAAGTATCCCATAAGAATTGCTGGTTTTTTCACGTTCAATAAAATCCCATAATAATAAGAAATAATATAGGTAAGAAGTATAGGTTAGATAATACGAAATATAGGTTTCCATCAAAACAGAAAACAAAGTTGACCTCCAATTGACCTTGGTAACGCCATCAAAATAAAAACTGATACTGCCCCACTCGTTCCCCCTCGAAATCCTTCGACACGTGTTTTATACTTTTCTAATATCTTTCATACTTTTCGAGATATTCGGCTGGAAAGTTTCCAAATGTACGTTAACGTTACATTAACTGATTTTAATGAAAAAGAATGTGGTATCTCTTTTTTAATATTCATTATGCTCTAGAAATAAGTATGATTAATATGTAACATTACCCACAGTAATTGGGAATGCAAAACATAGTGTACCTCCAAAGACGTCATCGCCAAAATTCCCAAACAGATGCACAACCAGGACGACATCCAGGAACTGGCGACTTGGTTGTATTTGTCGCGGAATATCGCGTCCGTCACGGCGATTACGAACAGATAGATTCCCATTAACGTGTCGGAGACTGTAAAAGGATTATGTGACTCCCATACCACGCCCCGTGCGAGTCCATTGATTTATGATCGACGATATTAGGGTCGATCGATCGTTTTCACGGCAACTTGGAATGTTTACAACGCGTGTCTTTCTTTTTATGATAATGCCCTACGTCCATTTTGCATCGACTTATGCACCACTGTCTATAAACGGCAGGATTTATTGGGCGGCTGCGAAAGATCTTGACACCATCTTTATTAATGATCGATCACGTAATTCCGGCTGTTATTCGCGATTCTTTCCAGAAAACTTCGTAACGCGTGCACGAGAAGCTTGCTGATTTTGAAAATCGTCCACTGGTACGCGATAAAATTTTTTCAACGACGAGTAGACTGCGAATTTGATGCATTTATGACAAAATCGAGATTTAAAATGGCGAGAGAAGGCTTATAAATTCGAGGCGGCCGGTATGTCACTTTTCGATCTATTCGTGTGATTATCGAGAAAATAATTATTTCTCGAAACCGATGCAGAACATTTTTATTATAAACAGCAGTGAATCGTGGCAGTGAGAATGAATAAATTGAATGTAGATACGTTACAGTTCGTCATGACTAACCGGCCAGGTTTCTGATGATGATAGTCAGTACCCGATTTTCATCCTTAGCTGTGAATCTTCCCCAAAGAACGAGCACGTTCCCCATACAGGTAACGCAGGATATTACCCAGACTGCTGTTCGCAGTAAAGTTTTATCCAGCAAGTGAGACAGTGACGAGACACCTGAAGTTAAAGATTATTCCTGTGCTTAATTGTTTCGAAGCATTTATGCGAGTTGCGAATAGTTCCGGAAATTCAACTGGCCTAGATAATTTATTTCTTCAATGAATTACTCAAGATAAAAATAGTGGAAAAAGCATATCTAAGCGTTTGCTCATTCCATGACAGCATGATTTGTCGTGCGATGCGTTTCTTGTTTGTAAAATGTATGTACATACGAAGAGAGAAATTGATCTAATAAACAAATTGAAAACATCTAGACTTCGTGCAATCCTCTTACCGTCGCTGAAAGGTCGACATCGTTGTGCCTTGGGCGCATAAGTCGCACAATAGTGAAATTTTTTGAAATATCTAGTAACATATCAATCGAAAAATTACATAATTTACATAGGAAATCGTTCAGTCCGATCCAAACAATTTTATTCTTATATGAAGGACACTGGTCCGATTAAAAACATCCGAATCTACTTACACGTAACTCAGCTCATGGAACCCGTCGAATGCGTTCTTCTGCAACGTATCCAAGTTTATATCTTCTAAATCACTAGAATATACAGTTAAATCAAAATTTAATCAAAATTACGCGATCATTCTATCATCGCATATGCATTGCATTTAAACGAAAACAAAATAACAGTTCACGCACACGCAACAACGTGTACGCAATGCGTAAACACAACTTACAGAGACTGCAGTTTCGTCATCGGATACAGCACCGCCATCGGCAAATTATGGAGATGATTGTAGCCCAATTCCCTGCAATGAGATTGTTGAAAATCAGAATTACAACAGCACGGTATAAGATGTCATTACATCCACAACATGAACGTATCATTATACAAAAAATATTTAAGAATGTCGAATTATTCTGCTTCTTACAAAATATAATAAGAATAGCTGTCCGAGGGTTAATCGAAATATTTTTCACATTAAAAATCTGAAAATGATAACACAATTTTTCCCAGGGCTAGTTTGCTACATCGTGTATGGGACATTCGTTCTGAAAGGGTCCTGAAATCGAATAAAATGGTTGCATGTGTACTGTCTACGTTTACATTTTATACTCGGGATTATTCACCGCGATTCTGATAGCACGAGGAACTGCGGAGCCTCCTTATTTTCGTACGTGACGCGCGAATAAATAAAAGTTTTAACGTCGGCCATACGTGACATTCCTACCGTTTGGATTTCTAACGGCGCGCTCGACGGTAAATGTCGAGTAAATACGTTCGAGGCACGCGCAGCAACAAGACGTGTATCGTTACAATTTACGTGGACGTCCAGTTTCACCGGTACTTACAACTTCGTTAAATTTTTCAACGGCCGGAACACATTCAGCGGAACGCTCGTGATTTTATTGAACGCCAGCTTGCTGCAACAGACATTTATTTCGTCGATTTTCGTGACCTACAACCGACACAATCTATAATTTTTCCAAAGAGATCGCATGAAATAGACGCTATAGTGGCTCACAGTTCTACCAGCTGTTCCAAATGCAGGAACGTGTCCTCCTCGATCGTTCTTATCACATTTTTCTGCATGCTCCTACAAATTTTACATATCATCGTTCCAAGCCCAACGTTGACCTCGTGCTTGCGCTTTTTAATATTCACTTACGTACGTACAAAGATTTTAATTCGGGACATCCGACGAAAAGAGTGTTCGGTATGGTTTCGAAATCATTCTGGTCTAATATTCTGGAAATTTGCAAACACTATTTGCATTCATTGTAAGATGATGCAGGAGTTATACACGCTAGTACACGTCTATATAGGAGGTATGTAATTAGTGTATGGATATTTATTTCTTTTCTTAATAAGTTTGACAAGTTGCGAATTCAGAGAATTTAATCGATAACAATGTCACTTTTGAAATCAATACATAAAAATCCGCGGTTCCTTTTTCGTCATTGAAAGTAATCGTACACGTTTATTTTATTATTATTTATTTTTTTTTTAGGACTTACATCTCCTCCAGCGTCGATCGATACGGCAGTTGCAGAGTTCCGGAGGTTAATCGATTCTCACTTAAATTTCTACAGATCATTTACAATATGTTAAATGCGGGAAAAGCATTAGGAACACTATGCTATAATTTGTTTGCATCGTATAAAAGATATCGGTAGTTAAGTTAAGTCTTAAAAAATGGAGACTCGTATTTTGGGAAATATCTCTTTGACTTACATGAACATTAAGCTCGTGCTTCCATCCAGGTCTGACAAATTAGCTACAGTGATTCTGTTTCTATCCGCCCACAATGATTCCAAGCTCATTAAATCGGTAAAATGGCCGGGTAGTAACTGGCTGATTTTATTATTATACATAACTCTGTGTGTATAGATTGTTGATTAGTTCCCTTTATAATTGTAGTACCCAATCCTAAATGCTAATGTTTATTCCGTGTAATTCAGCAAAATTAACTTCTCTGCAATAATTATACTTACAGCCAAAACAGTTGCGTTAAATTTGCGAAAGCTCCAATTTCTATTTCATGAATGTTGATGCCATCGAGATACCTAGAAAACAAAACGTTCTTCCCTTTGCAGTTTTACTTAAACAATCTACAACGTTTATACTTAAAAAAAAGAAGACACTGTAAGAACCGTTTTGGAAAACTTACAGCATAAGTAGTTTTGGGTATTGCCCGAAAGCGTTCGCTGGAGTATGCTCAATGGAACTATTGTACAGAGATCTAGAAACGTGTGCCATAATTAAACCAACGAAAAAGCGTGGTTAAAAATGATTTAGGCATCGTCCAAACGACAGTAATTAAAAAGTACTACTCTTATCTTTCTGAGATCAGACTGTAAAATGTAACATGTTTTAACTTTACAGTTCAATAATTTTACAGCCCCAGACACGTTACATTTTGCTTTCTGAGAATCAACATTTAATACGAATTGTTTAATACTCATTCGTACATCCCAGTAACGTTGACCGACAAATTTTGCGGTATTTCAGAATATGAGTGGCACATTGCACGACAATTCTCATAAATGCATCTCGGAGGGATATCGGTATAGTCTAAAACAAATTCACAAGTTACTATTGCAATGTTGCAGTTTTCAGCGTTTCGTCAATGCTAACACTTTGACGACCGGCTCTGCGTACACGTCACTTCTGGTGGTTATTTATCAGCCGCTGTCATGCAAACGTAATTTCACTGTTCCCAGACATGGCATAACAACTTCAAACACTCATTTCAAATTGTGCGAATAGACTAGGACGAGTCATAAATAATTTCCGTTTCTAGAAATAAATTATAACGATTACTTGGTCCGTGGACTTTTACGCAACAGAAAAATTGTATTACTCGCGAAACACAGGAACTATACTATACAGGAACTATTTTCTACCAGCTTTGTCAATAATTTTATTCGGTTAAGAACAACTATAATATTTTTATAGTTTTCAGATGTTTCACTTCCAATAACGATGCATTTGTCATGCTAATAATAATCTAACCGCCGAGTAAACGGTAACAAGATCTTAGATAACAATAAATAAGCAATAATTATATCTTAACGAATCGTATGTACAGTTTTATTGATAAATAAAATTAATGTACCGAAACTTATGTACGGTTTTCATATCTTTTAGGAACAAAACTGAATGTTTTATTCGTCGCTTGAGAAATAAAGATGGGTGATGAATTTTGTAATAAATTATGTGGCCGTCAAAGTGTTAATATCCTGCCTCTGCGTTCGGTCGATTATATACGTTACCGCAATGGGTTTCCTTCACAGCTTGTATCACAGAAGTTCTGTTGATTTCGAACCAGTGCATCCATCCGTTAGGGTCAACTTTTAACAATCATAGTCGCAACGCGAGTAATAAGGCAATTCAAAAAGTTAACGAACAATACTGAAAAGTAACCTACAGCATTCTTGTTCGTCGTCGCCGTAAGGGCAGTTCTCCTCCTGGTTGCACCAGTATTTTTGAGGCAAACATACCGTCGTGTTATGGCAGAGGAACGTTCCCATCGGGCAGCTCGCGCTATCTGCAATTAGGAAGACAACATTTTCGTTTCGAAATCGTTTTGTCGAATGTAGTAACATTGTCGGCGGCCCGGCACACGGTTCGCAAATAACAACGCATCGAAGGAAAGGAAATTGGCTGAAATCGGCGGCGAAAATTAAAGGAATTGTTTGAAGATAATTTGTTTCTGCCATTACAACTCGATTCCCCTTTTCCAATTGCTCGGTCGCTTTCTCTTATTTCGTTTAATCTTCGAAAAGCCCGATATGCGTGTCTGTACGCTTGAATCGTCGACAAATTGTTGTTATTGATTGCGAGAAATGATCACGCAGTCAATAGCGACACAATTCCATCGTAACAATGAGTATAGATGGTGTTTGTGCGCATTTTTATTTACTAATCTATTAATTCATTTCAATCTCAATTCCCATCGCATTTTACAATCTGTTTTTTGTCACTTTTTAACAGAGTGATTTTGCAATCGTGAACACACATACGAAGACGTGACAGTAAACAGTAAATACAATAATAAATAGTTTATACGTCCGGTGGTTCGTCCGCTCAAGAACAAAACGAACTATTCAGAAAACAGCGACTCGGTAAATTAACATTATTGTCATAAAATATTTGTAAGCTATCTAGTTTATGCGCTGGCTATATAATTTCTATTTGTAAAATCAAACTTCAAATATTCTGATTCAACACCCAATATTGAATAAACTAATAATTTTGTTGTTTCTTTTTGGGAAATAAGAATATATTTAAACAATCCTCCTGGGACGTAACACTATTAACCCATTTCGCGCATTTTTATTTACCAATTTATTTCCCATCGTATTTCACAATCTATTAAATATTCTGAGCGAGAAGGAACAGAAAACGCTCTGAATTGCCGTCACTTTTAAAACCGAGTGATTTTCCAATCCTAAACACACATAAGACGTGACAAGGGGTAAGTAAAATTGAGATAACAAAAATTTCATAAAAATAAACAGTAAATACCAATATGGCTCCTGTGATGTACTCAGTTAAAGGAATTGATTATTCATTGAATTAACGTGAAAATGAAAAATATTCACTGGAACATCAACAACGAACCGGACTCGTTAATTTCCAGTTGAGGGGTTGCCAAAAAAGAGAAAAGAGAACGTCGTACCTTGATTAAAATAATACATGAGTCCCGAAAGCAGGCAGAGCGATGCGATCAATGACGCGCCGATCGCACCGATGCGTTTGTACCTCATGTCGACTGGAAACTATCGATTCTCCCGGCGAGATCTTCGACAGGATCTCTGGCGTCGCCGTTCCGGTCGAGTTTCGCGCTTTCTTCGAACGAACAATGTTCCCCACGAGTACTCGGTGCAACGACTGCATGACACTGATTGCATCCGCCGGCACGTTGCAAGCTCCGGCGTCGCGCACACGCGCTCTTCATCGTCCTCGAGAGCCACTATTCCATGTCCGTTCGGTGGACGGGATTCTATTCTGCGTTTACATCGATCAATTATTCTTATCTTGACGATCTCGACGATACAGATAAACGTCTCCGATTGGGGAGAATGTCTCGCGGCGCCGAGGCTGAAGACGTTAACCCGACACGGATCGAGGAACTGTACACGCTCCACGAGGAAACTTTCAATTTCGTTTTGCCAAGGTGTCCATATAAATTTAGTTCACCGCCGATTGTCCGATGCAATTATAATAATATTCTCTCCTTTTATTGGGAGTAGACGTAGATGGATTTCTTTTTCTGATGGTGGAAGTCATTGCTTCTGCTTCGACGTCAAACGGTATTATTATGCGGTGCAGCAAATTTTTAATCGTTGGAACAATTTCTATCACCCCTTGCACTGCTATTTATCTCGTGGTTACAGTGATTAGAAGTTGTTCATCGTTCGGAATTTCATAGAAAAAGAAAAGAAATTGTAAAAGCATCAAAAGCAGATTTTAACACTAGGTTTACGGGATCCGTGAAAATGACGGGTTCTAATATTTTTAATTTACGATTATTGAGATTGTGAAGATCGATCTACGTGGAATTACTCAACAGGCTTATTTCCTTATATTATTTAAAAAATAACTGAAAACTTGGATAGAAACGTCCTTCTTATTTTTATAAAATAATGTAAAATACTCACTTTTAATGCTCCGTGAACCTAGCGTTAAAGGAAATTAATAACGTACGTATCTATTAGACTCTGTTCAGAATCTGCATCGCGATAACGTAGGGCAAGGGGTTGACTCGCTTATTGTCGTTTGAAACGAATGTATCATACTTACGCGACCACACTTTGCACAAATCTCGAACGAAATGAGCGAGTATATACGATACGTCACTTTGTATTTCCAGCCTCGAGGTAAATGCAATTTTTCGTGCATTTTTTCTGCTACTCTTCGGAAGAACTGAAGCCACAGAACACACAGCAAGTCCGAGGGACATTCAAGTTTCCGATTTCGAGTTGGAAAGTTCTCGAGAATTGCCCAGAAAAGTTCTTATTTTTCGTGGCTAACAGCTTGCTGCTATGCAGCTGTACATCCATGCAGTTTGGAACAATGCTGTGACATTCCGAGCAATCACGAATCGCGCAAGATGGCGTGAGACTGTTCGTTCCCAACGCGCGACTAAAACTCTCGACGAACCATGTGATTACGCGTTAATAAAAAACTAGCATCGATCGAAAGCTCGGACAAAATTTCGTCGAACTTTCCTACGGAGTTCCACTCGAATAAAAGCTATCTATAAGAAAGCTCCGGGGGAACTATACCATCGAAACCTCTCGCTTCACGCCACATGGTTGAACAATGAATTATTCGATGAATCGAGTTGCAATACGTTGACAAGTAATTTTGACCTATCGTTGCAACAAGAAACCGTCTTAGTGGTTATCGATATGTCGCAGTTGATTTCCGTTTTCCTCGGGATAAGAACGGAGCGTGATCGACGCGAAAAAGGGTTCGAAGTCTCGGCGAATGATGTAATCTATTTTTAAGGGGATCCCGACGATACTTCCTTGGTTCCCGTAGCGAGTCATGGTCGTGACACTGAGCGTTCCCGGGTTGAAGAAACCGGTATCGCTGAATATAGAACTGTTCTACGACGAGAACGTGCTGTCATGGAGCAAGCGTCTCCTGAGCCTGTCCGGCCTCTGGCCGGATAATCGGAACGACGTTCGGTTCTTCTTCTATATCAGCTACGTCATGATATTCACCTGGCTGGAGATCGTGACGCTGTTGCAGAACGTTCACGACCTTGAGAGGACGCTGAAAAATATCACGCTATCGTTCCCGACCATCTTGATAGTGCTGAAGGCCGTGATGTTTCGGCTGAACATGCATCACGTGTTACCTTTGCTGGCAGTCGTGAAGAGGGATGTGGAGCACGGCTTGTATCAGTCGCGGGAGGAACGGCGAACGGTCGTGTGGTACAACGTGGCCGCCACCATGTTCTCCACCTCGTCAGCGTTGTCTTTGTTCTTCGTGCCAACGTTGTTCTACGCGAAGCCGATCGTCAGCTGTCTTTTGTCGAGTAAGTCCGATCGAACGCGATCACTATCTAAGATCGAACGCGCGCCTGACCGGCGGCTTCCCGCCTGACGCCAGTGAAAACATACTGCGATCCAACAGTTTCGCTATTTTACCGATAGAACAATTTTCATAGTAAATCGTCTGTTGTTAACCCTTTGCGCTCGAAGCTGTTTTAACTACGAAACGAAACATTTCTTCCGACCTAGAGTATTTCCCTTCTATATATATATATTTTTTCATTTTATAGGAAGTGTACTTTCAATTTCGTTTTACCAAGATGTCAATATAAATTTAGTTCACCGCCGATTGTCCGATGCAATTATAATAATATTCCTCTTCTCTCCTTTTATTGGGAGTAGACGTAGCTGGTCTTTTTATTTTCTGATGGTGGAAGTAATTGCTTCTGCTGCGACGTCAAACGGTGTTATTATGTGGTGCAGAAAATTTGTATTTGTTGCCGCCATTCTGACGAAAAGATAACGATTATTAGTTGGATCAATTTCTATTACACCTTGCACTGCTATTTATCTCGTGGTTGCAGTGATTAGAAGTTCCTCATTGTTCAGAATTTTGTAGAGAAAGAAAAGATATTGTGAAGACCCATCTACGTGGAATAACTCATCAAAGTTAGTTCCTTAGGTGTATATTATTTTAAAAAATGTCCGCCTTCTCTTTGTTCTACGCGAAGCCGATCGTCAGGTGTCTTATATCGAGTAAGTCCGATCGAACAAGATCCCTATCTAAGATCGAACGCGCGCCTGACCGGCGGCTTCCCGCCTGACGCCAGTGAAAACATACTGCGATCCAACAGTTTCGCTATTTTACCGATAGAACAATTTTCTTCGCAAAAATCTTCTGTTGTTTTAACTCCGAAACGAAACATTTCTCTCGACCTAGAGTATTTCCCTCCTATATATATATTTTTTTCTCACGTTATACATGCGAAAATGGTGCAATTTACTCGTACAATACTGAAATGTTTAGTAATTTATTAAATATACAAGCAAACGTGACAATGTGAAAAATATTTTTAATAATAGTACAGCAATTTTTAGTGGCGCCTTGCAGTCGCCGTTCGAGTGCTAAGGGTTAAAATTTCAGGACCAGTAAGTCGGAAAATTTGACAATATTTTTTCACTGGAACACGAGCAATATTAACCCTTTGCACTCGTCGCTATTTTCATTTTAAAAACAATCTTTTCTTCCGTCTTGGAATATTTCCATTTTGACTGCTGCGATTTCCACATAAAATATTTCAATGTTCAGTAATCCATTGAATACAAAGTTTGTAGTGTAACAAATATTTTGTAATATTTTCTGTAATTTCTTTGAAATAATGTCAGAATAGTTTCTAGCTGTGCTTGCAGAGTCACCACTCGAGTGCAAAGCAACTGTTAACTGAAAATTGTTCTCCGATTGTTAACTGAAAATACACAATTTTAACTCTTAGCACTCGAATGGTGAGTGCGAGGCTAAAAATGGCTGTATCATTCTTCAAAATGTTATTTACATTACTAAATTCGTTTGCATTTAATAAATTACTAAACATTTCAGTCTTGCACGAGTGAACGGCACCATTTTCGTATGTACACCATGAGAAAAATATATGGAACGGAAATATTCTAGACCTGAAGAAATGTTTCGTTTTGGAGTTGAAATAGCTTCGAGTGCAAAGGGTTAACTTTTTGCTGTCATTTTGATACAGCAGTCGGCACTACAGTTTACGTTTTCGGCTTGACCTTGACCAGACAGAATCCACTGCTAACTGAACAGTGATATTATAATGCAGGAACAGTTCGATTATATTTGCGAAGTTTCATAAAATTAGATAACGTGCTATCCTTTTTGTGGGTTCCTTTTGTGCTGTAACGCCGTTGTAACAAAGTGTCAGGGTATAAAACAAAACATAATACAGAAGAAATTGCCAAGCCAGAGTATGGCGGAGCGCAGAGTATTTCCATGAAACGGGTCGCGCGTAAGAAGCTGCGGCATTAAGGACTTAATTTTCAGCTTCGCGCGTTCGCTATAGCGTTTCCATTTAGCCCACGTGGCAACGTTGAAACATTTCGGACGACCCTCTCGAGAAACAAAGTGGTAAAAGTCCCGGTTTTATTGAACTCGCCGGCATTATCAGACCGGTGGGTTGCGCAGGTGGGATAAATCAGGATTTTAATGTCGAATTTTATCAGCCGAATCTTGTACGAATATTCGATGCTCGCGTAATTGCGCGTACAGTTACATCTTGCAAGCAGTTTTATGGTATTCCAAGCGACAGTTACTTTCCTCGCGATACGCGAATTGTTACGGGCCTGTCGCCGTTTGTTAAACATTTTCAACGACCACCGGCAGCGTGACTTTTTTTCGAGGCCAATGTCTCAGTCTCCCTTCATTGTCCAGGGAAATTCCTTCCTCCTGGAAAATGCGAATTTTCGTGCATTCGCGCGGAAAATTAACGGCGCACAAGTATAGTCTACTTTTATTAGAAAACATCTGTTTGCCGGTAGAAGAAATCTCTAATTTATTCACGTTTCAACGAAACAATTTCTGAGAGTGGAAACTTAATAAAGACTCGCAAGCTAATCGGTCGTGAAATATTTTAATCATTAAACGAAGAACAGGTTTCAATGTCGAATTTTTTGATACTAGTATGGCGAGTAGTTTAATTTAATTTTCATTTGTTTCTCCGACCTGTTACAGATTACGATAATTGCACTCTTCCCTACGAGCTGCCTATGAAAGTGAATCCAGTCTACGAAGTAACGGAGATGTACACGTACGCGTTGTTCTGCGTGTGTTTGGTACCAGTCAGTATGATGTTAACAATCGGTGCGACTGGCGCGGATAGTCTTTTAGTGACGTTGAATTTTTACTTATGCAGCCAGCTCTCGATTTTGTCGCAACGCGTTAGAAACATTGATAGCGATCCGCAGAAACACGTGTCGAAAATGCGAATACTCGTCGAACGACACATCGAACTACTAAGGTGAGGTGTTTCAACTTTAGACTGCGGATGTTTAAAAAAATATACATATATAACAGGATCTGTGGGCTTTCTTCTAATAATTCTATTCTAACGATCCTTCTTTCACTTTTGTCATAAATGCGTAAAATCCGCAGTCTAGTTATATTGTTTGAAGTACACTGGAATAGAATTTAATGTATATGTAATTATATTTCTCTCGTGCAAGAGGATCGAAGCACAATATAGTTATTTCGATTGCAGATTGGCTTCTACCTTGGCAGAAACGTTCAGTTCGCTTATGTTCGTGCAGACTGTAGGTTTGATATTCTCATTGTGCATCGTAATCTACCAATTGCTCATGGTAACGTTAGAAATTCGTCCGAATATATTAAATAAAATTCATTTCATTCGACAACGGAAATTGTTCGTACACTTATACTGGTTATACTAGTAGTGACGTTGAGTTTGCAGTGTAATTATATATTCTCCAGAAAAAAACGATCGTTCGATGAAATTAAGCATCGCAATATTTTATAGACCAGCGAATCATCTGGCGGAGACGTGAACACGATACATTTTGTTATTTATTCCTGCGCGGTCGTGTTACTGGCATTTTGCTACTGTTTTCTGGGGGAATGTCTAATCGCAGAGGTAATTATATTTATGAGAAAATTACAACATATGTGAATAATCAAGTATTATCTTATTTAATCGTTTTCGTATTACAGCGTTTAAGATATCAAAACATTTTTATAACATAGACGTACAATAGAAGATTTCCTATGCGAAGCAATTATTTTACGAAATATTTTCCCTATAAAAAATCATTGCATATTATTTTCAGAGCAGTGATATGCAGCTCGCCTGTTACTTTACGAACTGGTATGACTTGCCTCACGAGTATGCGAAATCTTTAATGTTTTGCATTGCCAGATCCCAGAAGCCATCGCACTTAACCGCCGGGAAGTTCTACGTGTTTTCGTTAGAAACGTTCGGCGTCGTGAGTTTTCGCAACATTGAACAATAAAATCTATCCGTACTATCTCGAACAACAATTGTTTAAACGCATCTCATATTTTCCCTTAGATAATGAAAGCATCGATGGCATATCTTTCCGTCTTGAGGAATATTATGTAAACATCCACGGACAATACAATTAATACGTGCAAAATTGTTACGATTCCGTTTCTCATTTATTGAACGACTGTAAAACGTTGAAAAATAACTGAAATATACTGTAGATCTCTACGCAGAATCAAAAGGATCCCCTGCGCCTATTTAAAATAGAATTTTAAATATTTTTTACATTTTTTAAATATTTCAAAACAGAATCTTCACGCATCTTGATTAAACTGTTATTCCAAATATATTGTAAAATAGGATAGGGTTACCAAGAAAAGAACAAGAACCGACAACGGTAAAGCAGAATGACGCACTGTCGTTATACTACGACAAGAAAAGTCTTATAAACAAGTCGCGAGAACAGTTGCAATATTTATTAACACTAACCATACCCAGCACCAAAAGTGACTGGAGTATTAAATTTTAAAACAACGTCAAAATTGAATTTATGTAACTTTTTGCTATTTTTATAGTAACGTATGCTCGAATCGACACATTTTTTGGATCTGAGATTGTAAACTAGGTTTACGGAGCACTAGAAACAACTATTTTCTATTACTTTATAAAAATAACATGAATGTATCGAAGAAATCAATTTGCTAAATAATCACTCGTGGATGCATCTTTACAACCTCAATACTTGCAATTTCCGAATATTCGCGGGTTCCGTAAATCTAGTATTAAATACTGTAAGTCTGTTTCGATGCTGTTACCCGAATGAACTTCGACTATTTAGAGAATGCAACGAGCAATGCGCCATCTTGCCGGATAGTCGCCGGCCACCGTGCATGTGGCTGAAGGAATTAAAAGAATTTATTTCGGTTTATTCAAGAAAGATACAGAGTGTACAGCTGCCGGGCATACAAATCATGCATTCAGTTCGCGCTTCCCGGTAAATGATCGCCCGTATTTTTGCCGCATCGAGGCACGCTGGACTCTGCCGTCGTTATCTCTTTTTGCAACGACCTCGACCTCCACGAAATGTTCTTTCGACCTTTCGACAAATACTTCGCGATACACCCCGGCGACGTGATCCCGCGCCCGATGGAAGCCTACGACAATATATTTACTTCCGGGAACTTGATGAAATCGAACGAGATTCGCCGAGTCTCGTCGACGCCATTGCGACGCGTCCGTCGTTCAATTTTCGTAACGAGTTCTACAGGACAATTAGAATCGCGAGACATTCGAACACCAATGCACGACAGTATGAAGTAAGTCTCTAGATGTCATTCTTCAATTTTCCATTAGCATGCTGCACAATTAAACCCTTGACGTACGAAAATTAAACTCGAATGCGACCGAAATTACTATTGTGAAACGGTGAACTTATTCGGGAAACTAAATTAATGAATATTAGACACCTTGCTGA
This sequence comes from Halictus ligatus, assembly GCA_028454255.1. NCBI lineage: Eukaryota > Metazoa > Arthropoda > Insecta > Hymenoptera > Halictidae > Halictus > Halictus ligatus. Next base: position 5,698,341 of record CM052144.1, on the reverse strand, counting down.
TAATATTTGCTGTTAATTTGAGATCTCTTCGTATGTCAGGGGGTTAATATACCAGATCACAGTGTTTACTCTATGTATGTCCCAAATTACTAGCCGATAAAAGTCCCAGATCTATCCCAACTGCCGCGAGGTATACCCCGTTCAAAAGATAGCATCTCCTAGCCGATATATGTTCCTTTCTAGACCCGTATTTTGGACGTATATCGAGTAAACACTGTATTTGTATATTTTTAAACACTGTCGCTCTGTTCAACTACCGATTATACGAATTTTTGGATCTGATTCAACGTTTTTGTTTAACCTTCCAGCGCACTGGTCAAGATTGCAAACTTCTCAAGGAATTATGGCTTCGCTTGCAGCAGTTTTGCGAAACAATAAGAACAACCGGGATACCTGTGACGAACCTCTGAATTTTTACAGAAAATCTGAACGAACAAAGTCGATACTTCCGACCGGTGTACTGAACAGTTAATGGCGCCTCGTACTATTAACGAATGTATCTCGTTATCTTTCTTTAATTCGTAAATCGAGCAGTAATTAGTGCAATCGTGCTGCTCGACCAAACTACAATGATTTCGAATCGCATCTAGAACTCCGGTCCATACCGTTGCATCGCACGCAAGAAAGTGGTGGTGTATCGCGACACTCGACGCTGTACAAGCACATAAACACGTGGTAATGTATCCGTTTTTATTATCATTCAGACAAATGACACTCACTTTCGCATGTTAACACGCAGCCCTCGGATGCATTCGCGTCTTTACCTCCAGTATAAAATCATGCCTCGCAATTGTGTACCCCGACTTTCGTACATGAATTACGCGGTGTGGTGTGTGCAGGTTTACGTGTGTGTGTATGTGTGTTTTTCGTATCAGAAATCATTGTAGCAGAGTGTAATACGGCGAGAAACGGAATTCTATACTTTCTCGAGAAACCACGCGGCTCTAGAGATTATTATTTCAGCCTTGCTTTCAGCACCGTTTCTTCTCTTTGTTGTTGTTGTTGTTGTGTACGAGCTTTTTCGGTTTTCGTTATATTCGCATGCTTTGTTGTTACCAAAGTTACCTTTTTCGTTTATTTTCTCTCGTTTTTCGTTTCGCCTGTTTCATTGTACAAGAGGGTGTATCACGGACGATATTCACCGTTTTGTCAATAGTTATTGTTTTATTTATTTTTTTTTTATCTTTTTCGACGGCTCGGGAGCCACGCACCGACGACGGGGGAAACGGTGCGAGTTTCCCGAGGATGGATCGAGGAAACGAAAAGTGTGCTACAGACATGTCTGCCGGATGTTACGCGATGTCAAAGTTCAATCGCAGTTCGATCTCGTCTCGCAAATTTCGAGGGGAAAGGGATTTTTCATTTAGGTAATGAAAGAACGTATTTTATACACGAGGATAGTCTTGATGTTCACTGTTTATTGTATATACTTCCTGTACATGTATATGTGTAAACATGCATGTCCGCCTGTACTATGTGTACGTGTGTACGTGTGTGCGTGCGCGCGCATGAACCGCCACGTATCTTTCGATTACTCTGTCGCGATGATCAATCGAATCTTAATCTTTGCACATGCTATTGCAATAGTAGAAAATTAAATAATAGTAACAATGAATCGGATATCAACGATAATAGTGATTATTATAATTATAATAAAAAGTAAATCATAAGAGAATATAATATTAAAGACTACGATATTAATAATACGAAAGTCTCGTGTACACATAATTTATAGAGCCTTCGATGAATATAAACTACGAGGATAGTACGTGTATGGTAAATTAAGAAATTTTTTGTTTTGTTTTTTTCGAGATTAGAATTTTTCGCTAATAATACGTCGGAAGGTCATACGTCGCATTTATACCGGATAAATTAAGTAAAAAAATGTTTGCTTCGAGAAAACTGAATTAAAATTCCGTTCAATCTGAAAATCTCGTCAAAGTTTATTATCTCAAATTGAATGTCGTTTTGTAATCTACAGGTGTTGCGTATTGCACAAATAATAGATCGCTTTTCGTAGTTACTTGGACGAACGTTACCACCGATACAAATTTTCAAAATTAAGTAAACCAGTAACGCAAGGCAAACTGTTAAGTTTTCCTATATAGGTACAAAGGAAGTATGCTTATAATTAAGATCTGGAAACGTGAATTTTGATTTACGGTTTGTACAAACGACGAGCACAAACCGAAACAATTTGACTCGCGCAGAGAATAATTAATCTATTCTCAAGAGAGAGAGAGAGATATATATATATTGAATCACCGACTTCCATTGCAGAGTAAACTTATTTATTCGGACGTTGAAGAAACGCCATTTTTTACGACAAGAATATTCACCTAAATTCGAAAAGAAAAGTGATCTTAATGTGTGCGGCCGCGAGGTTGAGGTTCAACGTTTTGCCGGTACTCTTACAAAATAACAGAATGTTGCACGAGTAGCACAGTAAACCATAACGCGAGGAAATCATTCACTGACAGACCTTTCTTGATTATACAATGCATTATGTATACGTTACTGCAAACGCCAAGTAAAAATTATTACACCGACGCTATCGACAAATCGAGCTCTGAAACAAAAGAAACTACTATCCCAAGATTACATATTATGTACAACGTAATGGTCCCTAACCATTGAAAAGGGGCTCCTATAGTATTCGCAGAGTATTCTGACAAGCCTTAATACGAGAAGTTCAAACGTGTGATATGCGCCCCTGGAGTAGGACACTCCAATTTTTATGAAACTCATGTTCCCATAGAAGACGAAAAACAATCCATCGCTTTGGATTAGCTTTGCAATCAGATTTCTAAAAAGATTAATTTTGGCAAACATGATCTCCGCATCGTCCTATCGAATAGTCCAAACATATTCAGATGAGTTTTCACTATCCGAACTATAATTGCTTCTATATCTCGTATTGTTTCTATAAGGAAACAATGGGCACGTAATTACGGTAAACTTCTAATAAAAACATGAAACAATGTGGAAACCGATTAGCTATTCGACTGTTGCCCATTCTTACCAATACAGAGTTAACACGTCTACGAAAAACAGAATCGCGGTCGATTCTTGTTTATTCCGGTGAGTACATGGCAAAATTATATGCCTAATGTTCGTCGCTATTGATACAAGCTACATTGTCAACTACACGAGCACAACCAGTACACGTAGCCACTGTAAACAATAGATTAGCTAAATCTAATCTGTTTCCTTGCCGTAGCCGGTCGATTATTTCACATTTTTGTTATAACTACGGTATTTACGGGCCTATGTCTACGCAACATTTCTTTCAGTATTTACTTATAGAATGTTTCGGTGAAAGAGTCATCAAAATCGAAGTTGAACACCGTCAGCAACACACCACAACGGTTGAACGATTCGGAATGTTAAGGCTCGTGGCATACAGAAATTCAGTTTTTTCATCATTATTTCGATGCATGCCGTAGAAAGGGAACTATACAATTTACGATCATGTGCTTCTCGCGTGTGTACGGGAGAGTTTCAATGCTTTTGTACATGTACAAAAAAAGAAACGAAACCACAGAAAACCATGTTCGTATTCGACTATTCGAATTCGCGGCGTCTACCCTGCAAATACTTCAGTTTCACGTTTACGATGCACAATGTTTGAATGATTCCTGACCGTTCCGAGAGCCGCGCACCGTGAAAGAGTCATCGAAACATTGTGCACTACTTGCTTCAATATTTTGTGTTAAAAAGTGAACATCAAATACCTCGAGACATTCGATGGACCGACATGCCTTTAACACGAAGGGTGATTCAATGGAACGGGGGAAAGAAAGAAAGAAAAAAAAAGGGATCGGTACGACGAGAAAAAGCCGGAATTAGGAGCAGAAGGGGGAGAGTAGTATTGTTAACTGAGGAGGACGGGGGAGAGGCTGGAAGGCAGTCGAACACCTGAAATCACTCACCAACAGGTGATAACGGATGGTTTGAATAATCCAGATGCCAGTCCCTTGTTGCATCGTTAAAGCTACAACGTTCTTCTGTGAATAAAAACTAAAAAGCGACTGCAATACGATAGATGTAACTCAATTTATCGTAATACGATCGTCAACAAACATAGTCAATGGCTCGATCAGGAAATGTTTCATCGACAAAGGTGGGAACGCGTTTTCCTACCAGCGATCGCTACTCGACACGCTGCTCTTGGTTCCCCTAGTTTTGCAAATGAAACATTGGACGTCTTATGCCAGTGCCGGTGATTCTCATTCATTACCTGACTGGTTAAGGATACGATACAAAAAAAAAACTATAAGAAAAGAAAAAAAAAGTAAGCAGCTAGTAAGAGTATAACACAATAGCATACGCATCTCGAATCGAGCTCCACTTAATAGACACGTTATTCCAGCAATTCGTTCGGCGGAGACGTTATAAATAATATTTGAGTAATGTTATATAAATATGTACTAAACAACTGAAGCAAGTAAAACGTACTCTATCATGTTACCGTTACACAATTTCTCAAATAACTCAAAGGCAAACCGCTCTCATTGTATTTTACACCGACGCGTGCGAGCAACGTTCCGCACCAAATATTTACAACTTAGCATACTTAACCCCAGTTTCTTTTTTTTTTCTCTCTTTTATACTTTATCTACTTATGCATTAAAGAAATGCGGTTTTTTTTATACAAGAATACGTTCCACCGTATCATTTTTCTTTTTCTCCCTTTTCTTTTCTCTCTCTCTGTGTGTGTGTGTGTGTGTGTTCGTTTCAGTTGAAAATCCTAATACAAGACCCGAATTTCTTTTTTAGACTCGTCTTCCGTGTCTTCCCTATCACTTTTCGTATCTTTTCTCGTAACTCCGTGAGTAAAACTTATCGTTTAAGCAATATGTACAAAATGAAATATAAAACTAAAGTTATTAACCTTACAGATAGTGATGGATGTTCGAGTTTCGTGTTTACTTTTAATCGTTCCGTTAATGATTAAGCCAGATACCATCGCGGCTGCGCGGCTCGTAATAAAAGTTAACATCACAGACACTGGCACAATCATTGACTCGTCGCATAATTGTTCCCATTGACTGTCGATGTTGTTCAGTGGTATTAAAATCAGAACGTCCGTCGCACAGCCGTGCACCGATCGATTCCAACGGGTATAGTCTCTCCGACACATCGCGTTGCTTTGTTTTTACGAAACGGGGGACTTACAGTGGGCAGTGGATGGTTGCGTAAGATGTGATTACAGTCTAGATGGCCCGGTGGAGCATCTGTCGATCGACTTGAGGTAGTAATCCTGCAGCGGTCAAGTGCAAACGTATCCCTCCTGCGCTACTGTAGATGCACCGGTAGGTCCATCCTGAAACATCACGAGCATTTCTCAGTACAGGAAATGTTGAATATAGCAGAATACACTAGAATATACCAGAATGTACCTGCATATTCTAAAAGATACCAGAGTACATTAGAATATAGCAGAACACACTTGAATATATTGCAGAATACACTATATTATATCAGAAAATACTTGCATATTCTAAAAGATAACAGAAGACATTAGAATAAATCAGAATATACTTGAATATATTGCCGAATACACTAGAATATACCAAAATGCACTGGCATATTCTCAAAGATAACAGAAAACATTCGAATATTGCAGAATGAAGTCGTCGGATCAAGAAAAATTTGAATCAGTTAGAAGAATTCAATCAGGTACGCGTCAAAAAAACTACAGAAATCTCCCCGGCTTTTACCTCTTCCCGAATTACGTTAAAATCGCTTACTACACTCTACTGTTAGATGTAGTTACCTAATTCTGTTCTATGCTGATTTATTGTTCATTATATGTACAATGTCTTACATCCTTAGCAGTTGTCAGTGTTTGTTTGTATTCGTCCAGGCTAAATCCGGAATTGCTATCTTCTCCACAAGATTGAACTACTAACGATCCATCTTCTCCCTGGATAAATACGCATTGATTACGTATATCCAAAGTATTTGTTACCAGAGCGTCGCGCACAAATAGACGACTCGGCTGGCCAAAAATAATTTTGCACAAAAGATTCTTTTTACCTAAGGTGGTTAAATATGTGAGAAAAGAATACCTAAAGTCTGTTAACTTGTGCAAAATTCTACTTTCGGCCAGTTGAATCGGCCATGTGGGCCACTGTGCGTATCGGAAATAATTTGTTTGTTGTCTGTACCTGTGCAACTTGCTGGTCGTTGTCGTTCACCTTCCGTTTCTTGGAACATGCGTCCGGGTGCGGATCCGACAATCTCTTCCTACTCGCTGCGTCTCCTGGGTTTCGCGGTGAGATGCTGCCGGTATTTCCATTACCAGCAATGTTACCATTTTTGTGTACACTGCTAGAAACCTATTTGGCGAAATGAAAAATGATACATGATTATTTGGTTGGATGGTTATTTTAAAATCATACGCCACAAAAATTCAATTGAACGCTCGTTATACCTTTCTTTCTCGTTTGATCAGACTAGGAGCAACGTAATTGTGCAGGTCCTTCTTCTTCACGTGCTTGGCTTCTATCCACATGCCTTCCTTCAACATCTTCAGCTGTTCTGCTTGTCTCTGAACTGAAATTTAATACGCAGACGGTTATTCAATTTATTCGGAAACCGCATAACGGAGACTGTCTGACAAGGAGACGGCACGATTTCAGAAATCTCTTTTTGGACAAGACCATATGGACTTTGCAGTATATATTCTAAAGGGAAAACCATCAGGATTTTTCAGTACTGGCTGATAAACAATTTCTGGAACCGCGCTGTCCCCTTGTGTGAAACATATATCGTTCTTACTTGAATCGACGAAGGATTTGATGTCGTAAGTCAGATCGATATTTAGGTTTTCGCTTTTGGCGAATAGTAAGCCGATAAACCACATGGAGCAGTGGCCCTCCGGTTCTGGTTCTAACGGTGGAAATGCCTCCGGGTTTACATGTGCCAATGTAATGTGTTGATTCCTTTCCAGCGTACCTGTTTAACAGAGTTAGGATTTTGCCATTTTGGCATCCGCGGATTATTAGCATTGCAAGTATGAACAAATTGGTATATCAAATTCAAATTTGACGAATCGAAAAGACACAGATTAAGGACAGAAGTTCGTACAATTCACTGATTTACAACCGCCGCTTACTCCTGCGAAAGATGCATACGTTTATCGGAACACCTGAGAATAACTTTCCCTTTTTAAACTGACACTTCGATAGAAAAAGATAACCTGTTATAATCTACGTCATTTAACTGGAACAAACGGAACGTAATGTGATAACTAACATCAAGGCCGGCTCAATAACTTTTCAGTACCACCGTTTATCTTTTATTCACGTTTTTTAAGTAATGTCTTGCGTGTAACATAAAATAATGTTCCTTCTCTGTGTAGTCGCAAACGAATTTGCATATAATGATAAAATTCAATAGAATATGTATTGTCGTATTCAATATTTTACCTATCAAGTGCCGTATTTTTGACTCGACAAGCCCACACCATTCCAGTTGATCTTCTGCGGTTAGACTTCTCGCCAACAATACGATATAGTGCTTGTATTTTCCAAAGAAGTTCGGAGGTTCGAATAACTTGTCCCACGTTGCTTTCCCCATGATAATTTCTTCCGTTATGGACAATCCTGTTTCGAATGCTTCCTGCATGATCGTTCTTGTTGAAACTGATACGTTGAAAGTTGAATTTTGTTGGGGATACGCCGGTGTGATAATTGGCATCAGATGATACCTATCGGATATATTTACCTGTGCAAAGAAAAAGAGTTTCAGCGTAAGGTACTTCTAGCGCTGCGAAACACGATCGACGTTAACGAATATAATAAAAATTCTTACCCTCGGATCCCAAACTGGAAATCCCAAATTAACATTGTCTGGTGGTTTTAAAAGAACCGGCTGTGGCCATTTCCATTGAGAAAATACAAGGAAAAATTTTTCTATTAGTGTTGCTGCAACAGCATTGGGATAAAGTTGACATGTTCTCGCAACCAACATTGCCCACGACACACCTCCTAGGTATCCCAGCACATTACTGTATATGCCATGTCCTACGAATAGGGAAGATACGGTTAGACAAAGCAAAATTGCAACTGTAAAAATAAAATGAAGAATGATGATTTATCTTACGTTTTGCCCATAATTTAATAGCTCTAAGTGCCAACCTAAAATTTTCTATATTAGGTACTAAACGCAGTATTTCGTCTGTTACTCTGCAACCATTGAGACTCCTGACACATTTCTGATCGAGGTTTTTCAAAAGCATATCATCCCTAAGGTCCTGTAAAACAAATGTATCAGATTCGTAAATAGAGCACAGAAATTATAAATTCGTATAATCAATCCCAAAGAATTGTACCAACCATTGAATCAGGAATTTCTTTAAGAGCTAATTTTGCAAATAGCATATCGATTTCTATACCATCGAAGTTCATTTTTATAACTGGTACAAACGCCTCTTCTACCGCCTGAAATATATTAAAAAATATAACGTATTAGCTACACAATCTTTCATGGAAATTAATCGGTGTTTCGCATTAGACTCATGAATTATATATTCACATTGAACCTTACATAAAATGTCGACTAACGAATAATCTAAGTATAGATTGCTATACTTACTGTGCAAATGCAAATTGGGAAAGAAGTTGATATTAAATGGGCAATTAATTATTACTACAGTACAAGATCGGTTAAAATACGTACCCTTAAGTCTGTAACTTCTTCTTGCATTTTCAGTAACTCAAAGAATGATGAAAAATAATCCGACCTATAGATGTGACGTGGTACAACACATAGCGCATCTATATCAGCACCTTTGTGATGTACCCCTAACCTATATGAACCAAAAGTATATATTTTACCACCAACTTTCTCGGCAACATTGGATGGCATGTTTCTGGCGATGCTTGTGTCCCTTATCCATTGCTTCACCAGTGCATTTAATTTGCTAAACAACATAGAATAATAATTAATATCACATTCCAATAATATCTACTGTATGGAAAATAAAATGAAACTACTATGAACACAAAGTACCTTAAAATTTCCATTCTATGATTCAACTCCTCTTCCGATTCGAATACATTATAAGGTTTCAATGCTTCCTTCAATTCATTCGTCCTAGAAAGATCACTGGGCTTTGGTTCCGCTATACTGATAGCAGATGTCATACCCAACGTGCGTAGATTTCCTTCATTCGAAGAAGACTTCGAGTTCGAATTAGTACCTTGTGATGACCACATTTTGAAATTCATTAAATTTATTTCAGATCTGAAATACAAGAAATTGTTGTGTTTACTTCTGATCCTATCAAATTGATATTGTTACCAGATTACGCAAACGATGAACTATATTTTACTATTACTACCAACTAAATAACAAAACAAAATTTTTGTAATTGACTGGTTGATACCATATTTAATACAAATTTATACAAATATATTTCCATAGTACAAACTAGTTTCAAATAGATAATTAACAATACTGAAAATATCACTTTTGTTGATTAAACTTTCATTACTAGCTTGGGACAATCTTTTCTGGACACATTCGTAGGATAAATAAATACAAGAATTATAGAAAACTCTGTAGAAAAAGAGACAAACAGAGAAAAGAAACCGTTTCACTTGAACAATGCCTACAAAAATAACATAAACGAATACTGTTGCAATATGTATTAGGGAGGCAAAAATTCAGATACAGGAGAATGTTATTATATCAAGGAAACAAGTAGAGCGTAGAGGAGAATGATAAAGCGGATAAAAATGATACGTTAATTCCACAGTAGTATTTGATAGTTTACAAACTATGCAGCATCGTTGAGAATATCGTGAACGCGGAATTTTCTTGTACAGCGTGTGCAACCGGGGGAAAAAAGTACTAGAGATCTTGACGATATTGTTGTTGTTAACTCCTTACCGCTTAACACTTTGTCAAAGATGCACTGACATGATAAAGACAGAGAAACTTCGTACGTGTTGTCAGGTTATAAAACACGCGAATTGTTGTAACAAAGATGCATTACGTCCATCCGAAGGTCGCGGAAGGTTCCTGAAAAGGAAATTGTACTCCTAACGCAATGAGCACGTTCCGAGGACTTTGTTTAGCCGCGAAACACCGTGAACAACTTGTAAACAATTTACGAGGTAGCGAAAGAACTCGGAAAAACGAAGGTTCGTAAGTCATAGATCGTTCGCGTCTACACGATTATTTTGTGTACTACCGACGAGTACAGATCCTCCGTAACTTTAATCATACGACACTTCACACCCGAAACATTTCGTATCGCGTTCCACCATGTAAATAAATAGTTAAACGTTATTACTCGAAAATAATCGTCACACGTAGACCCGCACCGCACCACCGACGGTATAAATATGGCGTCCCCCGACGGCTCAGCCAGCTTTTAGCTCAGTGTCCATGAACAATGGCATACCTAGAACGGCGTACGCAGAACGACGCGCCATCTTCCGTTCAAGTGTGAAACTAATGAAGTTTCTCTGTGAGCTTTACGCGTTTTAGAATAAATTCGTTGTCATATTGAAAATTTAGCATTGTAAGATTAATATTTATAACACATGGTTTTACGTTTGTTAGTTTCTTATTTGGAATAAAATATGTAACAAAGTGATGTATTTGAGTAATAATTCGTTCCTTCTAGTTACGCAAAACGCACTGTAGAGGGCCAGAAAATTCAACGTTAATTTTCTCGACAGCACGCAGCTCGTGACTAGGTGTTTTCATTATCTCTGATTATACATTATAATTGCTATTGCTGTTGTCCCGTTGTATATATGGAGCGAAGAATCGCAGTCAAATTTTTCGAGAATTGTTTCCCATTGTTTTAAGAAATATGCATATGAAGCGTTTCGTTCGTATTATTCGAACTAATTAAAAAATGCAACTACCTCTCCCTTTTCAATTCGCACAGGTTGTGCAATGTGTTTGGTACCATGGACAAAGACAGTTTCTTCATTCGAAGTCGATATGCACTTTTTCTTTCTGATATCGTACGATAATTGTCATGTTACATTTCGGTAATAAAGGCTACAATAATTGCTRCCTCTTTATKTCTATAATTTTATTAAATTGTAATTTTGATTGTACTTCGGTTGTTCAAAAGTTAAAGTTTAATTTGCAAAAGGATTTCTATCGCGAACGAGGTATATAAATAAACGGTATATGCAATGTATTTTTCTGTCCTGGACAAATTTAACGCTAGGTTTACGGGATCCGCCAGAATGACAATTTCTAATATTTTTAATTTACGATTATTGAGATTGTGAAGATCCATCTACGTGGAATTACTCAACAAACTTATTTCCTTAGGTATATATTATTTATAAAATGGCTGAAAACTTGGATGGACACACTCCTCTTATTTTTATAAAGTAATGTAAAATACTCACTTTTAATGCTACGCAAATCTAGTGTTAAAAGACTGCGCATCGATTACAATTTTCATGCTATGTGCAATATCTCGGCAAATTTTTTTTTTTTAAATCGGACTTTGGCTCGCAATACAAAAATATTCATTTTTAATAAGAATCTAAAATGTATAAACTGGATTTTGTGCTTCTTTGGAGTCATCCGGCGATTCAGGTAAGCGTACCGATCGATCGGCCGTTATTCACCGGTAGGCTGGAAAGAAGAAATGCCCCTTGTACTATGCATGGTATCATTAGGTTTTACAACATATTGGCCGAAACTGAACCCAATAAAAAGTCCTCCAGGGGTAGTCCCGTACCTGCCGAAGCTACCCGTGGCCTGTATCGTATCTTAACGATTATGACACGGTAATAATCGTAGGTGAGTTGAAAGGCAAACCCTACGAGCTAAGAAGGCTTGTTGAAACTATTCCAACCCAGGAACTGAAATGGTTCTAAAAATATCTGTTTCAAACTTTTATATATCGGTTCTGGTTGAAACAGTTTCAAAGAACCGAAATGGTGTTGTACCTGTTATGACGATATGGTTCCGCTTATGTCGTTTATGGTTAAGGTCCTGGGGGACCGATATTATTTCGGTTCTATAATTACTATTTTTTATTATGGACTGCGTTCAGGGATTTCGGTTCTGTCGTTCTGTATTGTGTTCGGCCTTAATGGGGCCGGAATTGTTTGAAATCCGTATACGCATTCAACGGTCAAAATCTAGACAAACTGCCGTTTCAATATTGCAACGAGCAGTTTAAAAGTGGTCAATTGTGTTTCATAAAAGTCCAATCTACGTCTGTACGGAGCCGAAATTGGGAATTTCCACCTCATCCTGGAGTAGTTTGTAATATTCGGCAGAAAATTCGAATTCTGAAGTCGCTGTCGCTGAGAGATTCTCTTAATTTCGAGAGATTTAGTGTTCGTATCAAAGACATGTACAAACACGGTGCTATGCATTTTGAATTGAATTTGCTATTGCATTTTTCTAATGTACAAATTTATAATAAAAATAGGTTTGAACGTCGCGCCTGGACGCGGACGCATGCGTCCAGACGCGCGTAGGAAAACGCACTTCGGAAAATAAACGATTAAAAGTGCAATTTAAGTCGAAAATCGTGAAAAATGGCAATTTTTCCACCTTTAAGCGTTTGTAACTCGTAAACGAATTAACCAATATCGGTGAAATTTTCAGCACGGACATAATTTATTCGAGCGAATGAAATACATTCTTTAAATTTTCAATACAGGCTCAGATGAAAAAACTGAGAAAACCAACTTTTACTATTTCTTTTCGATTCCGACCAATTCAAATGTTTTTCAAAAATTTGTTACAGCTAACCCTTCTAACTTCTCAATAATATTCAAGTCGGTTGATCTAATTTTTAAAAAGTTATGTTGCTTCAAATATAGGCAGAGAGCGCGGAACTGTTAGCGATGGTAGCATTTCAGATCAGCGATGGTTCCACATTATTATTTACAAAGGCTCATTTACCGACCGGTTTTGACTATCCGCGGATAGTCAAATTTTCCAAATAAAAATATTTGTATTACTCGATTGGCTAATAAGCCGCCCTGCGTTGTTAGAACAATTTCACATTGATTAAACTACGAGTTGCCGATGTAGATTTCTGTGGATTGAATTTGCGATCGGGAAAAAGTAACTGTAAATTTCCAATACCAGCATTGGATAACTTCAGCAAATTGGCTCGGTAAAAATGTAAGGAGACGCTGCAATAGCCATAAATTCCCTGAAACATTCCGTATCGAGGATAGGAAAAGTGATCGCAGTAGTAACGGCACAAAACTGTCAGAACGTATTTTGGTATTGTTTCGTATGTACGCGGTTAGAGCAGCTATATAACAGTTTTGTAATGTGTTTATGAAATCGGTAGAAACAGCAGTGATTGAAAATAGTATTATTATAAGTGCAGAGGCGCCTGTTAAATACTAACATGTCTTCCCTCCAAAAGTCGATTTTGAAATCAAAACTACCACCTACGGGTGTCAATTTTGGAATCGGCTCTAGGTTAGTGTGTTACGGATCAGAAGAATTTATGTTCATAACTGAAATCTTAATCATTCTAAGCTTATTCGCTGTGTGGCACGATGACGAGATTCTTCAAACGTATATTTCGCATGAAATATTAATGCTGATTAGTCGTTCACCGTTTTCGATTTTCTGATTTACAGGGTTAGCAAGTCAAAAGGATTTCAGCGTAAAAGGGATTACGAGCCTGTTCAATGGATTCCTTATTTTGATCATTCCGAAGATGTGACAATAAAAACTGGCACGTTTCATATTTATACCAAGGGGACAGAAGGACCAACATTAGTATTGTTACATGGAGGGGGCTACAGTGCATTAACATGGGCAGAATTCACTGTGAGTAGCAATTATTTTGTGTATATCAAATCCAGAAAAGCTGATGTATTTCGAACATTTTAGAAATCAATTATGACCATGATAGTATGTAAAGTTATGGCAATTGATCTTAGAGGACACGGAGACTCGCACGCGGATAACGAAGAAGATTTATCTGGAGAAACTTTAGCAGAGTGAGTAAAATGTTTCGCTGTTTAAACATCATAATTTGTGTTATACAGGAATTGTGGAACCACTTTGTTCACTGCACAGAATGATTATCTGCTTTCTAAAATGGAATCATATATTTTTGATTAGATCAGTTGATCTAGCATATAATTCTGTTCCAAAAAGTATTGGCCTGTTAATATAACTGGAATTATTTGAAGTAGCATAATTGGAACTGTATCGAGACCTTAAACTTATTTTGATATTTTCATTCAATGATTAGAGATGTTGCTGAAGTTATAAAGGCATCGACAACAGAAGATAGTTCTATAGTACTTGTTGGTCATAGTATGGGTGGTGCAGTAGCTGTCAGAGCTGCTCCGTTAATCCCAAATCTATGTGGTTTAGGAGTTATTGATGTTGTCGAGGGAACAGCTATGGATGCATTGACATCCATGCAAAGCTTTTTAAGATCTCGGCCAGCTAGTTTTAGTTCTATACCTCAAGCTGTGGAATGGTGGTAAGTACTTTATATTTTACCGAAAAAGGAAACGCTACAATGATGTAGATTCTCTTCTACCGTCTCACTTTTGATAGTTAACAAAATTTGCTATTCTGAGCACATTTTTCAGAAGGAAGGCATTTTTGGCTGACTCTCTGCAAACTAAAATGTTATTTACCTTTTTAATATGTTACATATTTGTGTTGTATAATCAAACCCAAGGTTATAGAAGAATATCTCTAATTATCCACATTTTAGTGTACGAAGTGGCCAAATCCGTAATGTACAATCAGCTAAGGTATCAGTTCCTGGACAAATAAAAAAGTGAGTTTACACATATAAATTGTACCAATGCTATACAAGTTACTTTCCTGTAATTTAATTGTAATATTTCGTTATATGTTTTAGCATCGAAACTAATAAATTAGCTACACACGATATTGGTGTAGTATCACAATCGTCGTGCGAATGTAATATAGAGACATCGATTCTACGAGAAGACATTATTCAAGAGGAAGAACCTGTAAATATGCCACCACCATCCCAGACCACCAGTACCCTTCCCACTAAAAAATATGTTTGGAGAATAGACTTATCAAAAACTGAACAGCATTGGTCTGGTTGGTTTAAAGGATTATCAACTGCATTTTTAAACGTACCAGTTCCAAAAGTACTACTTTTGGCTGGTGTCGATAGATTAGATCGAGAACTTACTGTTGGTCAGATGCAAGGTAAAGTAAATGTAAACTTTATTATTCATAAGTTATACGCATATAAAATATATCAGAATTACAGAAGTGTGTGAGACCCCTCCCGATCCGACATTTTCGAATTCTCGCACACCTCTACAAAATTACGATTTTCTCTATTAGGCAAATTTCAAATGCAAGTATTACCGGCATGTGGACATGCTGTGCACGAAGATGTTCCAGATAAAGTGGCAGAGGCAATTGCTACTTTTATGGTTAGACATAAATTTACAGAATCTGCATCGGATTTTCCACGGTAAATATTCATTTATTTAAAATAAATTATATAAATTACATAAGGTTATTTCTAATTTGCATAATTAACATGTGTTTTAGAACTTTTCCTGCTTGTTAGAGCAAACGAAAAAGTAAAATGGGTAAAATTTGTTAATACGATAAATCAACACACAGCGAGGTAGTTAAAAATGATCGTTTTATTTATTTAAAAAAGTTATGTTCACAAAATATATATGGATACATGTATAAATAAAAACAGTATCTCATTGCGAGAAATAAATTCGTTCTTATATACACTGATTGTTCCATCGTCACACACATATACCTGCTTATCATGAGTTCATAAAGATGTTTTGTCATCTGTACAAAAATGCGAGTAAAAAATATAATTAAAAGCTTTTATTAAAAAGTTCTTAAGACTATAGCATGCTACTCTACAGTTGCCCCATTCTCAAATGCATAATACTTCAATATGTTCATAGAAAAAGTGTAAATATAAATATATACAAACTTGCGGCAGTACACACAAACTTAATACATATATTACTATCTACGTACAAAAATGAGAATAATTTCGAAACAGATTTATACGTATGATATAGCTGTCTTCAAATCACAAATTTATAAAATCTAATCAAATCACTAATCAAATCCAAAACGAGGTAAATTCTTTACAACAACACATGGCGGACCTGCTCGGCCAGCTTTTAAAGGAGCGACCTTAAAATGAAATTTTTTTTTAATACATATTCTAATATTTTTCGAATATTTTAAAGTTAAATGTTATTTTATGTGAACTTACAGATTCCCATTCATTTCGATGCGGGTCGTATGCCTCAACAAGGGTAAGATATTGTTGACCATCATAGCCCCCCACTGCCATAAGTCTATCGCCAAGTACACAAACGCCAATTGCATCCCTCGGGACACTCATTGGCGCTACCATGGTCCACGTATTCGATTTAGGGTCGTACCTAATATCGTCAAACATCATAAAATATTTGTATAGATACTGATGTTTACGACATAATTGGTTTATTGGCGATTTCTATGAATATGCGAACCTTTCGACGCAATTAAATCTGCTGGCATTAGGATTAGTGGCAGGAGCATCATGGCCACCTAATGCGTATAAACATCCATTTACTACCCCAACTCCGACTCCACCTCTCCGTTTTGACATTGGAGCACAAGGAGTCCATTTATTTGTGTGAGGATCATAACATTCTACAGTATTTAAACATGAACTTATATCCCTTCCACCTACAGCATATAATCTGAAAAGTACGAGCATGTAGTTCGTAGTCTCGTATACGAACAAATTGCCAGGAAACTTGTAAGAGTAGTTATTACATGTAATTGTTTGTGCATTTATTTACAGACTTAAAATCTTACTTATCGTTTAATACAGCCACACCAACTGTAGATCTTTGTATCGACATAGGAGAAACTGAACTCCATTGTCGCGTAGATGGGTCCCATCTTTCTACCGTGTCAAGGAAACTCCAACCGTCATGACCACCGACAGCATACAAAGGTCCACCTAATACGGCTACACCTAATCCATGACGATGTACATTCATGGAAGACAATGTATTCCATATAAAAGTGGAAAAGTCGAAACATTCTACTGTATTCAATGTTTTTAATCCATCCCTTCCACCAGCAACAATTAATTTTTTGTCGACGATAGCAGCACCAAATTGAAGTCTCCTACCACTCATAGCAGCTATCGGTTTCCAAGCATTGTCGCGCAAGGAAAATGCATCTATAGAAGTAGCACCTGAGAGCAACAATGAACAGTTAAAAAAATAATCATGTTCTTACTAGTTTTAGAAAATTACCCTTATTAGCATCCATTCCTCCAACAGCTAGCATATGACCCACAGTGGCTTTCCTAGGCTTTGTACGTCCTGACTGAAGTAATGGCCTACGCTCAGGCAGAAGATGATATTTCAATGCTTCCATGACTAGTTCCTGTGCTACTCTTTGATCTTTGAACATTTCATTGCTCTCAATATTGTCTGCTATAAACTGCACGAATTCAACAAAGTCTACACAAATCTACAATCTACACGATTTTTATGAACGAGTAACAATATTTAACTCACCGCAGGGGACAAGAGAGGTAACTTTACAAGACTCAACAGTCTGCTTGCTTCTTTCTGTCTATTTTCTGGATCATGCTCCAACCAAGTCATAAGTGCCTGAAGTTAATAGTAAGGATAATAGTTTTTCCATCACCTTAAGCTTCGAGTTTAGTCAAATATAATCATTCTAACTAAAAATCTTTCTTTATGTCTTACATGGAAAATTGTTTCTTCAGAAGGAACATTGAGATCTTCCGATTCTAATAATTTGGCAACTTCATTAGCAGACAATAAAACAAACTCTTGATTTTTAGTAACTTCCATAAAGTGCTTAGTTGTGTACGCATGTGCATATTCTAATAAATCTGGACAACCCTGTGTATCCGCGAACACTCTTATTCCTAGACAATTACTGGGATGGAGTTGTTTCCTAAGAAATTGGCAGCAGGCCTTAACGACCGGATTCAACTGTAGTAGACATGCCGTTGCTAAAAGAGTCTCTACGCTGTCCTCTCTTATTTCTATACAACCTGCGTTCAAAAATGGCACATCAATTCCACAGTATTTACAGATTAAGTGTTTACAAATATTTACCAGTGTAGCAATAACAGACCAAAGCCCATAGCGCATCCCCATCTACCTCCATTAATTCTACTTCGTTCTGACCCGATTCTCTGAGAGAACTTGTAAACATGGCAGCAAAGTATTCAGAACCTGCGCTAAGAACTAAGCGATGCACGGGGAAACGTCTGTTTCCTAAACAAACGACAAACAAGCAGGTGTATTTCACATATTGTATTTCACACTGAAATTACAAATTTCGTTTAACACTAGATTTACAGGAGCTGTCAAAATGACGAATTCTAATATTTTAAATTTAATATTACTAGGATTCTAGGATGCATACATAAGAAATTATTTAGCAAATTTATTTCTTAGGGTGTATATTATTTTTAAAATATTACTAAAAATGTGGGTATAGCAGGTTCTTGTTATTTTTATGAAGTAATGCAAAATAGTCGATTTTAGTGCTCCGTAAACCTATTGTTAAGAACAAAGGAATTCCGCTACAGTTACTGCTTACCTGCAATTAACGTGACATCTGTAAATTGTTGTTTATGCAAATATTTTTCCATGACTCTGAGACTGTTCTCCGCGTGTTTCGACACACGAAAGTTTTCATCTTGAGACGTCGAGATACTTGAAACTATACTTGAGAGGCTGTGCTCACTGGCAGACGCTTCTTTATTCGAGAACGAAAGTTCTTGCTCGCTTTTGTTCATTCCCGACGTGATCGTGTGACCTGCCCTCGACATTTTCCCGCAATAAAACTTCGATGATTATTCTTCTAATAACGACGGTGCGTTCGATCGATTCAAGGCACTTGGTTTAATAAAAATTTCGAATGTAAATAGTTTAATTTCCGCTCGATCGATGACAGTCCGTGGTGCACAGCAACGGCGCGCTTCACCTTGACAGTTCGGAGTTTACAATTGAATGTAAACAGTGAATCGTGTGTGTGGGTACGGTCAGTGACTATAGTTCAGTTCTTGGGTCAGTGCACTCTGCATATGTATTAAATTCACACATTAAGAAACAAAGAAACGAACACCAGTTTTGAATTGGGAAAACGACACGCTATTCGAAATCACAGGAAACGATGTACGCGTGTATATGGTTTATTGAAAAATGCTATCATGATATTTTCCACCTTAACACTAGGTTTACGGGACCCGTCAAAATGACGGGTTCTAATACTTTTAATTTACGATTGCTGTATAGTTGCTGTTGTCTCGTTGCATATATGGAGCGAAGAATAGCAGTCAAATTTTTCGAGAATTGTTTCCCATTGTTTTAAGAAATATGCATATGAAGCGTTTCGTTCGTATTATTCGAACTAATTAAAAAATACAACTACCTCTCCCTTTTCAATTCACACAGGTTGTGCAATGTGTTTGGTACCATGGACAAAGACAGTTTCTGCATTCGAAGTCGATATGCACTTTTTCTTTCTGATATCGTACGATAATTGTCATGTTACATTTCGGTAATAAAGGCTACAATAATTGCTACCTCTTTATATCTATAATTTTATTAAATTGTAATTTTGATTGTACTTCGGTTGTTCAAAAGTTAAAGTTTAATTAGCAAAAGGATTTCTATCGCAAATATAAATGAACGGTATATGCAATGTATTTTTCTGTCCTGGACAAATTTAGCATTAGGTTTACGGGATCCGTCAGAATGACGGTGAATTGTGAAGATCCACTTACGTGGAATTACTTAACAAACTTATTTCCTTAGGTATATATTATTTATAAAATGGCTGAAAACTTGGATGGACACACTTCTCTTATTTTTATAAAGTAATGTAAAATACTCACTTTTAATGCTCCGAAAATCTAGTGTTAACAAAAATAGCGTGCAAGTAGTCGTAGTTTCCTTGTTATAAAAAATTAATTAGTAAGCATTACATTAACCAATCCTAGAAATTTACATTTCTTGTTTGTGCTTATCGCGCCATAATTTTTTGCGGAGTTATCGAATCGTTTGCAAACTACATTTTTCTGCTAGGTTATAATGTTTCATTTAAGTATGTGCGTGTGTCAATGGTTGCATTCGTGAATGCACATGTGCATTGCAGACGTATGACTCATTGTTTCTCAAATGACTTTTAGACAGTTTGGACAGTATGATTGTATGTATTCGATAAGGGAAAAGATATTATAGTAGTTGAAAAAATGTTACAATTTTATTGCACTTCATTGTAAATATTATAAATATATTTCTTTAGGTATAACACTTTTGTTTTCATTGTGCTCGTTTGTCTCGAATAAAATACTAAGATGCCATGTACAACACACACACTGTATGAAATGACGCGATAAAATTATTATATATTACGCATGTAAATGCCACAAATATAAGTTGCAGGTTCGACAGTTTCTGTAGTTCGCTATTTCTTGAGATTATTTATGTATTACTCGATTTCTAATAAAAACATTGATCCTACTTACAACAACGAACGACGTCTTGAATTAATTGTTTTGTTAAAAATTAATAGTTAATGTTACATACAGTTGATCGTGTATATACAAAACTGTGCATCGTACATCAATCATTCTGACTCCGACACGTTACAATGTTGCTTACACATGTAAATGTTCATGGTAAACTTCTTGGCAGAAACAATTATACCTAAAATTATATCCAATAACATTAATACTTTACAAATCATACTGTATTTATAAAAACATTCCTATAGTTTCCATTATTCTAAATGTTATTAATGTTAAACGAAACATTCGATTTTACGATATAAAATAAAAATGAACAAAAGTTTAGCGGCGTTGACAATTACGTTACGCAACGAACATAAAATACATAAATGGCACCTGAAAAGAGGCAGTCGAACTGTTTGAATAAATGCAGTATAATTTGGTAAAAAATATTTTAGACAACAATATTGCTCTGATAATACCGATTATCTGCCATGGAGCCGTAACGTTTAATTAATATATTATTGTCCAGTATTGCACTATATACAGATTGCTCCTCCACACGTTTGTTCCGATTTTGTCGGAAGTTCTGAGTTTGATCCTGGAAAGGACCCGTAAAAGGGCCTTTTCCGACAACAACAAAAGCGATCGAGGAGCTCTGTCAGATCATTTCTTTCAGTGTCGTCCCTATAAAGACCGCTAGACGCTTCGTCTGTACACGCTGCAATGAACGTTTGCAAATCGTTTTTCGGAAACCCGTCACGATAATAAACCTTGATTGTGTCGTAGGCATCCATTATCACAGAAATGAATAAACTTAACACCACGTAAATGTACAATGAAATAAACGTGTATAAATAGATCCTAGAATACCACCACAGCATTGGCGATTTGAACTTTGTTATGGTAAACGTGGCGAACATGTCGTCGCCATTTATAAGCGCAAACAAGCATTCAGACGTTGTGGCGAGCGATCGAAATTTCATGTGATACGGTCCTAAAATCAACCAGCCAGCAAACGTAAAACCGGCGTAAATAAGAATCGCGCAAAGCAAGAATCTTGCCACTTTTGGGGCAGCCTTTTTCAACGTTAAAATAACAACGTTGTACGTTTTAAAGAAACCGAGGTAACGCAGTACGCCGAACCAAACGAGCAAATTACCCGTCCCTAGGAATATGCTACATACGTCCCAATTATCTCTGCTGAACTGTTTCCGTTCGATCTGTTCCTTCACAGCCGAGCCAATGATGATCAATAGATCGTTCACAATGATCATGACATACCATAAATTTAAAAATTCTAATCGTCCTTCGAGACTCAACACACTGCCGTATGTTTTATTGAAGAAATTCATGGTTTCGAATTTCAACAGTTGCGCCCTGTATATAGCTCTTGAACATAAAACAAGAGACACGGTACAAATAAGAATCACTAGCAAATTGAGTATTGTCCTTAAAGCTGCCTCGATACGACTATCAGTAATGTACCGCGTATCGCCTTTGCATTGCAATCTCTTTGGTACTGTATCCAGCGAGAGCAGCATTTGCCCATCAAAATCACGATTGTCCAAAATAATTGCAATGTTGAATTGATAACAATCCGGTGGCGTCATTGGTCCGGCAGCTTTTAAATTGACTGTTTTCAACGCAAATGTTAAGTGCGCCTTGACAAGGGCCGAGAAATTTACATTTATATTTTGCTGAGACAACAGGTGCTTCGACGTACTGTATTCCTTGTAAACTTGATGAGTTACATTCAGGCACGTTTCTACGACTTCTTTGTCAAATACATAACTTTCGTTAAAACCAAATATAATACCTTCTTTGTAATGAAATAAACATAGAACAGCTGGCACTACCGAGTTATCTTCCGCCGTATACGAATAAGATCCGATCGCATTACTAAGATTAAAGTAACCATCTAAAGCATAATTAATTGTACTATAGAAGTCCTCTTGTTTGTAGATTGCAAATGGACCTGTTGCCGGTGGATAAGCCGGTACCTGAAAGCAGCAAATAATCAATCTTAAATATCTGTAATTTTTGTGTAAGCACGCTGAATAAATATCTAATAATAACCTCTTGCATGGCATCCCATCCTCTAAGGAACAAATGGGAGAAAGCTATTCGATTATCCCAGGCGTAATTCACATGCATGTAATTACTATGGGCAAACAGACACAGCTGTGTGGTGACCAGCACAATCTTTACCACTTGGACAATAAATTTGTACGGGAAACGGCGTTTAGCTTGCCACTTTTCGATTGGGTTCATAAAGAAGAACTTCAATTTTCTTCGCATCTTTTCTTCCGCAAACGACGTCATGTTACAAGTTGGTGGATCTCTTATGATTGATCGATGGTGACTGCAACAGAAAAGATATTTCAATATAAATAACCAAAGCATTTTGTTCTCATATTTTTATATTACCGACTAAAATCAATAACGACAACAGAGATTTGAGCATCATACAGTTTTTCTTTTTCTACTAAATCTGTAAAAACCGCTTTACAGAATCTCTGTCTGTACAGTGTTACATCGGAAGAATGAAGAATACCATTTACCTTGTTAGTGACAGTAATTGTGGCACGATAACATTTGCTTAACGTACCAAGATACAAACAGAATAGAAGCTGCGCAGCAGAAGCTCTCCCAGTAGACAATAAATAATTTTCTGGGGTAACTAGTATTCGGACGATATCTACATAGTTGAATAACATATCTCCGAAGATATGATATCGAGTGCTATGGCCCATTAATGACGAACCAAGTGACAAAGAAAAACCAGTGATGAAAACCAGAAGAAACCAAAAGTCACATGAACGCCCATTATTGATTAACGATCGCGCGGAGATTAACGCGAGAAGACTGGACAACAACGATTTCAACGAGAACCGAGGATCACGAAGAGAAACACGCGGCCTGAAGAAACTACGAACCTTGGGCTGGCTACGTTCTCGTTGAGCAGTTCATTTTCCCCGTTCAATTCGTCCTCGCTGTCAAGTCCGTTGCTCCACGAATGGTTCCTCAGGATGTTCCCCTTCGACTCTTCCCGTAAATTTCGTTTGCGCGGCTCTGTCATCTCGTACAACTCCCGTTTCGGAACGGCGCTCGTATGGACCCAAATTGTTACTGGAAGAATGGTTTATCCCGCGGAATTGCCGTCCCAGTTTCCGACGGACGATGAGAGGCTGAGCTGTTCACATGCGTTGATCTGCGAGGGAACACCACAAGGATTAATCGTTGACATTGGTCTCCGTCCCGCGATCGTGTTACTTCTAGGCCCGCAAAGGTGATGGAACAACGTACAGGGTCGTGATACGCAATGAAAAACGGTCGCAACAATTTCACGTTGTTAACAGCGGCCATCGCATGCCATCCAATTCACGAACCAAGTTCGACTGATCGCCGCGCTGCCTCGGCCGTTCCCGAAACCAGCTGATCGCATGGTAGGAGTTAGGCGGGTGGGGTGAAGCTCCCGCAATTATACCATCGCACGGACACAGCTTTTTGTCGCATATCAATCGGAAATTACGTTCGATCGTCACCGCAAATGCGAACCATACGTTCCCATTTCGAGCCAGCTTTCATGAGAGTAACAGATAAGGGACGGCTACCACGATAATAAGCTCATACGAGTTCGACAACGGTTAGCCTATACCTCGCTTCCAATATACAGTACAAAACGAGAATAATGGACCTCGTACAAAACGAGAATAATGTGTTAATAATAACAACGCTTGTGCAGGCCGACTGTTGGCTTGAATGAGCACGATAGTCAACCATCGTTTCGAATGAATAGTTTCATTTCGTTATGCAATTTTAGAAAATAGTGTCGCACGATGTCTGACTACTGACGCCTTATCCCCTTAAGTGAATCAGCCCGTGTCATGCACAGGCTCTCGCGTAACGCATGCGAGCGTTTTAATACCTGGAAATATTATGAAAAATGTACTAAATGAAGTTCACACATTTTTAAAAGAAAAAGCTACTATTTAACGATAACTCAAGATTACTTGAAGCAACACTTGACGGTCTAAATGGCCGACTACTCGAACAACTACCCTAAATGTACACGTAGAATTAACCCTTTGCACTCGGCGCTATTTTCATTCTGAAACTAAACTTCCGTCTTAGAATATTTTCATTTTATTCGTACAAAACTGATTTCCACATATAATATTTAAATGTTTAGTAATCTATTAAATAAAGATTTTGTAGTGTTATAAAGATTTTGTAGTGTTACAAATATTTTGTAATATTTTTCGTAATTTCTTTGGAATAATGCCACAACAATTTCTAGTGGTGCTTCAGGGTCATCGCTCGAGTGCAAAGGGGTTAAAATAATCAAGTATTAAATGAAAGTCTAGCTGTATGAAATGAGTAAAGAAAAATTTGAAGTGCAAGTCCAAATTGCAAGTTCAATAAAGGGGTAACACGTTCGTTACCAGTGTTTGTATCGACCACAGGCTTTCTTAAGCTACCGTGGTTTTACTGTACAATATTTAAGAAAATATTCTTCTATAAAATACAAAATAAAAATTGTCACAAAGAACTCGCAAGCTCTCCGAATAATAGGCTGCATGTTGTCATTTCAAACAAGCACTATGAAGACACGTAATTCGATTCTTGACGAGATCATGATTCTCACAGGTGTATGACGCTGGAAGGACAACGTGTTAAATGACCGGTCCCTAATTTTTTCTTTCACAATTACTGAAATTGTAAAAATGTTTTTATAGGAAATTTGTTAACGAACCTCTTCATTGAAGCTCGTATTACGATAAAAGTTGTATGAAGTCTGTCTCAACGATTTCTAGCGGTGCTTCAGAGCGAACCTGAATGATTCGACAGTCATCCGTGTACAGGAAACGAGGAATTAGAAAGTACGCTGGGACGAAGGTTGGAAAGCAACAGGGCTGAAAGCGTTGTCAATTAGCGGAGGCCGTGAAACCGATGCGCAGTTGCGTGGCAAGATAGGAAGTGCACGTAACACTCCGATGGGTAATCGGATCATCAGATTGGCGGAACCGTTTCTTTGTTCCGTTCGATCGGGAAGCGTTGTCGGGGGGGCGAATTCGATGGGTAGCCGGCGGAGCGTGGTCTCAAAGAGATCAGCCGATGGAATTCGAGAGTAATCAATTAGCGGGACGGACCGCGAGGAAAGAGAGAAATTCGTAGGCGGCGAGCACGCGGACGGCGTGCTCCGCGTGCAATGATCGAATGACGAGGGGGTGGTTGTGCGCGCGTCCCCTCTGGTTGCCTCTGGTTCGAGGATCGGCGCGCGTTCCCGGCGCGCGTTCTGCGCCAGCGTGCCGGCCCTCGCAACATACACACGAGCGGTGCGTCCTGCCGCGCGCGCGAACCGCCTAGGAGAGGAAGCGCAGCGACGAAGCCGAGCTAAGCTCGGCCTTCCTCGACCGACCGTAGGCGCAGTCTCTCGTCGTCAGTCTTTCTCGTTCCTGGACCCGAGAGAGCAGGCTTTCGGGGTCATATCCATCCTTGGTGTCGAGCCGCCTCTGTCGCAGCCCTCAGCTGTCCTCGGTCACCGACCCGTGCACCCCTATTCTCATTGTTCACGCGACCCTCCGGCATCTCTGTGCTCTGTGTTTCGGAAGTGTTGCCATCGCCGGTGTGAAACAGCCGATCCATCCGTCGCGAGAATAAACAGAAAGAAACAGAGAGAGAGAGAGAGAGGGAGAGAGTGGTGGCCGCACGATTGTTGTCTCGTCCCTTTTTCTTCTTCTCTCCCTCTCCTTCTTTGTCCTCCTCTGTCCTCTCTCTTTCGCTCTGTCGCACCAGCTCGCTTCGCCGTTCGGCTCCCAGCCTCACAATCAATCCGAGGACTGCACGCGTCGTTCTTAGTCGACTCGCACACGCTCGTCGTCGACGCGGTTCCTACGAGACCGGTGTCCCGGAACAGGAGTGAAGCATGGTGGATCAACAGCAGCCGGATCAGCAACAGGAAGCGGTGCCAGGCGTGGTGGAGCTGAACGTGGGCGGTATATTCTACACCACCACGCTGACCACCCTCACCCGGGAGAGCAACTCTCATCTCGCCGCTTTGTTCTCCGGGAAGCTGCCGGTCGAGAAGGACGCGAAGGGCAGATACTTCCTGGACCGGGACGGGGTGCTGTTCCGTTACGTTCTTGACTTCCTGCGGAATCAGGCGTTGGTGCTGCCCGAGGGGTTTCGAGAGAAGGAGAGGCTGAAGCAGGAGGCGAACTACTACGGCCTGCCCGGGTTGGAGCGCGCGATCCAGGAGAACAAGTTCTCCAGCACGTCCGGGAAAAGGTTGAGCGGGTGCATCACCGTCGGCTACCGCGGCAGTTTCGCGTTCGGCCGCGAAGGCCTGGCGGACGTCAAGTTCAGGAAGCTGTCGAGGATCCTCGTGTGCGGCCGCGTCACGCTCTGCCGGGACGTGTTCGGGGAGACGTTGAACGAGAGCCGCGATCCCGACCACGAGACCTCCGATCGTTACACGTCGAGGTTCTTCCTGAAGCACAGCTTCATCGAGCAGGCGTTCGACATGCTCCAGGAGCAAGGGTTCAAGCTGGTCGGCAGCTGCGGTTCCGGCACCGCCGGCGGCAACTCGGAGCAACCGAAGCCCGGCACGGACGCCGAGGAGAACCGTTGGAACCATTACAACCTGTTCGTCTTCGTCCGCGATTAAACGGAGTTCGCACGTTCCTGCTTGGTCCGATTTAGCTGAACGCGTCGGTTGTTCGGTACGGTCGGTGTCCTCAAGAGACGTCGTCCGGTTCCAGATGGTTCTGCGTCGTCGACGATGGAAGAGACGCCGGCTTCCCGAAGATCCTCCTTTCAGGACCGATCGCAACCGGTAGAGTAAAGAGTAGATGAACGTTCCCGTGACCGTTGTACACGCGCGAGCATTATTCAGACTCGTCGGGCTACTAGAGCGACAACGTGTCACGCGTTCCTATTTCAAAAGATTCTTCGCTCGTCTCCTGCGCCCCGCGAACGGACCCGCAACAGCTTCGTCGTCGGAGCTCGCCCTTTAAAACGGCCGAACACCATTCTCGACGTTCGGTCGAACACCGGTCACGAAACACCGAGTTCGTTTAGCTGAATTCCGCGGGACACAGGGACTAATTGGCCGCGGCGCGACGACCGACGTGACCGGAAGCAACTTCGAAGGAACGAGATAGTATTCGGATCTTCCGAGGTTCGAAGTTTCAACGAGAGAACGCTTCACTAGTAAAGATAAGACAATAGAGAAACGGTTGTTGTCATCGTGACCGACAGATTCGACGGACAGACCAACACTTTTTTTTTTGCGAACGCGTTTATCTGTCTACTCGCTGGATGTTATTATTACTCGTCTATTTATGGGTCGAACGTGTCCGGCGGACTTCCGGCGCGGCGATTTGAAGAATGAAGGAGAGAACGACGGGAACGTTGTTTCATGGCATGGAATCGCTGAAAGGGAGAACTTTAACGAGACCAACTAGCGTGAACCAATCAATCACTTAGAGTCTTACGATTGTTAAAAGAAGAAGAAGAAGAAAAAAAAAGAAGAAGAGAAACGGGTAATACAAAACAGACAAAGAACGTAGAATAGAATCGGGTTGGCCACCCAACGTTTCCCCTCTTGTCGTCGTTATCAATCTTATCGTTCCGGATGGATCGAGAAACGGAGATGCCCGAGACTCAGCCTCAAACAACGCTGGTCGGCTGTTCGAGGTTGAGCTTGATGTCGGACAGGCTGTACAAGAAACTCTGTGTGTATGTACGTATCCTGTAAACGTAGATTTTGTGTACGCGCACGCCGCGAACGCGTGTCGTCGAGCGATTCAAGTTAATCGCTTAGGTCGAACGAATCCCCTCTTAACCGGTTCTTCGTTAGAATGTCGAATTCTAACTTCTTTGTTAGGGGCCGCGAGCGAAAAGAGAAGCGACGTAAGTGTACTTATTACACGGAGGTGTGTACGCTATCGTGTAGATGGAGAATAGTTTTACCGTGTGTTTCTAGCGGAGGAGAGTATTGTAATCGGTACTGGATGTTTCCCTGCCTGCGTGGCGAGCCGCACGATATCCATTCGTGCAGGCCGAAAAACGTTCGGTGAAATGATCGCGCGTAGATACGCGTAGATAGCGTGTCGGATAAAAGCGGAAGCGTTTCGACGAACAGCGAGCGTGACGGGACTGCCGTCGACGTCGGCGCGACGGACGTAGGAACGCGGATTTTTCCCCCGCGGGACAACTATGAATTAACAGGCGGATAAGAGGCGCGCACGTTCACGTTTTATTATCGCGGGTTTGATTATCGCGTTACAATTGTACCGGCGCGCGGTTTCGAGAGGCTCGCGCGATCCGTGATTTTAAACGAGAATCGAATGTTTAACGCGTCGCCAAGCACGGCCAGCAACAAGTCATTCGAACGCGCGGAGAGAATGAAATGATCCGGTGCCCGGGATTCCGGGCGCGCGGATTCTCGCCGAAGAGGAATCTTTCAAGATGAACGAGCGCGATCGCGTCGGAGCTAAACAAATGGCTCCTTTCCGAGAAAATTTAAATATCCGGACGCCGGGGATCACGGGGTGAATTTTCACTCGGGTCCTTATACCCGGCCCGGCTCGGCCCGTATTTTATTTCATGATTTTTGACCTACGCGCACGGTGGAATTGATAAGGCTTTCCGCGCGGCCGTTCTCCCGGTTGCAAGACAATCTTATCGGCGATTCCTGTGGCATGTAGATTACATTCTTCTCTGCCGTATGTTGCCTCTTATTAGAACCCCGAATAGAATTAATTAGAACGTGTTCCGTTGCGTTCGATGTAAGGCGGTTCTGTCGGCCGCTCGTCGACGTTGCAAGTTGCAAACGCTCGTCGCCGGCCTGAAGAAATCGGAACTGTCTTTGTAAACAGCTGTTATCAGATCCACGTACACTCTTGTTCATAAATCGCGGGCCACTCGTGTTACACACAGCAGAATTTAAAGTACTATTCCAGCAGTCTTCCTCCGTTACTGTATCCGATGGTGAGTGTTTTAAAAATTGAGAAAAGTCTTCTTTGATTTATTATATTTATTTCTAATCTTCCGATTGAACAGTTCCTCCTCGTGCCGAACGAGAAAGAGTGTCAGATAACGTGTCGAATTAAAAATTGAGAAAATTCTTCTTTGATTTATTATATTTATTTCTAATCTTCCGATTTAACAGTTCTTCTTCGTGCCGAACGAAAAAGAGTGTCAGATAACGTGTCGAACTAAAAATTGAGAAAATTCCTCTTTGATTTATTATATTTATTTCTAATCTTCCGATTTAACAGTTCTTCTTCGTGCCGAACGAAAAAGTATGTCAGATAACCTGTTGAATTAATTCTTGGATGTTATTTTACATCCTTTGTACACGAAAGATGATTACGCCAATTCTAAATAACAATTAATTACTGGCGTGTCACTGTTACCGTTTCACATAACGATAATAACGCGATCGAATAAGATGGTTTCAACCCTCGATCTACGCATTCCTTGGCACAGGTGTCCAGTGATTTATGAACGGTAGCACTAGGCTGTCACTCATTTCTAGAATGCGCTGCATTGTTCCGTGAAGCGATTGTTAACGTATTATCGGCAGCTATGCGCTCGCACGCGCGTGTGTGTGTGTGTCTGTATAAAACAGTGTGGCCGAAGTTTCGACACGACACCGGTTTGGCTCGGTGTGCGCAGCTTCCGGACCGGAAGTTCGAAATTTGGCAAGACCAAAGCGGACCTTTTGTGCTCCGACGATCCCGCTCTGTATACGTTGATAACATACCCGACGTGTCAAAGGGCGCTCGAGCTATTCACGATCGGGGATCATGGATCGTTGGAATCCGACGTGCAGCCTACGCTCCGTTGGATCACGAAGGTCGCCGGCGATAGTTCGCGAACGTAGACTGCGTCGCTCGCGCCGAGATCGGCGGAGGATTTTTTCGGATCGATCGGGAGCGGCGGATAATTAACTGGTGCTAGATATCACGGGGGATCGTTCCTGTAGAATGATCGTAGAGTTTCGAATTTCAATGTTTCGCATCTCGGCATTGTTCTCGGCGGGGAATGTTCGTTCGGTCGGTGTTCCCAGGTGCACCGGGAGAGAAAATTTTTCGGCAACGCTGTCGAGATTGCTATTATAACCAGAGAGGAAGATAACCACTAGATCTAGTCGTCGACGAAAGGACCAAATCAAACAAATTTTTGCGAATCGTAAAAACTCATCTTAACCAGCTTCTGTAAATATCTCCGTTGGACCAGATCGATCGTTCGAAGAGTATTTAATCATCTAGGCGACAACGGTTCAACGAGCCTAATCGGGACCCGTTACGGTATCACCGAGGCCGAAGACGAGCCGCGAAAACGTACGAATAGGGGTCGTTCACGGGGGTCGTAGCCCTCGACGACGACACCCTGCGAAATTCTAAAAGCCGTGGAAATCCAATTGGCCAGAATCCCAATCTCGGTGTACCTGGGCGTCTCGCGAATCAAATCGGGGCTCGAATCGGGTACTTCGATTCACGGCGTGTCCCGACGCCACCGATCGCCCCGAACATTTCGTTCGAATTCCTATCGGAGAAGTCGTTGCGATCGTACGATCGTGGCTATCACGAAACGATCTAATGGCACGGCGAGAGCCGGCTGGTAGATCCGCGAGATAGGTCGGCCCTAATTCGTAGATTAGGAGCGGCGCACAGTGGGCGATTTCGACGAAATCCGATTCAAAATCACTGAACTTTCGATAGAAATGAGGTAGAGCGATGAAAGTTTTTTTTTAAATTGAAGCTGAAACTTTGTGGAACATGGGAAAACAGGGAGATTATGGTACGAATGTTTTTTAACAGTGAGAAAATTCGTTGAGCTTGTACAATTTCAAGAACATTGTGGTTTTTCCGATACCACGGGCGGAGAAAACTTTTTTTTAACATGCTATACATCGTTTCTACTGTCATTGCTACTGACACTTTCTGTAGACTGTGTGTGTGCCGATAATTTAGTATAAATTAGATATCTGTTGTCCATAATTATATTTTCATTGATAGTAAGGTAATTTTGAAGTAAGGTAAGTATTTGGTTGTACCAAAGAAAGAAAGTTAGAAACTTCGTTGATGCAAAATACGTGAGTGAAGGAAAAATGAAATACTTACCTTACTTCCTTTGTAAATGAAAATATAATAATTTATGCCACATTTTATAATTTATGCCACATTACAGCCACACACAGTCTGCAGACAGAATAATGATTTCATTAGTTTTTGTCATAAAAATCTATTTTCTGCAAAATCCTGAGGTCGTAGACAAATTTTGGGAAAAATCTATGGGAAATGATGTGTAACATGTTAAAAAAGAAATTTTCCGCGCGTGGTATTGGAAAAACCAACATTTTCTTGAGACTGTTCATTGTTGAGAAGTTCAACGAATTTTCTCAAGGTTAAAAAACATTCGTACCACAATCTCCCTATTTTTCCCATATTCTACAAAGTTTCAGCTTTAATTTAAAGCAAATTTCATTTCTCTACTTCGTTCCTATAAAAAGTTCTGTAATTTTGAATCCGATTTGGTCGAAACTGCCCACTGTGCGGCGCACCGCGATTCCGCTCGTCGTCGAAGGAAACGAGTCTCGGACGAGTCTTGGATCGAGGAAACCGATCGAGCAGGATAACGCGATTCTCGTCGCCTGTCCGTCGGTAACGCCTCGAGCACCCTGGAAAGGACTCCTTTCCTTTTCGTCGGAATGGATTCGTGCTTGCCGAAAGCGGGAACCCACGGTCGCCGAACGAACCTGCTGAAATCTGGAATCGGTCTGTGCCGGACATGCATCCAGAATTTCGTTTGTGCTCGGGCAAATTGCTTTTTCCGAACGCTTTCCCTGCGACACGGAAGAAAACGAACCGGAAACGGCTCTCGCCGAAGCGTTGAACCCGTCAGCAGGGAGAGTGTGTGCGAGAGAGAGTCATTTTCCGCTGAACGTACGCGGGGATTATAGTTCCGAGATTGAAAATATTGATACGGATCCGCCTGATGCAGTTTTAATTGCGCACGAGATCGGCGCTGCACTCTGCAAGATCCTTGTTCTTGTTTTGTGCTCGGTGAGTGCTCGATTTCATTCACGTTCGTTCGGCGCCCGGTCGATGACTGTACGACGGTGTTGGGTAGCGTTTAAGGCGATGCTACACTTTGACGATACTGAATCATTGTACATGTATATACACAAATCGAGAGAACAGAAATAAAAAGGATGATACGGCCGAGCGTGTCCGATTACTTTTCCTCAAAGAGTTTTGTCCCCCTTTTTCCTCTTCTTCCTTTCTTCTTTCACCCCCTGCGGATCGAACGTAAGTCGGTAGGGTGCATGACGACCAGATTACTATGATAACGGAGCTAAGAGAAAAAATCGAAGGGTATAGATATTCGGTTGTAACGCTGTTCGGTTGCAAATGTGAATTTTTTATTTCGAACGATGCGGTTTCGTCTCGTTTTGAATGCGCGTAACTGCGATCGATAGACTGCGGATTTTCTGCATTTGTAATAAATGCGAGTAAATGCATTTCGAAACGGTGAGAAACATTAAAAAGATTTAAATTGTTGAAGGGATAGAAATTTTCTATGTGGTCGAATATTTTTCGCTTGCGGATACGTATGAACATTTTACAGCGAACTTAAATTTATATTGAAAATGCAATTTCTCAACCTGCTACGGAATTATTAATACTAAATGATGCTCTTGCGAGTCTGATCAGAGTAAACGTTTATTCACGATGAATGAAGCGAACTCCCGTTTGATCTATTAGATTATTAACGATAAAGTAGCTTCAACCAACAGAGTTACGACAGAAATTGTGAGGGAAGATGAGAAACTGTGAGATCGAGGTGTTTGTAGCGAATTTAATTTAGTTCAATGTATGCAACATTAATTATCACGCAACGAAAAGCACTCGTTTCGCGAGTAATCGTGTGGAACAGTGAAAAATTTAATTTCTCCCCTAACGTTTTCCGAGAGCCTTATTCTTCTCGAATAGAATGCTGAAAGACACTTTTAATTGGATCGAAAAGAGCAAGGATCGCATAAATAAATTAATCCTCGCTCGAACACGGGCAGAAGAAGGACAAACAATGGCAAAGGTTGAAAATATGTAGAAGGATCTTCCCCAAAAATAATAAAATTTAGCAACATCCAGAAAGCCATTTTTTCAAACAAGCTCTGTATTCACTGCTAGATCATCAAATATAAAATATTCCAGTTATCTGAAAAATCAGTTTAGGGTAAAGGCAGTAGTTAGAAGCTAGAGTATTGATTTTCGTCGGAGCGGTTGTCCGTTCGACGTATGTAAAATGGAATTCTGGACAACAAAAAAGGAAAGTCCCGACACCGCCTAGATTTTCATCTTCCAACCCAGACAAAAAGTAAATCGATCGAGGGTGTTTTCGAGGAGGAAATATAAACAACGTTAACCTCTTGGCTGTGTATCACGATTTGTAAACTACGCAAAAACATTTTTAAACACTTTATCGGTCTCGCACTTTTTCGAGCGAACGGTTCGTTATTACTTCTTTGGCCCTCCAGTTACAAATACACAACTCAATAATATTCTAATTAAAGTTTTATCGTGTCCTAGAAATTTGCCTGACACGATCTGACAAAAAGTTTATAGAAATATTCAAGCTTCCAGAATTTATATCGCTTCGAAATCCCACTACAGTGAGTTTCCACTATATACGTTAGTCAACGATGATAAATTGAAAATAATCAAGCTTGAGAGCCATGATGTCTCTGCAACGTTAAGCCGCGTGCACAGTCGGCCGCACGTTTTCGTTATTCGTTCGAAACGAATAAATTATCCCGTCGAACAGCGTTGTCGCTGGCGCAGATAACTCGTGACGGCAATTTCTGTTAGAAGTGACACGTTCTCGAGGGGTGACAGTCTCGAACACTTTCCGTGCAGGGGTGGCTCGTCGCAAAAGAGGAGATTGCACGTTAACGAACGTCACCGGAAGTTGTCGGATGTAAACTCGATTGCCTGTCTGAATGAAACGCGGCAGCCACGGACAGACTTTCTGGAACCGTTGTGACAGAACTACGGGAAGCAATCTGTTGCTTAGTTTCCATTCACGCTACAGCTCATCTCGGAGGAGGGGAGGGGAGGCGAAGAAATATCGTTAACGTAAACGATACGCAGGATAGGATCCTTTACAACGATCATTAACGGCCCATTGTACGTACTCGCACAATATTTCCGTTCTACAATCGATGCTGCTCGTGACCGAGTACGAAAGAAATACTTCTATATTAGGTTATCCCAATAGTTAGTTCCGTTTCCAAGCCATGCGCACGAATTCGGAATAGGTTCTCAACAAGTCGAATTTTCAAGCGACGATTTCACCCCCTTAACACTAGCTTTACGGAGCACGAAAAATTACTGTTTTACATTACTTTGTAAAAATAACGTGAATGTATCGATCAGAGTTTGTAGCCATTTTTTAAATAATATATACCCGAAGAAATCAATTTCAATATACAATCTCAATATTCGCAATTTAGTCCCGTAAATCTAGCGTTACAATTTAATAATCTTTTGTTCTTCTTAAAGATTGTTTACAGTACTGTCACATACCGTGCCACTAATGTCACCTCCAAATTACATGGAGGTGACATTAGTTCTGACGCCTATCGGTAA
This sequence comes from Halictus ligatus, assembly GCA_028454255.1. Classification (NCBI taxonomy): domain Eukaryota; kingdom Metazoa; phylum Arthropoda; class Insecta; order Hymenoptera; family Halictidae; genus Halictus; species Halictus ligatus. The sequence continues at coordinate 5,663,145 of CM052144.1, read as the reverse complement.
GCAGCAGAAACCTGTTCGAGCGCCTAATGAAAAATGCGAAGGACACGATTGGTCTCGTCGCGAAATTGTTATTCTCGATAAAAGAGCGCGGCGGGTCCGCGAAAGTTTTCGTAGCTAATAATTAACCAGCGTGAAACGAGGTAATATTGATGACGTTGATGTATAGGCGGCGAGCAAGATCCATGGTTTACTTCTCGAGCGATGGAAATTGTCGGGGCAGTTTGCGCCGGTGGGAGCGGAATATTCGAAATTCCATTTCTGCGGGCATCCCGCGATTCATTACCTCGAATTTCCTCGAGGCCGACTCGATATTATCCCCCGGCATCCCCGATGCCGTCCCTGTTTCTCCGGCTGCGCATCGATCGAATCGGATAATTATAACGGCGCGATTACCGGTGCGGTTTGAATGACAATTACACGAGCGAGAATTTCTCTAAAAGCTGCTGGGATCGATGCATCTGCACGTGAAATGCGCGCGATTGCGGCCGCGTCCGATCGCGTCAGTGACCATCGGCCCTTCAACGAGGCCGACATTGTTTGAAATCCATACACGTATGCGAGCAGTTTAGAAGTGGTCAATTGTGTTTCCTAAAACTCCAATCTAAGTCTGTATGGAGCCCAATTTGCGAATTTCTACCTCATCCTGGCGTAATTTGTAATATTCGGCAGAAAATTCGAATTCTGAAGCAAGTATGACGCCACAAGATGGCTGCCGCTTCAATATTGCAACGAGCAGTTTAGAAGTGGTCGATTGTGTTTCCTAAAACTCCAATCTAAGTCTGTATAGACCCCAAATTGCGAATTTCTACCTCATCCTGGAGTAATTTGTAATATTCGGCAGAAAATTCGAATTCTGAAGCAAGTACGACGTCACAAAATGGCTGCCGCGGAGAGATTCCCTTAATTTCGAGAGATTTAGTGTTCGTATCGAAAAAAGTTCCACGCAGACGTAGCATATACATGTACAAACACGGTGGTATGCATTTTTAATTGGTTACTTACTTATTTAACACGTAGAACGTCTAAGGCACAGCGTAAACATGGCGTGATAGTCAAGGTCAAATGCCTGTCGGCCCCCTTAAGCAGACGCACGGAAATTCGTTGTCCTATCTGAGAGGGTTGATCAGCAAACGCTTATCGCTAATTGAAGAGACATCGGCCGGGAGCAAACGAGCAGAGTTTTCGATGAATTGTTGTAAACTGGTTCGTTGATTGCGATACAACTCTCGCGTGATTTATTTCGTGGGCGTGTGCGTAACAGAATAACAAATCAAAGCAAATGTTATTGGAATTCTGGCTTTAATCGTTTCATAATTAATCAAAGTGGAAACTATGGCTGCGGATATTTGTGCAAAGTAAAACTCGATTGCACATAACAGGGGAGAAGCAGAAATTTATTTCCATTCTTAATCATTTCTACTGAAAATGTTTTTACATTTACTTACAATTTTAATATTTATTTAAAATCCCCAGTCTAGCGAAGGTTCCAATAAAATTCAATTTATTCGAATGTATCGCAATAGAAATGAATTTCGAAATCTGCTCGAAATTTCTGGGCACGTAAAGTTGTGCAAATATTAGGTTTGTGTTGTAATGTTCGCAGTTTAAACAGCAGATATTCATCGTCACGCGTGCACAACGAAACAATGGCAAGAATAATTATATTGAAAATTAAAGGGAAAGTTGGAATGAAACTCGTTAATTTAAAGTGGGAAGTGAAATAGCTGTCCGACCAGTATTGGCTTTTTCTACTTACCGCGGACCTCGACGATTACGCAACGTTCGTTATTTTTATTATTATCGTCGTTGTTCTCCGTTCAACGATTTATTACAAATTATTGCGAAAAAGGGACAACACATTATAACGCCACCAATCTTATGATGGGTTGTTTATTCTATTTCCATAAACCTTTTCCAAAATGAAGACTGTCTAAACTTTATTTCAATATGTCAACCAAAATATTTTCTATTAAATTACCACAAAATAGAAAGGTTAGTGTATCTGTCAGATCAGCAAGATCTGCAAGGTGACGAAATGTTCTCGTAGATTACAATCAGCGAAGATAATACGGCTGGCTTTAGGTACCACTCACTTTCGTCGTAGAATTTACAGAATTAATTTAGAGAACCTCTTACGACCACGCGACGCCCACTTTTCGTTGTTATTTAAACAATATTTAACGAGAACCGCTCCTCGGGAGCTACAGAAAATGGTTTCTCAGAATTCATTGGATCTAGGACTCCGGAGTTTCAAACAAATGGCATTCAAAGACCGGTGCTCCGTTGCTAGGAGAGCCTCTATTCAAACGGTGAATACATTGATTAAGAAAGTCGGACCCTTAAGAAACCAATGTGCGTTCGTTCTGCTTTAAAAGTAGAATGGAAGGGTAGAATCCGGTAGAAACGAAAGGTTTTTGGCTGTATCACCAATAACAGAGAATTTCTTGCGGAAACAGTTAAATAACGTTTAGGTCATCATCTAGAACCTGGACCACGCGGGATCAAGAAAGACGAATAAGGATGAACGAGCACTTCTTCTGTCCCTAAAGAAACCGAACAGAGCGGTTGCTAGATCACCATCGCTCTATAACCGCCATTCCTGAACTGACCTATCGCAGAGGGAATTCGGTATTAAATAAATTCTCACAAAACGGAAAAGCTACCTCCAAATTCCTTTAATTTTTTTACTGACAATATCTTTTTCATATTTCACAAGAGGATACCGTCGCATTTCATAAAACGCTACGAGTAAACTGCGGGTTTGATGCAGCAATAACAACAACCGGTACAACAAATGCAAAACGGTAAAAGCAGTTGAAGTTGTTATAAGAAAGAAATGAACCTGATAGAGACAGGTTCTATTTTACATAAAAATCCACAGTTCAATTACCAATTATCTATTCTATCTGTTGTCCGTCTCCTCCCCTGCAATTTCATCGTTTCGTCGCGGTACTGTCGCCATTATTTCATCAAGGTTCAACACCCCACTGCGTTACGTCCTCGTCTTCGTTCGCGGCAGACGTTCATGCGATTATAGTAACGCTCGGTACTAATTCGGATAACAGGGGCTCGGTTAGGGTTCGTTTAATCTTCGGCGATATTGTTAGAATAAACGCGTTCAAGAGAACCAAGAGAGAGAGATCTTTCTCAGGCAAGGCAACCGGCTGCTGAATCGTGACGATCCAGAGCCACATTGCCCCTTTCCTGGACCGAACTATTACCCGGGGGAATTCAGTATTGCATTTAGCGCGAAATTGCTTCTCTCGTTGCGAAGTTATTGGTCGCGCAGGAGGAGGCTGAGAGGAGGAGGAGGAGGTCGAAGAAGAAGCGCGCTGTTCGAAGGTCGCAGGGGCAGCCGCGGCGGGCCGCTGCGGAAAGAACGGCGAACAGCGGTTGACGCGTATTGTCGTAGACCTAATCGTATTTCAGTATGCTGGATCCATCTGGTTCGATGGTTCGAATCGGACTGAAACGTTCGTTCGGTTTGATCAATAAAAGTAGCGCGCAGGCGTCCTCGCCCCGGCTGGTACACGGAAGCCTCCGGAGAGAGTCCTTGCTCCTGTATCTATGGCCTGATCAGCAATGGACGGATAACAGAGAAAAGGACGATGACGCATATACTGTATGTACGTGCGTAGATCGAAAAGATCAGTCAAGTTTCTCGCATCTGTCGCTCCTGCTTGGTTAATTGCAATTCACTAGCGCAATATCGAAATGTTTAGTGATTTATTCAATACAAACAAACTTAACACTTTGACTGGCAAACCTCAAAAATTCCATAAAATTAAACTAAGTTATTTAATGGAATAAAAATTGACAGAAATTAAATGTACGATATCGAGTAGTCCTCGCAGCTTTCTTGCGTTTTACAGATCCTAATTAAATTTGGCACAATGAATTATATTAACCCTTTGCACTCTGAAGCGCCACTAGAAATTCCGAGAAGGTTGCACACTCTTTCGCCCAGGATGAAAGTATTTGTGGAAAATTGATTAGGTTACAATTATTCACCTTTTCCTGGGTTAAAACGTGGATCGTTCCGGCGAACTTCGTCGTTTAATATTCGAGTATATAATATTCGAATATGACCTTTTTGTGGGCTCTCAGACACTCATCGGCAACATTTGATCTAAAAATTGTCAGAAAAGATTATTCGTTATTTTTCTGACGAACATATTCGACGTAGCTTGTCCGTGAGGTTTTATTGGAGGAAGTTCGTTACAGGTCACCTATAGGTTATTCGGAACTCGATGTTCTAGCGGCGGAAAGTTATGGCATTATCCGTGACAGTGACGTTCTAGCTTATCTTTAACCATTACACTTGACAGTCGAAGGCAGCGCCGTGCCGTCATCTAACTGACTTTGGAGAGGCATCTGTCAGTCACGATGAGTTCTAACAAGAAGAGAAAATTCGTATGATATTATTAAAACAAATAACAAAGCGCTGCTGATACACGAGAAGAATGTGTAAAGCATTTTTAAAAAATATTCATCTTCATCGGTGGGACAAGAGTCATTTTCTAATGGCTGATTTTCAATTACCTCGCGACACTACTGCTAAGAATCCGTTATCCTTGAAACACTTACATATGCCTACTTGTACACATGTGTTGGTAATTTTAATAAATCGTAAATATTTTGAATATCATTCGCTTTTCACTAAACGGGAAGTAATGTAGTTTCCCGGTTCGACCATGCATTGTACTATGGTGCAGGTATACTAGAAGATAAGCGATTAGTATAATGTCGACCATTTTTATCAGATAAGATATATTTCCAAATCACTGGTCAACGTTCAGTATCAAATGTGGCGAAGCACTGGGTGCCAGTCAAAATGAAGGAGAGTCGTTTGAATATACTTTTAATTGTGATCGTGTGCAGCCCTCTTTTAATATTAGGTAATTATACAACACTGTACGTATATTGTTCGAGCTCTATAGAATTTATGGAAACGATATTATAAACGTTTACGTGTAACGTGATTTGTACATAGCCCTTGACGACCTGTCAATTGATATGAATAAAGCGTACTGCTTTCAATTCCGATGGGTAACACCGACAATTAACAGCAGGCCCGAAAAGAATAATTGCACAGGACAGAAGGGTATCCCTTGTATCGAACCATTATACACAGGTGATCATTATCAGAATGAAAAAAAATTTCTGGGTTGCCAAGCGGAGGTTTGACCCGTTCTTAAAGTTGAAAATTTCAAATTTAACAAATTACAGATCATGTAAACACGACTGAACTCTGGGCTACAGAAAATATATCTAGCCTCTGTAATCTAGCAACTGGTGATGTTTGTTTAAAGCATACTGTGACATTCAATAACGAGAGTAAGGAATTTATATAAGATGAAAACAAAAAAAAAAAGGAAAATGTAAACACCTAACAAACAAAATTTAATTGTAGTTGTGAACGCATCTTTCTTTTGTGGCAAAATAATAGAGGATCAGGTAACATCTATAACATCGGGATGCTATCAGGAAAAAGTAAGATAGTGTTCTATTAAATAAAGGATCTCGATTACATCGTATTGAATTACCGAATAATCCGTACAAGGAACATCTTTATTAAATTTAATTCATGTCACTTACACGTTCTTTTATAGAGAGACGGTTATACAATCGAAATCTGTGCTTGCCGGTCTAGAAGAGGAACAGAGCCTTGCAACGCATCGATTTCAATAAATTATTCTAGCTTTATATTACTAATACTTTTCTTTGTTTACGCTTACAAATATTGACGAATTCACGACAACTTGGAATAAAATTGTACGAAATAAATCGTATAAATTGCACAGACACGAACAAATCAAAGTAGTTAAAGTTAAGCTAAAACATTTAACGCAAAATTCTCCAACGTTTTCTCGAAAGTTTTAGCGCATTCTAATTACGAGAGTAAAGCTTCATTTCGAAATGTGCAAGTTTACAATTCGTTAAATGAAGATACTTCGATAATTTATTCGAAGCTGTACCGGTCCTGTAATAATCAGATACTGTTTTTATTTAGTGACACTTTTACAAATAGCGCGCAATTGTGTGTTGAATTAGTAAAACTTCAATCTATTCAGATCATTTTGAATGAACATGTACGGAAAGGTAACCGTTTACGTGATTGATTTCGATTTGTCTGACCGAAGGTGTTCATTCATTTCCGCGATGGGAATTCAATTTTCTCATTTTCCTGTTTCCTGGTTGCACGACCGGGCTTTTTGTTTTCCACGGAGCGAGGATATCGTTCCATGATTGCCAGACATTCTCATTTTCCTAACAGCGCGCGCGGCTTCCTTTCACCGCCTGGACGACGAAAATTGAAGAGAAAACGTCTCCTGACCAGCGTACCGTCAAGCCCGTGTATTCGACTGTGAGTCGATCTATACGATCCAACTTCTCGCGTGTGTTGGCCGCGGGAAGAAAGATGCTTCTCCACCGGCATCAATAAAATGCAACGGATGCAGTCGCCGTTGAATTCGTAACCGCGACGGATGTTCGTGGAATTTCGAGTATCCTACCGGCGCACGATAAATGCTGTTCCCGATTAATGGTATTTAGAGCGTCGGATCCGCCGGCAAGATTGCAATTTTGCTCCCGGTCTCCTGTCCCAGCCGGTTTCAATTCCACCATGTTTCATTTTCCGTTCCGCCGCCGCTAAACGTTTTCATCTTCTCGACGAAGCATTCGGTATTACTTTCGCCCCGAGGAAAACATTAGACTTGCCTAATCATTTGCAGTAGAGGACACCTGGCCGATGACACGTATATTGTCCAGAAGATCCTGGATAAATTTTTGCTATTATTCAATCAGCGATCTCTCAATATTTTTCAAGATATTTAATGTATGGAGGTCGAACGAAACTGTTTTACTTCTAATAGATACTACGGATTCTACGGACACAATTTGGACGATTCAGTAGAACCTCGATTATCCGAACTGTATTGAACAATATTCAAATACGTGTTTCACACGTGCACAATTTAATCTCGAGGGATTCGTATACAGACACGATTTATTGTACAACTTGGCATAATACAACTGTACATAATCCTGGAACTAGGTAACTGTTCCATTATCATACATAATCCAACAGTCATGTTCTACCGATTAATACGATTAGTAGACGTTCGTATCAATCAGTACGAGCGAGAATCGAGGTTCTACTGTATTATGAATCAACCCTCGGACGGCGGATCATTTTCATAACTAAACAATTGATGACGTTCGAGACCATTCGCTGGTTTATTTGTCAAATTTTCTGGAACATATATTTGAAGGTATCTTGGTCTTGTTCCTAATGCAGACGCTGTTGTTTTAGTTAATTCGCCAAAACCTGACATTCGGGGTCAAAATAGACCCGAATTCCGCCGTCAGAGGAAAACAAGAAAACACGATCTAAATCACGTCGTGTTTGGCATCATTTCAGAAAGATGTCACGAATATATTGGTAATATTTTCACAACAACAAAAAAAGCCATTAATCACTACCAGCATTGTCGTGCCTTTTGTGGCGATTTATTTTCCAGCGTGTCAGATTTTGCGACGAGTCAGGAAATCCGATCAGCTGGGACAGGTTTTTGCCACGATAGGGGTAGGTAATGGCGTCACAATGACGACTGACTAACACAATGGGGGAAAAGCGCGATCCATCTTCGCGGCGTATTCGCTTTGAATAAACGTATTTCGGGGATGGGTTTAAAAGCACCGGGACCCTTCAGCATGATCGGTCCCGGCAGCTCAATCTCGTGTTATTTACCCTTCTCGCCGTGTTGACTTCCCTTCTCTTTTTGTGATCCCGCGCTCTGTTAAGCCAGGATTGAAAGAAGTCGCTTCGATCCCAAACAGAGTCCCGTGGAATTTCGTGACCCGGAAAGCCGTCCGTGTCGGGAATCCAGGTTTTATTAAAAACTCCCATCCCCCGTTGCACCTCCGAACTGTAAAAAAATCTTGTCACCCTTCCGGACCCTTTCGCCTCCGCAAAGTTTAAATATCAACTCTCAGAATGTCCAAGAACGAATCGCGCCGAAGTCACGGTTATTTGATGTTTCGGGCAAAATCTTTTAAAGATATATCATAAATAATAAAGAAACATGTGAAGTAGTGAAAGAAAACTTTTTGGCATTGCTTCAATGAGCGCTATCAAAATAATTTACGTAAGATAAAAAGAAATTGTTATTCAGTATTTTTGTATAGATAAAGAATTAATAAGTCAGATGTATCTCACATTTTTCTTTATTATTCGGAAATATTACTACAAAAATTCACCTAATACAACAAGTGCACGGTAATTTCCGTAGGATTCGTTCTTGGAAATTCTGTAAGTTGATGTTTCGATGTAAATTGCGGCCAAGGGGTATCGAAGGGTGTTTTTACAACAAAATTAATTGAATATTCTAGCTTGCCAAAACGATCAGAGCCAGACTAAAATCTATTAAAGGGTATTACTTAACGTTTGATAACTTCTTTGAAAAATTCTTTTTGCCCAATAAGCATTGTACCCGCGGCAATGTTCCCACAAATTTTGAAACAAATTCTGCCGATTTTTTGCCGCTCTTTGGCCGTTCGGCAGCACTGCGTCGCTGCGCGCCGTTATTTAATATAGAAATGTTTTCAGTGCAGGTGCCGGCAACCGCGCGGGCTTTCGAAATGAAAATGCCTGGCGTCAGTTCGCGATCGATCGCGTACGCCATTCTTAAAATTCCGACTCTTTTCTACCCAATCAAGCGTAATCCTGATCCTTGAACTATATTTAATGGGATGGGGAGGCTCGTTGCTGACCATACCGCACAATTTGACCTTTCCGTGAACGCCAGGCTCAAGGCTGAACGATCCCACGCGAAAAATTATAAAAATAATCCGTCAAGCCATTTTTATCGCTTTCTATTATTTTCGTTTCATTCAGGCTTGCTCGAATTCCACGCTATACAGAGATAACGATCGACTCCGAAGTTCACGAAGATAAGAACTTCCTTTTCTTTCTGTTGTTCGAGAAGCAATGAGATACTAGGTGATCGATAATAGTGGGACAAAAAAATTTATGGTGAAACGATAAGTCTTTAATCATTTAATTACAACACGTTTCGAAATACACGCTGTCCCAAAAATGTACGTGCTTCGAAGAGATAATTCCTGGGATCGTTTGCAGTAACATTTTCCTTTGCGAAAATGTTCTGCGCGGCTTTATTAAGCAGTTATTAACGAAAAACACGGACCAATCAGACCACGGCTACAGCAGAGGGATGCCGGCTAGCAGCGTCGGCATTGGGCGAGTTAGAATCCGCCTGCTGTATCCGCGCTCTGATTGGTCCGTGTTTTTCGCTGATAACTCCTGAACGAAAGCGCGGAGAACATTTCCGCAAAGGAGAAAGTTACTGCGAATGACCCCGAGAACCTACCCTTTCAAGGAGACACAACACATTCGGGACACCCTGTGTTCCAGCAAAAAGAACTCCCATTGGAGCTTGTTAGAGTCGCTTGCTATTCGGGGACAACGATCGATTCAGAGGAGTAAGGGTAGGAGAACATTTATCTGGTGCTATTGTTCGAAATGCAATAAGCTGAAAAGCGATCGACGAATACCGATTCCCCGGGAAAAAAATGAAACGGTGCTTTTCAAATAACGATGAAAGCGAAAATATCCTCCGCGAAAATCGCGCCGCACGTGCGCGCAATATTTCTCGATATATTCGCGGGATATGATAAAAAAGAAAAAAAAAGGTGAAACAAATTCCTGACATGGTTCGGGTACCTCGTTACTATGCTAAACTCGTCTCGCTCAGCCTTGTCAACTCTCTCCCGCGTTAAAATAAAATCTTGGTCGTCGTGGTCGATTTTATTCACATCGACGCGGCTCGCATACACGCGCGCCATTGTTCGATGGGGGGAAAAAAGCTCCGCCATGATGAACCGCGCCGCGACAGTGTTTCGTAATATTTACATACGTATCTCGCGCGGACGGGCCGCATAGTTTCTCCGCGATATCTCGCGTTACGGTTGATTATGGTTCAATGATGCACCACGCGGCGGGATGGGCCACGACTCTCCGCATTCCGGCGTGCCATTAATTATTTAGACGTCAATTAACATTACTGCGACCCGGGCGAAAGCTACGGCGACGCGCCGTCCTGACACATTTTCGCCCCACAATCAAGAAAATTAACCCCATTTCGATCTGTCCCGGAGCCGCCGCTTTTTAAATACGTCGCGACGCGAACATTTGTTTGCACGGAGTGTTTCCATAGTCGAGAATATTTTTGATTTTAGTTGACGCATCGAACGAAACCGACGCGCCATTTTATCCAGTGAATATTATTCGTTGAGCACGGAAACGGTGGCTTTTTAACCCCTTAGAATAGCGAGTCAGACTCGTGACGAATATTCTGAACAGAGATTTTCTTGTGGTTGATATATATTATAGAAAACACAGCCATGCAACAAATATAAACTATCTTTGCTTTTCTATGAAATTCTGAACGACGAAGAATTTCTATTCGTTATAATCACAAATTAAATAGTAGTGCAAGGGGTTAAAGCTTATAATATTCACGTTCAGCCTTATCGTAGTAAAAAAAGGTAAGAAACACAAAATAAAGTAATCTTTAGTTCAAAAGTTATAAGAACATCTGTGTTTCATATACGTTTTGTACGCATCATTCGTGTAAATGGAGAATCGGTTAAGGACATTTTTTATTTTAGTTTAAATTTTGGCTTTCTGATCATTTTTAATCACTTATTTTGGTTTATCGTAACAAGTTGGAAAGAACAGTGAAAATAAAGAGTATTATATTTTTAATGACTCAAAGTAATCTTTCGTTCGAAAGTCGCAGAAAAAATTTGTATTTTATGCGAGCTTGTACGCTCGTGTGTAAAATATCAATCGTGGAAAATGAAAACGTTTGGCTTCACGAAGCTGACACATTTTACGTTTGGACTTCGTAAAAATGATTTAAACTTTTATTCAAAAGCTGTAACAATGTTCCTATGAGTTCTGTTCACGTCATACATACGTCAATAAAAAACGAAACTTTTATTTTACGTGACGTTCGTATCGAATGCGGCAGTTGCGTTATTTTACTGTTTAGGTGTCGACCGTCGAAAGTGACAACAAGTTTTTACAAGTTTACAGTTTTTACGACGTTCTATTGGGACAATGGAAGCCAAAAGTCGTAAAAATACGCGGTGTTACGTTTACAACGACGTAACAGAATATTTCATTCAAGAGCCAGAGAAATGTTCGCGCACATTACAATGTCAACTCGGATTCCCGCTCGTTTCCGAAATCCTTCGCGAACATGGCCGCGCAAAAACTATTTTCCCGGAAGCGATGTTCTCGAAACTAGAACGTGCATCAACCGGAGTATAAAATATTAGAGAGCCGCCCTCATTTACAATTTTAATAATAAGTGGAACGAAATTAGACATTTTTAGAAGTTTAGCACCCAAATTTTCTTGGTGTAAAATAGAATGCGAAATAAATATTTCACAGCCTGGTAAATTTTGAATATCTTTCCTCTTTCCTTGAATATCTTTTTTGTTTTCCATTGGGATGTTTAATACATTCAGAACCGATTTTATTTCTCTGTGTGTACCGTCTCCGATAGTAGTTCCTGCAATAGCAACTGAAGATGCAAATTCTTCCATTAGATTGAAATTGGAATCAGTTCAGACAGACAGACAGACAGACAGA